>BSBK01002526.1:2500-602500 GCA_027943335.1 Chamaecyparis obtusa | reverse complement strand
TATTAATATTACCGCAAAGAGAACCAAAGCTTTGATACCAAATTTTAGTATTATAAGGTCCAAGATTACTAAGAGGTGGGTTGAATCAGTAATCTACCAATTCTAAATTTTTCATTAACCATTCAACAACATTCATCTACTTATAACTTGTGTAGCAATAAATAATGAAACAAGTGAAATTGTCCAAACATAGAACATAAGAACATTAATATTTTTCTCATGGAAAGCCTTGGTTAGAGGGAAAAACTACAAAAGGAATTAGTACCCACAAACATTTTCACTCTTCTGAAGTACACCATGTTAAAGGCTTGGCCCTGTTAGGAGATTTACAAATGTCGTATTAGGAGCAAGACCCTGTTAGGAGTCACTTGGTTAAGGGATTTACCTCTATCCCTATTAGAATCTTTACCCTATTAGGAGTAACCTGATAAATGGATTTAGAACCCTAATTAAAGAGCCACATAGTTAGAGGATTTCAATTGAAGACCTGTTAGGATCTACCTAATTAAGGGATTTTCTTGGAGAGCTTGTTAGGATTCAACAAGTACAATGATCTAAGAATAGCACTCCTTTGTATGTATAGACCTAATTAAGCTTGAACTTCTAATTCTTGTAGGTTATCTTCAACCTTCTCTTAGTTGTACCACGTCATCCATGATCTATAGCTTCATAATTCATCAATCTAAATATAAATATCTTTTTCAGTCACTAGGTGGCCACCACCTTAAACAAAATGTATTACATTTAAATTTAACCATTTGAATCTTTTGTGCTTCACCCTAGTCTTCCAAAACATATTACCAAACAATACAATAAATTGCATATCTATGTTGGCCTCCAAATGCTTCTACACATTGATTTGATCAAGAACAGTCAAACTCCTTGAATTTTCCAACACGCTTTCAAAAGCTTGATAAATCCAATCACCTTGAACAATGTGAGATCATCTCATCATTACAAATCAATTTTACCACATCACCATGACACCTAGAACATGAAAAGATTTACTGCAACCAGCTACATCATCACCGGTTGAGGATCTAACACCTTGACTGTTCCAAAAACTTTTCCATTCTTCATGTAGCCATCTTCTAGATATTAAACATATGCCTTGTGGTACACCAATCATCTTGTAGTTGTGATACCAATCTCATAGCTTAGTTAAGATAATTATGACTTAACTATAACACATGAATCCACACTGATTTGTTATAACACTCAAATCATTCATCATCTTTTATTGTCTATTAATCTGGCTATTCTATCAAATTTAAATCAATCATAACTCTCTCCATTCATGTTTACAACCTCTATAATCCAATGTATAGCATCTAGAGATAGCTCTAAGTCTCCCATAAGAACCACACACTCCAATTCCTTCTATAATATTGGATACTTTACAACACATCAAGAACACTACAAACCAACACAATTCTAATTTGACATCAATGATAACATAATAAATGATATTCTTGTAATCAAAATTGTACCACACAACACTCAACAATCTCTACATCAATTATGCCTACAATGAAACACTAGGACTCATCAGGATAAATTATAACCCATTAGGACCCCTTATAATACATTAATCATTGTAGGACACACTAATGGGTTCTAAGTGGTCCTAATGTATCATAACAGGTCATAATGGGTCATAGGTGATCATTTGACCCAATACGAAAATGCATGATCTATATTATTCCATGCTGCAAGGAATGTTCTTGATGAAGAAGGGATTGTAGCTACATCTATTCAAAATACTAATGTGTGGTAAGGGCTCCTAAGGGGTATGTTAGGACTACAATTTTTTTCTGGCCCTTTGTATTAGGTTGTGTCTGGAATCTTGTTCATGAAACCCTAGGTTTTATTTGGTCTAAGCCCTAGTTATTTTCCTTGTTTTAAAACCTAAGTATCCCTTCGATTTTATATTTCTTCATTACTTTTTGGGAGTCACTTAGTCAAATTTAAAGCATGTATCTTAAATATCATTGAATGGGGCCAGATCTTGTCAGGTTATGTTTCCTAGCAGGACTTGTGAAATAATTTTTCCTAATTCTAAAGTCACTGTCATGTTTTAAAGGTCATTCAGATCCCTTTCAATCAAATAGTGGATGCGATCCTCTGATTAGAAGATGCGAAGAGTTTACTCTTCAAGGAATCGTGCTTGAGTGATACGTAGCTAATGGTGTGACCTGGCTAGGGCTAAACCATAACATACATATCGAGCAGATCAATTTTGATCCAACAAAGGGTGTGATGTCGTTAACTAAAGTTGGATACTAGTTAGTCTTCATGAGATCATGCCTGAGTGATAAGTGTCCACCCTGAGATCGTGGGTCCAGTTTGGAAAGGAGATAAAGGGAAGTCAAATCAAGTTTGATTGGATGGTAGGTGTTATCCCACAATTAAATTTTCCCATGGGATATTGATCAAGGCACCACACCTTGGTGATGCATGTCCAGGATGACATCACATTGCCTAGCTTTGAATAAGATAAAGTATGGTCAGATCAAGTTTGATGAAACTGCAGGTATAATCCTACAATCAAGAGTTGCTCACTGATTACTGATCAAGGAATCAGGCCTTGATGATGTGTGTCTAGGATGATGTCACATAGCATAATTTGGAAAGGTGGTAAAGTAGGGAGAGATTAGTTTTGATCAGACAGTAGGTGTAATCCCATTATCAAAACTTGCAAGAAAGATATTGATCAAGGCATCACGCCTGACTGACACGTGCCTAATTTGATAAAGAGGAAAAAAGGTTGGACCTGGGCACCATGTGGACTTGAGATTCCACTTCCTGATTGGTTGATTTTGCAACCATGTGGAGTGATATGGAGGTCATCGGTCCTTTAACTTTTTGTAGACCACATGATGTGCTAAGAGGGTTTTGATCGACAGCTTTATTTTGAAGTTTGTTATCTGATACAAAAGACCCTATTTTTACCCATTGTGGTTGCAGTTTTGAAATATGATGAAATATTTTTTAACAAGGTTAATAAATTGAAGGGTAGGAAGAACTGGAAAGGATCTAGTTATAGATAGAATTGATGAATGAGTGTTATGTCATCCAATCAGATTTGATTTGTTTTCTTGATCACTGCTAAAATCTAATATTGGAAGGGATATTTTTCTGGAAGGAGATTAGGGTATGGAAAATTGTCAAAGAAATTCAAGTCCCTGCTACATGGAGGTAGGTGAGATAACTCTAATTTTGATTGAGAAGTTGAGGGCGAGAGGTTTAATGAAGAAAATCTTATCCTTGTGGTTTGCCTGCTATGGTTAAGCCTATAATGTAAATCAGATTTGATTTTGATATCTTTGGGCTTTTTGGCCATCCCTTGTGTGATAACTCCATGATTGTCACAAGAAGTTGTGGTGGTTGACAACTTACTTTTCCTAAATGATTTGAAGCTTTTTGTAATCCTTTCTCTATAAAAGGATTCCCAAGATCATTTAGAAGGGCTGAAAAACTGAGATAGAAAATTTTATAGGTTTTTAGTTAGGGATATAGCAGACTGCATTAGACTATGTCCATATAGAAATAGAAAGTTTCAGGTCTTTGGTCATTATTGTAGTGGTTCATATTCTGAAGCAAAGTGTATACAAGAACATGATTCAGCATATATAATACAAATATTTTAGATTCAAGTCTCTCATGTGTGTTCATTTCTTGAGTTATGAATTTTCTGATTCATTGCATAAATTTTATCTGTGTATGTTTCTATTCCTTTGTTTTGATTTGGGATCAAATTAAACTACTCTCGATAGAATATAAACTCATCTGGTTTGCACAAGGATTTTCATAAGAAGTATGGGTCTGGATTGAATGAATAAATATTGTCATAAGGTGGTAGTATTGTAGGTCATGAATCATTAACACCAGTTGGTTTTTGTATTCCACTTTTGTGTTATAAGTATTTCCCAACGGATAAGGCATTGGTCAAAAACAAGTATTTTCTACATTGATGTATTTTTAGTTGGGTTTGGTTATATTCTCTAAATTTTACATAACCATTCAGAGTTCCTTAAATATTGTGGTTATAAGGTTGTATATTCTTAAATATTGTGGTTATAAGGTTGTATGTTCTTTATGATAATGGAGAATTAATGAATGATTGGTTATCATGTAGTATTTTTGTCTCATAACTTTTGTTGTTAAAATCCAGAGAAAAATGTAAAGTGTTGTATGTTGAGCTAGATTAGGTGTACTTGCCTTGGTCTTGTAGAACCAAAAGTGCAGAGGGCAGTCTTGTCCCTATAGTTGGTCCAATTGCCTTAGATTTTCCTATATTTGGAATTAACCACCCTTGAAAATACATCTATAGGTATATTGGTGGCTTTCAAAACATAAAATCCATTTTGTGAACCAACAAAATGGTGACTCTGCTAGGGATAGCAGTTAATCAAGTTAAATAACACAAGTTCCAAGTAGATTTGGACTCCTTGCCTGCTTATTTGTTTAAGCTAGTAAGTTAAACATTGAAAATGCAGAGTTATACTTTTCCATCCCATGGATTTGTTTCATCAGTAGAAAATTATTGGGTTTTTCTTAGTTCCCTTGTGGTTGTCCTTTTTTCTTGTAGTTTTTCTTATCACAATATTCATATTACTGAGAATCAGTTTTATATTTCCCAACCTTTGTTGGGTGGAAACTCAAAGAAATATATGTAGCAGTGCTAAGTAATAAATATTATTTTATACCTACACTTTCTCAATATGAGTCATAGAAATACCAAATCTTGGAGGAGGGATCGTCCTGAAGATAAATTGGAAGGTGAGCTTCCAAGTACCTCTAGAGTTGGTCATCCAAGAAAATAAAAGAATGATAAGAATGTATCTCAAACTTGGAGATAGAAAAAAAACACTAGAGAAATATACCCAATCCAACCCAGCAAGGAAGGAAATGCATCAGAATATATAGAGGTCACTATGGACCTTGGATTGGGTGTGTATGAAGATTACTATTCTCTTAATGAAGGAGAGGATGGATCACATCAAAATAAGAAGGACATCCATAATGAGTCTCAAGGACATAGTACGAGGTCAAGAAGAAAGTGTAGAGGTGGAGAGAGTAGGAATGCCCCTCGTGCTCCTAGTTATTGACCCTCAGAGAGCCCTTATGTCCCAAGAGATAAATAAGATAGATTTCACATTCAAACTTTAGAATCTGAAGCCACTCTCCCAGATTTTGAAGATATTTTTCAAGAAGTTTATGATTTGGAGAGAAGAATCCAAGAGCAAGTTTCTATCAGATGACAAAGAGAAAAAGAAAAAGAAGATGAGATAAGACAAACTCAAACTAGATCATATCGGTTAAGAAGGCAATTGTTGATCCTAGAAGCAATAAATTGTGTTGCAACACCTAAGAAAAATGAGGTAGAACCTATCATCCATCAAGTTTTTGAAACTAAAAACCCTAAGTATAAAGGAAAGAAGGTGGAAACAGTCATTTCAATAAATGAACCTGTGAATGACATGGTCCCAATATATCAGATGTCCAAATTGGATACTGATCTTGAGAGGGCTACGAGAGAGAAATATATCTTAGCCAAGGAACTTGAGAAGGCAGAATTAGAGGCTACTACTCTAGAGATGAAGAAGAAGATTAATTTTATTAGGCAGTCCTCAGGGCCTTCTAATGTGGCTACTGCTAAACAAATAACCATTATTCCACCACCAACTAGTGCTATAATTTCTACTACATCAAATGCTAAAGCATATACTTCCCAAATTGACGGTTCATTCCAAAGGAGACCAGTTCATGTAGAAAGGTACAAATAACTCTCTTTTCTTGGTATTCTTGGTTATCATAATACAATTCCAAATGAAATTAGAGAAAAGCTTCCTAAATTTCCTGGAAATAATGTCATTACATGTGAAGAAAATTTAAAGAAATTTATTGACATGATGGATGACTATGAAATTGAACATGAAGATGTGATTATGAAACTATTTGTCCAATCACTAACTGAAGATGTCAGGGATTGGTTTAGAGGACTACCACATGATTGTGTAGGGTCCTAGGATGAATTTATAAATTGTTTCAAGGATCAATATGGTGACAAGACCAATGAAGGTTTCATGCTAAATTAATTCAACAATCTCAAGAAGAATCAAAATAAGGAGGTGGTTGAATTCAATGTAAGGTTTCAAAAGGCCATGAAAAATATTTTCCAAGTAATGAGGCTTGATGAGAAGGTATGTCTTTCAACTTATTTGAATTCTTTTGATGCCAAGCTAGGATATCATCTCAGGGATAAGAATCCTATAACCATTATGAAATCTTATAGATTAGTTGTTAACATTGAGAGTAATAGAAGAGTATTAGGGAAATTGGGTAGAAGGGAGGATTGGAAGCCTTCTACGTCTGGTAAGAAAGAATCAAATAAGCCCCCTAATGTGAAACCCAAAGAGGTAGATAATTTGAAGTAGATCTTAAATGCTTTAAAATATTTGAGGCCTGCAGAAAATAGGAACAACAGGGCTACCAATAATGAGAAACCTTCTTTTAGCAACTTTAACAGGCAATCAAGGTTACAAAATGACCCTTACAGTACCCAATGGAAGGATGGGAGGCCTGTTCTCCCAGTTAAGAAAGATAAATCTAATGATAAAACCCCTAATATTTTACAAAATAGCTATGTCAATATGAATGATGATGTTCCATGGTGTGTAGCTTGTCAATCCCCACACAATCTTGATTATTGTGATGTTGCTTTAAATGTATCTGCAAGTGAGGGACTAAGGGGATGAAGAAGATGAATCATATGATGATAGTGGTTGTGTTATGACTTCTTCACATGTGTGGGATGAAGTAGATTCTACAAATGAAGATTTAAACCAACATGTGTTTGGCTCACAAAGTAGAAAATAATTTTATCATCGGCAAGTTTTTTCTAATGATGAAGAGGAGGAAATTGATGATATAAGATGTAATGCAAAAAAGGGTGAAGAATCCATTGTGTTAAGAAGACCCTTTGTTGAAGAGATAGAACAAATTATTTCTAATATGGTTACTTAAGAAAGGAGTAACTATTTTTTAAGAAACAAAATAGTTGGTAATGCAGATGGTAGACCAACTAGTTTTTTCATTAAACAGAACAAAGTAGACATCAAGCAGACACAAGAGAAGGGAAAGCCTATTGAAGGTGTCAAGGAGATCAAGGTTAAGAAATAAAATAGGTCAAATGGTCCAAATATTGTATATAAGGTAAAAGTAAAGACACCAAAAAAAATATACCCTCTCCCCAAGGTGACAGTAAGAAACAAAAGAAAGAGGAGTTGAATCTAGCTTTTCAACCTAAGGATGGAAATGTTGTCATTGTGAAACAAGATTTCTCTGACGTAAAGTACACCCTTGTTGATATGGGGTATTTTTTATCACATATTAATATCAACATCCCATTATTGGTGATGATAAGAATTGGGGAACATAAGTAAAAGGCCCTGACATGGGTGAATGGTGTACTTTCCACAAAAATTCAGCATTCAAAAGATAATGAGAAATTGGAAAGGGTAGAGGATAAATTTGAAAAACAAGGGGAATGAATCAAAATAAATTGTTTCAAAGATCCCTCAGATTTATTTGGATACTAAAGTTGTAAATAATTCCTTGGGAGTTGTAGATCCTTTTTTCTTGACTCTAGTTATAAATGGTAAGATGCTAAAAAATTGCATCATTGATTCCGGAGCATCTAATATTGTTATGCCTACAGAGGTAATGAAGTCAATGGCATTTCAAGTTGATACTCTTGATGGAAGATGTCAAGAAATAGATTCTAGAGAGGTACCTATCATTGGTACTATTAAGGCTTTTCCTTATAGGCTGGTTGTATACCCTGACAAACTATTGATAATGAGTGTTTTGGTTGTTGATATTCCTCCCCAATATGGAATGTTGTTATCAAGAAAATGGAGTACTTCAATGGGAGGTAGTATTCAATGTGATTTGTCCTTTGCAACTTTTAATATTGTTGGTGAGGATGTCAAGATGTCCTGAGAAACTAGAACTCCCCACATGATTGAGGAAACTGAAGATGATAATATGAATTATTTCCTTGACACTAACATTGATTCTTTTCAAGTACAAGATATAAAGGTTGAAGGAAAAGCTAAACCTATGATTTTATGTGAAGACAAAGATAATTTGACATACCAAGGTGGATTATGGATCTTGTATTTTTATGGTGCAATCACTAAGGAGGGAGTTGGTGCAAGAGTTATGTTGATAGCTCCTAGTGGTAAGACTTTCAAGTTCTCTTTCTCTTTAAGGTTTACATGTACAAATAACATTGCAGAATATGAGGCTTTATTGATTGGATTGAGGTTGGCCTCAAGACATGGAATAAGAGATCTTAGAGTGATTGGAGACTCTGAACTAGTGATATCTTACATTAGATCCAAATATGCTTCTAAGAACAAAAGATTGAAGCAATACATAAATGTTGTTTGGGATGAATTAGAAAATTTTGATGAATTTGGTATTGATTGGATGGATAGAGGCCAAAATAGAATGGAAGGTTTTCTAGCTAACATTGCTTTGAGGCTAGAAGATGTCACATTTGAAAGAATCTCTAAGATAGAGGTTCAATCTAGGCCTTACATACCAGATAATGTTGAGAGCTTGCAAGTTTTTGAAGATGATTTGGATATTCTAAGGTTTTTACATTGTGAAGCAAACTTTGGAAATAAAGAGATGGATTTAAGTGGCTATGTGGAAACTTGGAATGGTAAGGATTCTATTTTTGGTAGGGAAGTCTTACAACAGAAATCAAATAGAGTTCCAGAGGGATTGGTTGTTCTTGAGAGAACATTTAACAATAAGAATAAGCCTTATTCTACAAAGACTATAAAAAAACTAGCGGGCATGGAAGAAGTGAGCTTAGGAACAGTTGAAGCTCCTAAAAATGTATATGTTGATAAGAAGTTGTCTCCTAATGTTAAAAATTCATTGATTGATCTTCTCAGAAAGTATAGACATGTTTTTGCATAGGGGTAACTGCACAAAGATGAGGGACCAAAAAGGGGGTATAAGATGCCACCTTTTTCCTGAAATCAGAAAACTCTGAAATTCAACAAGAAATTGAAGATAGTTATGTTGGTGCTCTAAAAAATCCAGATAGTTTTGAGCCTATATTCAGAGAATTTTCCTAAAGTAAGGTTCAGTGCTTCAAAAGAACAGTTTAAAAGGACCTAGTTTCAAGTGCACATAAGGATAGGCCTATTGAATTTCATGGCATAATACTTGGGACATGTATTCCTCACTTTTCATTTGGCATATACAGTTGATTACAACTTTCAAAATTCAGTTCCAATAGGTTTTGAGTGTACCCATTTGAATGCCTGTTCACAAATTAACACTTTGCATTCTATCTAGTTTTCAATGAATGGCCTACTTCGGAGGCTTGCATCTAACACCTGGTTAGTGGTCATGATGAAAGGAATGTGGTGTCATATTGTAATCATGACAAAGTGCTAATATAGAAATTTTTAGGCCATGATGAATCGATTTGGGTGATTTTCCAATTTGATTCCATTTCCAGTTTCTAACATTCTAATGAAGATCAGTTGCACAATTTAGTCAGATGCCCTATTCGGTTGAGTGCATTAAGTGCCCTATGATTGATCATAATGTGCTAGTTGTGGAATCATTTTTTAGACATGGGAATGAGTCATCTTGCAAATTTTCAGCCCCCCATGTGCTCATTTGACATGTTTGTCGAAGCCATTCTGTTTGCAATTTCTTAGTTTTTGCAGTAGTGCATAGTTCAGTTTTCTGAATGGCTCACTTTGGGATCCTGCCATTTGCACCCGGTTCAAGGTCAAGCATAATTGAAGGTTGATCCATACTGTAGACATGGAAGTGATGCTCCCTAACAAGTTTTGGATCATGACAAATCCGATTGATCACTTTGCTCGATCAATTCCGGGTGGCAAGGATATTCAAGTGGCCACTAGTCGAAACATGATAATGTTTTTTCATCTTGTTGCAAACCATCATTTTAATAATCAATTCCAATTTCAAAGTTTTTGTTTTTGTGTGAATTCAAACAGCTTCTACAATCTGGTTGGACAAGCGTGTTTAATGAGCATGGTTTTCAACTTCTCATGTCAGATTTAATGGATGGCATAGGTGTCGATGAATTGCACTCCAACGTTCATTATACTAGTGGTTTTAGTGAGCATTATAAAGGAGAAAGGGATTTTGTGTACTAGAAGTCAAGTGTGGAACTAATGTGCATATACACCTTTGATGCTACCCACACACAAGACCAAGAGGAAATACATAGCATTGGTGCTTGCGTGGGTCTCCAGGGTGCTTGTGTAGGGCAGATTGCATGGGGTTTTGACCCAAACATATGCCCCCCCCCCATTTGATGTTTGTTTGCAGGCAGTGAGGGAAATGTATTGGGCAATAGGGTGTCTCAAGCCTCCCTACACATGCGCCAAAGAATGGACGATGTTGTTTCATATGTGGAAGCTGGATGCAATTTTCAAACCTAACTGTCCACATTATCAAATGTCGGCATCATCAGGATTGAGCATTGTGCATGCCGGCTCATGACCGACACTCAACACACTAAGTGCTATGCAAATTTTTTAGGTTTTGATCACGTTTTGTTTTAAAAAACCAATCTCGCACATCATTCCAAGGATTTTCGCTCCCTACACAAAGGAAATACGATGATCGGTTTCTATTTGGGGAGAGTGATGTTGTGCACATGGGGATGGAGATTCTGTTGTGCGTGCCCACGGGTCCAAAGGAAGCAAGGCAGGGCATGGCTTGAGTGCTGGGCTTGGGATCCTCAACATGGCACAATAGATGATGTCAAGGGAGCAGTGTACGCAAGGGAGAAAAGAAGGAAGCCTGCTTATGGTTTTGAATTTGTGTTACACGCACCAGTCTAAGGGGTGATGTGTACATCCTTCATCCAATTTTTACGCACTCCATTGGGTGTTTTCATTAACACAAGGCCATGTTGTGCACACTTTATGTTGTTGCAGCTCCTCCTTCACATGTCGTGAGTCTCTTCACACTGCTCCTCCCTCCATTTGCAGTGAAATCTGCAACACAAACAAATAGAAAAGGGCAATGCGCTCTCTTTCCCATGCACCATGTAATGGTGCTATGAACATAATGAGGCAGGCCACATGGATTTAGGGTGCAAGCCTTCAATGCAGCATGCATGCCCAATGTGGTAGTAAAGGCATGTATAGGCCAGGTTGTGAGGATCGGCTAGTTTGGAGGTTGCATACGGGGAGATCTATTATCCCACATGCGCCCAGCTTAGTCTAAGGGTAGTGTTTATAAGAAACAATGCCAACATATAATGTAAAGATAGAAAGATGAGGACCACATGTTGTGGGCCTGGTTGGGCGTGAATGCCAAGCCATATTTTGATAAGAAATATTATTAAAAGGCACAAACTTAATCCCACATGCACAGTATATAAGGGAATTGAGGAATTTATAAGGCAATGCACACAATATAGAGTTGTCTGAATCTAGATGCCCAGCTGGAGGCTTCTTACATGTGCACATGGACCAAGGTGTTGAGTAGATCATGATGAGGACGACAGGCCCACACAAAGGTAATCTTATTTTGACAGTGAGTTGACCAATTTCCTCGAGATGCATGCCTGGCATCTAACGGTGGTCGCTATAGCGGAGATGTGAAGATGCCCAAATTTTAGCATGGCACTTTAGCGATAGTGCAACTCATGGCACTCCATTGACATGGATCAAGATGTAGTTTGGCACCAAATGGACATCACAGGTGAACCAAGTTGTGACAAGTGGCACTTGGCAATGTCACACTCTGATGATGTGGATCAAGATGCAGTTTGGCGCTAGATGGACATCGCAGGGAAACCAAGTTGTGACATGTGGCACTTCGCAATTACGGAGTAGTCAAATAGTATGCAGGTCAGCTACCTTGAAATGTGTGTCGATCCAATGGTCATCGCTAAAGTGAAAAAGAAAGATGCTCACTAGTTAACTAGTGCAAGATAGCGAGATGCTGACATGTGTCCCAAGGTGAGCTGACAGATATACACCCAGTCAGCAGTACAAGCCAATCATAGGGCAACAACTCGTAGAGGGTATGTTGACAAGTCTGACAAGGTGATGATGTAAATCATCGAACAAATAAGGTCGTGCCATGTGGCACATGGGGCCCACCTAAAAATTTGAGCTCTACAAATATTTAAATTCGAATTTGTAAAGTCAGCACTATATAAACAATTCAAAAATTTAAATGATGGAGGCTACTCACGGAAAAATGTCTCTGGGACTCATTTTTTATCAGAATATACAAGTATTATATATTTTCAGAATTGGCGCGAAACGAGCTTTCCAATGGCAATGTTTATTTTTAGTTTGGACAAAGTTGGTGAGAGAAGTAATGACTAGTATCTTCAGGATCAGAATTTGGTAAAGATATTTCAATCTAGATATGACTGATTTACAGATCCAGGAAAGGGGGAAGATCAGATTTCTTAGAACTTGGTTGCTTTGAAGATATTTTGCTTTGATTCATGGATGAAATCAGATTCGTTGATTATCCCCAAGTGCATTTACTATTGATTTGATCTTTTTCAGAAGAGATAGCTTGTTCCTAGGAATGTTCTGTTGAGGTACAAACATATTAGATTTCATTCTCTTACAGGACTTGGAATTTCTAGTTAGGTTTGGGGCTTTTAACCAAAATGATCTTTTTCTCATTGTATCCTTATCTCTATAAATGGAATTTTATGATCATTTAGAAAGGGCTAGCTGCAAATTCTTGACACAAGAAGCTAAGAAGCTAAGTGTGTATCCTCAGTCCAGATTGTAATATATTTTTGCTAGTTGTGTCAATATAGTGGAAAACCCTTCAAAATCTTTTGCATATTGTCTGAGTGTTGTATTTTGGAATAGATTGTAATACAAGAGTTTTAATCCTCATACTTAACACAATTTTCAATTTTTAGATCTCTCCTTTTGTTGTGCTTCTAGAGTTTTGGGGTTTTCTGATTCATTGCTCAGAGTCTATCTGTGTATATGTTTTGTTTCTCAGCCTTGATCTAGGGTCAAGTTAAAAGTCTCTGAAATAAAAATAGATTCATTTGGTTCAACTAAAAGGATGTTTGTAAGCAGTGTATGAATCTGGTTTATTGTGTTTATGGCTTGGAATCTATTTTCTTTTATTTTGTATCTATCTTAGATATATTGCCCAATGGACAAGGCACTAATCAAAAATTAGTATCTCCTATACTGACACTGGTTTAGCATGGTTTTTTACATTCTGCAAGAATCCAAATTAAAATCCTTTCAATTCTTTCAATCCTTTCAGTTTTATGTTTGTGGGTATCAGTTTCATCATAGCAATGGAGAGTCAATGAATGACTGGTTATCATTTAGTACTTTCTTGCTATTATCTGCTTTGTTCAATCTAGTCTTGGTGTTGTAAAGAGTGTTTCATTAACTAGATTAGGTGCACCCGTCTTGGTTTTGCAAAGCCAGAAGTGAAGAGGGAAGTCTTGTCCCTATAGTTGGTCCAGTTACCTACAAATTTCCCCATATTTGGAACTGACTATTCTCAAAATTAGTCTTAAGTATATTGGTGCCTCATGGAGTGTAAAATCATATCCAGGAACCAACAAAATGGTGACTCTACTAAGAAGAGAGATAAAAGGTCATGATAAATCCAATTCAAATCTCTCGTATTATAAATTTGTGTGAAATAATACAAGTTCCAAGTTGAGCTAGACTCTTGGCTTGCTTATTTCAATCAGTTGATATCTCTAATGTTATAAATCAGTTATAAATAACATGAGTACAAGTAGAGCTTGACTCTGGCTGGATTATTTTTTATCTAGTGGTTTCCATTAAAGTGTATAAGAGTCAATTTTAAAAGGTTTCAAATCATCTCACCAAGTTGTGAGTGGCGACTCTAAGATCCTCTGTTTGATCAGTGCAAAGTTCAGAATAAAGATATGATGTATTCAGCTCTAGTAAATAGTATTTGAAATTCTAGTGAAGTTTTGTGTTGGCTGGAAAAGGATATACAGAAACAGAGATAAATTTGTTTTCCTCTTCAAGGAGGTGGTGACTCTATAAAAAGAACTTGGTGGAGCTATGAAGTGATCTCTGAAACATGCCATTGTTTCCAGCCAAAGAAAAAATTGCAACATCAAAAGAACTTACCAGGTATTTCTCATTAGATGTTTTATATTTGTATAATCCTTATTTGGTGAAAACGTCACCATATAAAAGGGATTTTTTTAAAAAAAATTATGGGTTTGCATATTTCTCCAGATTTACTAAAACAATCTGGGTTGTATCTTTGGAGAAGTATGTATGTGTAAGAAGTTTTATGGCTGCATAAAAGAATTTTAATAAAAATCTAAAAGTTTTATTAAGAGGAAGTGCAGTACATAATAGATTCAAGTAGAAGTATTTATGGACAAAGGTATGTGCCATTATGCTTTGATGGCATACATGGTTTTCCAAATAAGATTCCTACTAAGATTAGGAAGCATTTGCAAGAGTTTAAGGGGAAGCGATCATATTCAGCATGTGAGCATTTACAAGAGTTCGTTGATCTGATGGGAGACTTTGAGATTTGTCATGAAGATGTCATCGTGAAGTTCTCGGTTCAAACTTTGAAGGATGATGTGAGGGTCTGGTTCTATTCCTTGCTAGCGAATTCTATGTCTTCATGGGAGAACTTCAATTCAGCTTTCATGGAACAGTTTGCTAAGAGAATAGATGTGAGCATTCTATTGAAAAAATTGATGGAGATTCAGATAGAAGAAGATGAGTTGGTTCCACCATTCAACATCAAATTTTCTAAGATATTAAATGATATCCCAAAAGACTACAAACCTAATGACCATGTTTCTTTAGTTATGTATTTGGGTGCATTCGGTAAAAAGATGAGCTTCCTGTTAAGAAACAAAGAGCCAAATAATTTACATCAAGCTTCTATTACAGCAATGGACATTGAAAATAATTTGAGATATAAAATTGCCAAAGGTTTTTATCCGTTGGAGTCTGTTGTCATGATGTTCCAATTGAAGAAAATGGGTGTAAATCAGCAAATGAATATCAATGTCAAAGTGTCTCCATCTCTGCCGACTTTACTGATCATGTTTCAAGTTATGCTTTTGAATAGAATATGAATGTAGAGAATTCGTAGCAAACAATGACTGTCCCTGATGTAGAAGTTAACATGATTAGTGAAGAATTGCAGCATTTTCTTGATGCAGAGATAGACATATACAAGGGGTATACACCGAGTAGTTTTCAAACTAGTTCTTCTAGTCATGAGGTTGGGAAGACTTATTGTTTGCAATCAAGTACTAAAAATGAAGAGGGGGCAGATCTTTCATCAGATGATGATAAAACCCCAAGTGATGAAGCTATGTCATATTTCAGTGATGCTAAAAGTGAAGAAGAAGAAGTTTTGAGGAGTTAAAGTGATCCTGATCTTCTTGAAGATAAGGAAATGGTTTATGGACAGCCTTGTCAAGAAAATGAACAATTATCATATGCTGCAAATGATTGTGAAAAGGTTGGTATGACTGAAGCAATAATGAATTCTTTTGTTTCAGATAAAAGTGATGATGAAACTAATTTTTTAGTTTGTATCATTTCAGCTTTTGATTCACCATGTGAATTTGTTAATCACGAGATAAATGAAAGCTTCTATCAGCCTGAATATGAAACCATGGTAGCTCAGTTTTCCCTCAAATCAAAAATGGAAGTTAGTTGGTTTGATGTAGATACTGAAGATTTTGATATTGTTAATAACATGGAACTAGTATCTTATCAGGAAAAAATTAATAGTGTTCAAAATCTTCCCTATAACAATGAATTATGTCAAGGAGGCATATGCCAAAAGATGAGCATGTGCAATGGGTTGTATGCTGATTTGTTTAAACCACAATTTGAAACATTTAATGAAAGCATGATTGATGTTTCAAATTTCATACCAGATTGTTTGTTTCAATCAGAGGTGTGTTCTTTCTTCCAAGACTTTGATGTAAAGAGTGTTGATGTCCTATTCTCAGAGAATGTTGAAACAAGTCAGCGAGCATATATCAATCACAAATCAGAAAATGCATCTTTCACTTTTTCATTTCAGCATGATGATGATGTCTCTCCGAATGATTTCAATTTAAACCCACGAGTCACATTTCAAAATAATTTTCTTGAAGACTTGTGTGATATGCATATGGTTGAACTTTAGAATTTCCCTTTTAATGTTCAAACATGTAATGAAAGTGTTGATAGCTTTCCATATACAGTAATAAAAAATAAGGACAACACTTCTAATGTTTCCAAATTTTACATTGATTATGATTTTGTGCCGGATACGTAAGTGTGCTCTTTGAATGATCAAAAATCAGATTATCAGGATATCATAGTAGGGTCTCCTTGTGAGAAGCCTTGTGCGAATAAAGATTATGATGTTGATATGGAATTTAGTGAATATGAAGATGATAAGGAAGAGTCCACAGTTGATAGTGTTTCCAAAAAGTTTGTAAACCTCTCCTTTTATCAACATGAGAGAACAACTTTATTATCCCAGTATAAGAAGGATTTGTGCAAACAAAAAGATAATTATGATGGAGATGAAAGTTGCTGCAATGATGATTTTGCACAAGATGATGTGATCCAAGAGTTTGTAGTGCTTATTCCAAACAAGAAGGAAATTTTCAGCATCAATCAAAAAACCAAGGGGAATGAAAATGAAATCCCATACACACTAAGCAGTGATTAAATCTCAGACCTTTTAGAAGCTAATTTTCAGAGGTTGAACACTTTGCAAGATTATGTTGCATATGAGTGTGAGGAATATAAGAGTGTCATGTATGATGAATATGAGGATTCATATGCTGGTATAGATTCAGATTTTGATGAGCTTAGCGTCAGGGATCATTGTATAAGTTAGAGTGCTGAGGAAAGTGATGAAGGGTGCTCCCTTTAATACCACAAACACATAACAAAAATAGAGAAACAACAACAATATGCAAGAACATAAAATGGACTTCTTATTATCTCCACGAATGTGGAATTACAAACTTTCAAAATTACAATATGCAAAGCCACATGGGCATTCTCTTACAATATTCTGTAGCACAAAGCCTTGAATCAATACCCAGATCTGCTACCCAGAACTATCCCCAACTACCTAAGACAACACTACAGCCTTCCTTATATAGGCAATTTTCCACCACCTGGGAAGGTTCCAAAATTTTAGCCAACAATGCCAACCAAACTTAGAATTATTTTATTTTTCAATTTATTACATCAAATTCGGCCCCAAATAACTTTTGAAACCCAAACAGAAATTTTGAAGGAAAATCATTTTCTGCTATTTCAAGTGACCCAACTTTCGAAGACCATAAGTCATCGCTAGTTGACCCGATTGACTGTTATAACCCCATTCTGGAAAGGCCACGAGGCACTCTACAACCTTTACTCATGCAAGCACCTGTCACCCAAATATTTTACTGCATCTGGGGCCTCTAAAGCCTTCAAAACTGAGTTTAAAGTTTCTGTACCCTGTTGCCAATACAAAAAATCTTCAATATCTACAAAGCTAGACTTGATCTGTCAATGAAACTTTACTGGCAAGCTGATATGACCAAAATGAACCTCCAGGGAAGAAATCAAAACATTCTGAGATCAGATGACCAACTTACTAAAATAGAAAGTTTCTATAAATAGCAACTCTGCACAAGATAGCCCTTATTGAAAATAAAACCAAAAATATTTTTGGGTGATGCAAGATTGCTCTTACACCCAAGATGCTCCTGCATCAAACACCCAGGGTAATTTGAGAAGTGACCCTGTCACAACTCAGGTGTGCAAGGGAAAACCAAGAGGGTTAACCTCCTCCTTTGTTAGCCATGATGAATTTCAACAGGTCATCCTTTCCACTTGACCAAATATTCTTCATATGTCCTATTTCTTGTGCTTCTGCCAACATGACTATCCAGTATGTCTTTAATCTCCTTGTTATCTAAACTGGTTGCTGGAATACTCCACTATGTTGTTGTAACCTCATCTTCAACACCTCCTTCATGATACTCTGTCAGATCTAAAACATTAAATACTAGTGAAATATTCATCTCAGTAGGCAACTTGACCTCATATGCATTTTCTGAATCATGCTTCTTCAGTATCTTACATGGCCCAAACTTCTTCATTTTCAACTTGTTATATGTACCAACCGGAAATCTTTCCTTTCGCAAATGAACCATGACTTCATCTCCAAACTAAAATTCCTTATGCCTCATTTTCTCATCTTTCTTAGCCTTATACTATGCATTCATCTTGGTAATATGCTTCCTCACCTCTTCATGGATGTTCTTCAAATGTTCTACAAAATCCTCAGCTTCAACACTACTTATTTCTCCTTTATCTATCTTTCTCAACTCAGATGCATTTCTTGGACTACTTCCATATACAATCTGTGGATGATGTGATGAACTAAACTTCAAATTTGTCTTCAACTCTTCACTTTCTGCTAGTGTCATTCTGTGTACTACCTTATTTGGCAAACTAGCTCCTGGAATCAAGTCCATCTAATGACTGATCTTTCTTACCGATGGTAATCCATCAAGCACATTATGGGATACAATATCCTGAAACTCATTCAATGAGTCTGCAATTTCTACAGGTACATCTTCTACTTCCTCTTTCCTAGCCTTTGGAATTAAGATAAAACACATATGCTCATGCTGCATACCATCTAAGAAATTTCCTCTATCAACAAAAGTTATTCTGGCATTACCACATACCTTTTGTTGTTGTTTCCTTTAATGACTTTAGCTTATGTCACACTCCATCCTTTGTCAGGGAATAGGTATTCGCATGACCATCGTGTACAGCACATCTGTCAAATTGCCAAGGTCTACCCAACAACATATGACATGCATCCATAGATATGATATCACATAGTACCTCATCTTGGTACCCGCCGATCTTGAACTTCACTAGGCACTGTTCACTGACCATGACCTTGTGGTCATCCTGCACCCAGGCAACCTGATATGGATGTGGATGTTTCTACCTCTTGAGCTTCAACTTTGTCACCATCTCTTCTGACACAAAATTATCAATACTGCCACTATCAATAATCACATCATAACACTTACCCTCACACTTGCACCTAGTGCGAAACATGCTCCTCCTTTGCTCAGGTTCATTCTCACCACTCAACATGACTCTTCTATTAATCAATGTTTCTCCTCTTTCAGCATCTTTAGAATTTGATGATCTGGCATCTTCATCTATATGTGCAACTCAGGCCTGGCCTTCATTCCTCCTATTTGTCCTTCCTTGGCACTGAGGACATTCAAATTCCCTATGACCTTCTTCTCCACAGTGAAAACATGTTCCACGGAAGCCTCCTCTTCAGAATCCTTGTCCTCTTCCTCTTCCTCTTTGATCTCTATTATTCTGATCATCAAAATGACAAAAATCATCTCCTTTCTGATTCTGACTATTACTGGCCTCATCCTAATTTTTCAAATTTTCATTTCGATCTTCATATGACCATCCACCAGATCTTCCATCACGACCTCTTCCGCTTTGTCTGCTCTCAAACTTCTTGTTCAACTTTTCCTCTACTTTTAGGGCAAACTGGTATGCCTCTTCAATACTATTCATTCAAACCAGATTCAGCTCCTCTTCAATGCTTGGCCTCAACCCATTAAGGTAATGGGTAAATTTCTCCTTATCAGCTTCCGCATGTCATATTTTGATGAGGATTTGATAGAAATCCTATGTATAATCTTTAACAGATCTTCCTGCTTGCTTCAAACTTTGCATTTTCCTCAGTAGGTGAAGCTCATAATCAACAGGAATGAACTGTCACTTCAATTTATCCACCATTCGATCTCATCTTGTGATTTTATCTTTCCCTCTTCTATTTCGATCCAATTCAATCTCTTGCCACCAGATCTTCGCATGACCTTTCAGTCTGGCCTTTGCGAATTTGACCCTACCAGGATCCTCAATATCTTCATACTCAAAATATTCTTCACATTCATTAATCCAGTCGATCAACTCCTCTGGGCTAAGATTTCCTAAAAATGTAGGAACCTCAATCTTAGGTCTTTTCCTGATCTTTGAGATGGCTCAAAAACATCTTTCTTCCTCCTAGTTCACAACTTTGACTTCTCCTTCTTGATCTTCTTCTTCAGCTTTATCCTTGCTTTCATCTCTGACATTAAGATTCATCCCTCTGTGAATCTCTTCTTGAAATGCTCACACTTGTCTCTAGAGCACTCTAACCTCAAGTGTTACAACACCAGCTCTTCTGCCATGTTCCCTTCATGGAGGCATTTTTGTCATGCACGCTAAAACCCTAACCATGATCCTAGTGCAAACTACCTCACAGTCGGTGATTTGTTTACACAGAAACCCTAACTCATGGTCCTGGTGCAAACTGCCTCATAATCGGTGATCTGTTTACACACACAGGAACTCTTGCTCTAATGCCACTTGATGAAGGGTGCTAACCTTAATACAACAAACACATAACAGAAACAAAGAAACAACAACAATATGCAAGAACATAAAATGGGCTTCTTATTATCTCCATGAATGTGGAATTACAAACTTTCAGAACTACAATATGCAAAGCCACATGGGCATTCCCTTACAATATTCTGTAGGAAAAAGCCTAGAATCAATACCCAGATCTGCTACCCAGAACTGTCCCCAACTACCTAAGACAACACTACAGCCTTCCTTATATAGGCAACTTTCCACCGCCTGGGAAGGTTCCAAAATTTTAGCCAACAAGGCCGACCAAACTTAGAATTATTTTATTTTTCAATTTATTACATCAAATTTAGCCCAAAATAACTTTTGAAACCCAAACGAAAATTTTGAAGGAAAATCATTTTCTGCTATTTTAGGTAACCCAACTTTCGAAGACCATAAGTCATCGCTAGTTGACCCGATTGACTATTATAACCCCATTCCAGAAAGGCCACAAAGAGCTCTATAGCCTTAACACGCACAAGTGCCTGTCACCCAAATTTTTGACCACATCTGGGGCCTCTAGAGCCTTCAAAACTGAGTTCAATGTTTTTGTACACTATTGCCAATACCGAAAATCTTCAATAGCTACAAAGCTAGAATTGATATGTTAATGAAACTTTACTGGCAGGCTGATATAACCAAAATGAACCTCCAGAGAAGAAATCAGAACATTTCAAGATCGGATGACCAACTTACTAAAATAGAAAGTTTCTATAAATAGCAGCTCTGCACAAGATAGCCCTTATTGAAAACAAAACCAAAAATATTTTTGGGTGATGCAAGATTGCTCTTACACCCAGGATGTTCCTGCATCAGACACCTGAGGTAATTGGAGAAGTGACCCTGTCATGACTCAGGTGTGCAGAGGAAAACCAAGACAGTTAACCTCCTCCTTTGTTAGGTGTGATGAATCTTCAATAGGTCATGCTTTCCACTTGACTAGATATTCTTCATATGTCCTGTTCCGTGTGCTTCTGCCAACATGACTATCCAGTATGTCTTCAATATCCTTATTATCTAAACTGGTTGCTGGAATACTCCACTGTGCTACTATAACCTCATCTTCAACACCTCCTTCATGATACTCTATCAAATCTAAAACATTAAATACTGGTGAAATATTCAGCTCAGTAGCCAACTCGACCTCATATGCATTTCCTAAATCATGCTTCTTCAGTATCTTACATGGCCCAAACTTCTTCATTTTCAACTTGTTATATGTACCAATCAAAAATCTTTCCTTCCGCAAATGAACCACGACTTCAACTCCAACTTGAAATTCCTTATGCCTCCTTTTCTCATCTGTCTTAGCCTTATACTATGCATTCATCTTGGTAATATGCTTCCTCACCTCCTCATGGATGTTCTTCAAATGTGCTACAAAATCCTCAGCTTCAACACTACTTATTTCTCCTTTATCTATCTTTCTCAACTCAGATGCATTTCTTGGACTACTTCCATATACAATCTGTGGATGATGTGATGAACTAAACTTCAAATTTGTCTTCAACTCTTCACTTTTTGCTAGTGTCATTCTGTGTACTGCCTTATTTGGAAAACTATTTTCTGGAATCAAGTCCATCTGATGACTGATCTTTCTTACTGGTGGTAATCCATCAGGCACATTATGGGATACAATATCTTGAAACTCATTCAATAATTCTGCAATTTCTACAAGTACATCTTCTACTTCCTCTTTCTCAGCCTTTGGAATTAAGGTAATACACATGTTCTCATGCTGCATACCATCTAAGAAATTTCCTCTATCAACAAAATTTATTCTAGCATTACCACATACCTTTTCTGTTGTTTCCTTTAATGGCTTTAGCTTATGTCACACTCCATCCTTTGTCAGGGAATAGGTATTCGCACAACCATCGTGTATAGTATATCTGTCAAATTGCCAAGGTCTACCCAACAACATATGATATGCATCCATAGATATGATATCACATAGTACCTCATCTTGGTACCCGCCGATCTTGAACTTCACTAGGCACTATTCATTGACCATGACCTTGTGGTCATCCTACACCCAGGCAACCCGATATGGATGTGGATGTTTCTGCCTCTTGAGCTTAAACTTTGTCACCATCTCTTTTAACACCAAATTATTAGTACTGCCACTATCAATAATCACATCATAACACTTACCCTCACACTTGCACCTGGTCCGAAACAGGCTCCTCCTTTGCTTAGGTTCATTCTCACCACTCAACAGGACTCTTCTATTAATCAACGTTTCTCCTCTTTCAGCATCTTCATAATTTGATGATCTGGCATTTTTATCTATATGTGTAACTCTGGCCTGGCCTTCATTCCTCCTATTTGTCTTTCCTTGGCACTGAGGACATTCAAATGCCCTATGACCTTCTTCTCCACAGTGAAAACATGTTCCACGGAAGCCTCCTCTTCCAAATCCTTGTCCTCTTCCTCTTCCTCTTTGATCTCTATTATTCTGATCATCAAAATGACAAAAATCATCTCCTTTCTGATTCTGACTGTTACTGGCCTCATCCTAATTTTTTAGATTTTCATTTTGATCTTCATATGACCGTCCACCAGATCTTCCATCACGATCTCTTCCGCTTTGTCTGCTCTCAAACTTCTTGTTCAACTTTTCCTCTACTTTTAGGGAAAACTGGTATGCCTCTTCAATACTATTCATTCAAACCAGATTCAGCTCCTCTTCAATGTTCAGCCTCAACCCATTAAGGTAACGAGCAAATTTCTCCTTATCAGCTTCCGCATGTCCTATTCTGATGAGGATTTGATAGAAATCCTATGTATAATCTTTAACAGATCTTCCTGCTTGCTTCAAACTTTGCATTTTCCTCAGTAGGTGAAGCTCATAATCAACAGGAATGAACTATTGCTTCAATTTATCCACCATTCAATCCCATCTTGTGATTTTATCTTTTCCTCTTCTATTTCACTCCAATTGAATCTCTTGCCACTAGATCTTCGCATGACCTTTCAGTCTGGCCTTCGTGAATTCGACCCTATCAGGATCCTCAATATCTTCATACTCAAAATATTCTTCACATTCATTGATCTAGTCAATCAACTCCTCTGGGTTAAGATTTCCTGAAAATGCAGGAACCTCAATCTTAGGTCTTTTCTTGATCTTTGAGATGGCTCAAAAAAGTCTTTCTTCCTCCTGGTTCACAACTTTGACTCCTCTTCCAGATCCTTGTCCTCTTCCTCTTCCTCTCTGATCTCTATTATTCCAATCATCAAAATGACTGAAATCATCTCCTCTCTGATTTTGACTATTACTGGCCTCATCCTACTTTTTCAAATTTTCATTTCGATCTTCATATGACCGTCCACCAGATCTTCCATCATGACCTCTTCCCTTTTGTCTGCTCTCAAACTTCTTGTTCAAATTTTCCTCTACTTTTAGGGAAAACTGGTATGCCTCTTCAATACTGTTCATTCGAACTAGATTCAGCTCCTCTTCAATGCTCAGCCTCAACCCATTAAGGTAATAGGAAACTTTCTCCTTATCATCTTTCGCATGTACTATTCTGATGAGGATTTGATAGAATTCCTCTGTATACTCCTTAACAGATCTTTCTGCTTGCTTCAAACTTTGCATTTTCCTCAATAGGTGAAGCTCATAATCAACAGGAATGAACTGTCGCTTCAATTTATCCACCATTCAATCCCATCTTGTGATTTTATCTTTTCCTCTTCTATTTCACTCCAATTGAATCTCTTGCCACCAGATCTTCGCATGACCTTTCAGTCTGGCCTTTGTGAATTTGACTCTATCAGGATCCTCAATATCTTCATACTCAAAATATTCTTCACATTCATTGATCCAGTCGATCAACTCCTCTGGGTTAAGATTTCCTGAAAATGCAGGAACCTCATTCTTAGGTCTTTTCTTGATCTTTGAGATGGCTCAAAAAAGTCTTTCTTCCTCTTGGTTCACAACTTTGACTTCTCCTTCTTGATCTTCTTCTTTGGCTTCATCCTCGCTTTCATCTCTGACATTAAGATTCATTCCTCTATGAATCTCTTCTTGTAATGCTCGCACTTGTCTCTGGAGCGCTCTAACCTTAGGTGTTACAACACTAGCTCTTTCACCACGTTCCCTTCATGGAAGCATTTTTGTGATGCACATTGAAACCCTAACCATGGTCCTGGTGCAAACTACCTCACAGTCGGTGATCTGTTTACACAGAAACCCTAACCCATGGTCCTGGTGCAAACTACCTCACAATTGGTGATCTATTTATAGACTCAGGAAATCCTGCTCTGATACCACTTGATGAAGGGTGCTCCCCTTAATACCACAAACACATAATAAAAACAGAGAAACAACAACAATATGCAAGAACATAAAATGGGCTTCTTATTATCTCCATGAATGTGGAATTACAAACTTTCAAAATTACAATATGCAAAGCCACATGGGCATTCCCTTACAATATTCTATAGGACAAAGCCTCAAATCAATACCTAGATCTGCTACCCAAAACTGTCCCCAACTGCCTAAGACAACACTACAACCTTCCTTATATAGGCAATTTTCCACCACCTAGGAAGGTTCCAGAATTTTAGCCAACAAGGCCGATCAAACTTAGAATTATTTTATTTTTCAATTTATTACATCAAAGTCGGCCCAAAATAACTTTTCAAACCCAAACAGAAATTTTGAAGGAGAATCATTTTCCGCTATCTCAAGTGACCCAACTTTTGAAGACCATAAGTCATCGCCAGTTGACCCGATTGACTATTATAACCCCATTCCGGAAAGGCCATGAAGAACTCTACAACCTTGACTTGCACAAGCACCTATCACCCAAATTTTTGACCACATCCAGGGCCTCTAAAGCCTTCAAAATTGAGTTCAAATTTTTTGTACACTATTGCCAATACCGGAAATCTTCAATATCTACAAAGCTAGACTTGATCTGTTAATGAAACTTTACTAGCAGGCTGATATGACCAAAATGAACCTCCAGGGAAGAAATAAGAACATTCCAAGATTGGATGACCAACTTACTAAAATAGCAAGTTTCCATAAATAGCATCTCTACACAAGATAGCCCTTATTGAAAACAAAACCAGAAACATTTTTGGGTGATGCAAGATTGCTCTTACACCCAGGATGCTCCTGCATCAGAAAGTAATAAATCGAAATGTGACTTCTCAGCCCCACAAGTTTTAGAAGAAACATTGTTTGATCATACAGATTTATGTGTGCAGGACATTGTTAAGAGTTGTGAGAAGAGTGTTGGTTTCCAATCATTTTATGATGAGATATTTCCCCTTAGTCTGCACACCAATCTTGAAAATGACCATAGTGTTTCTTCACAAGTTAATGAACCAAGTTATTCAATGACTAGAGTATCTCACAAAGATAAGTCTGAAGATCTGGTTCCTTCTCAGTTGGGTGAGTTTTTAGTAATGCATGATGGTCGTTATAGCTTATTTTTTGATGCATTACTAGATAGGCCTTATATTTTCAGTCAATATCAAGAAGAGGTAATGGATCCTCCATATTTTCTAGAATGTGAACATGAGGTTGGTTGTGACTAGAGGGGTGTGGGTTGTGACAAGTACAGAACTACTTTCCAGCTCAAATTCATTCATATATGTTGGCAGCATGTTTGTCAAAAGTTTTGTAAGTGGCTGGTCTCATATATGGATCAGAATAATATTTATGACAGAGGTAAGAAATGGTTCCAATTTTTAGGCTTCAAGCCTTTGGAAGTGATGTATATTTTTTACAGTCTCTTTCTTTTAGTTGTGTGTTGTGTTTCTTTCAGTAAGGTTCCCTATTTTTGAAAAGAGAGCAAGAAGTTGGTTTTCATTTTTGGGTGGTCTGTTGTACCAAAGATTCATAGATTCTTTGCATGCCCACAAGGTGCACACATCCCCAATCAGAGCCACTGTTGGTGCTCTAAATAATCCAGATAGTTTTGAGCCTATGTTCAGAGAATTTTCCTAAAGTAAGGTTCAATGCTTCAAAAGAACAGTTTAGAAGGACCTAGTTTCAAGTGCACATATGGATAGGCCTATTGAATTTCATGGCATAATGTTTGGGACATGTATTCCTCGCTTTTCATTTGGCATATATAGTTGGTTACAACTTTTATAATTCAATTCCGATAGGTTTTGAGTGTACCCATTTGAAGGCCTATGCACAAATTAACACTTTGCATTCTGTCTGGTTTTCACTGAATGGCCTACTTCGGAGGCTTACATCTAACACCTAGTTAGTGGTCATGATGAAAGGAATGTGGTGTCATATTTTAATCATGACAAAGTGCTACTATAGAAATTTTTAGGCCATGATGAATCTATTTGGGTGATTTTCCAATCTGATTCCATTTCCAATTTCTAACATTCTAATGATCAGTTGCACAATTTAGTCAAACACCCTTTTCGGTTGAGTGCATTAAGTGCCCCATGATTGATCATAATGTGTTGGTTGTGGCATCATGTTTTAGACATGGGAATGAGTCATCTTCCTAATTTTCAGCCCCCCATGTGCTCGTTTGACATGTTTGTCGAAACCATTCTGTTTGCAATTTCTTAGTTTCTGCAACAGTGCATAGTTCAGTTTTTTAATGGCTCACTTTGGGATCCTGCAATTTGTGCCCGGTTCAAGGTCAATCATAATTGAAGGTTGATCCATACTGTAGACATGGAAGTGATTCTCCCTGACAAGTTTCAGATCATGATGAATCTGATTGATCACTTTGCTCAATCAATTCCAAACGCAATTTCTACGAATCTGATTATTTTCGGTTCAGAATATTCTAAGTGGCCGATTTTAAGGAATAAGTATTGATAATCAGTTGATCACTTTGGAATTCCGATTGTAGCCTTATTTTCTATGCACAACAAAGATCATCTACCCAGGGTTTCGAGCTATGAAGTTTTCATTTGATCAATTTGTAGGATCAGACAAAAGGATGTTCAATAATGTTAAAAAAGTGCGGATAGCACAGCTGTGCAAAGTGACCATTTTCAGAAATTCATAGTTTTTTGTCAGTTTCTCATCTCCAAGTAAGGGTTTCTTTGTTTCGATCCTTGCATATAAAATTTATTCCAAATTCAGTGGCGTGCCCTCAGCTCATTGTTTCATATTTTTAATTCATCTCTTTCCGGGGTAGTCGGTAATGTTTTCAGTTTGCATTCTGTCGGCAATTCAGAACAGGCATTTTCAAGTTTTAAAATCTCTCACCTCGTTCATTTCTAGGCAAAGCCATCTAACAGGGTTGTTATCTATATCAGAGAGTTCGTGTTTGCCAATTTTTAGCATCCAGTGATATGTTTTGATTGGCGTTTTAATAGCGTGATTGGAGGTTTTATTAAATTTTGGCATTTGGAGAAATGGTAAAAATTAAAGTTTTTTTTTAGTACCCGATTATCTGGGTCGGATCCATTCGCAAGCACCAGTTGTTCTAGATTTTTTTTGAGGCCTGTTGTTTGAATTCAAAAAAAATTTAGGCCAGACCCGCTTGGGGTCCAACCTGCCTCATCATTCTAAAGGGAATACACTTCTAGGCCTCGTATTTTTATCAAAATAATATAGTATCTTTGGATGTCCGCTACTCCCGTTGAGTTGTTTCCCCTTGGAGTTGGTTGCACTAGCAGGGTTGATTATACAGATCCATTTGATAAAATCTCCTTGCAGCCATTACCTGAATGTGCAATAGATGAAGTTACTATGTGGTATATGTGTGTTTGGTAGCTAGGCCAAAATAAAACAAAGGGGGATGTACATCCCTCTTTTTAGGCTATTGTATACATTGAAACAGACGAGGAGTTTTTGTCGGGTGGCAAGGATATTCAAGTGACCACTATCGAAACATGATAATGTTTTTTCATCTTGTTGCAAACCATCATTTTAATAATCAATTCCATAATCAAAGTTTTTGTTTTTGCGTGAATTCAAACAGCTTCTACAATCTGGTTGGACAAGCGTGTTTAATGAGCATGGTTTTCAACTTCTCATGTCAGATTTAATTGATGGTATGGGTGTCGATGAATTGCACTCCAATGTTCATTATACTAGCAGTTTTAGTGAGCATTATAAAGGAGAAAGGGATTTTACGTGCCAAAATTCAAGTGTGGAACTAATGTGCGTATACACCTTTGATGCTACCCACGCACAAGACCAAGAGGAAATACATAGCATTGGTGCTTGCGTGGGTCTCCAGGATGCTTGCGCAGGGCAGATTGCATGAGGTTTTGACCCAAACATATGACCCCCCTCCATTTGATGTTTGTTTGCAGGTAGTGAGGGAAATGTATTGGGCAATAGGGTGTCTCAGGCCTCCCTACACATGTGCCAAAGAATGGAGGATGTTATTTCATATGTGGAAGTTGGATGCAGTTTTCAAACCTGACTGTGCACATTATCAGATGCTGGGATCATCAAGATTGACCATTGCGCATGTCGGCTCATGACGAGCACTCAACACTCTAAGTGCTATGCAAATTTTTTGGGTGTTGATCATGTTTTGTTTTAAAAAACTAGTCTCACACATCATTCCAAGGATTTTCGCTCCCTACACAAAGGAAATACAATGATCGGTTTCTATTTGGGGAGAGTGATGTTGTGCACATGGGGATGGAGACTATGTTGTGCATGCCCACAGGTCCAAAGGAAGCAAGGCGGGGCATGGCTTGAGTGCTAGGCTTGGGATCCTCAACATGGCACAATAGACGATGTCAAGGGAGCAATGTACGCAAGGGAGAAAAGAAGGAAGTGTGCTTATGGTTTTGAGTTTGCATTACACGCACCAGTCTAAGGGGTGATGTGTACATCCTTCATCCAATTGTTACGCACTCCATTGGGTGTTTTCATTAACACAAGGCCATGTTGTGTGCACTTTATGTTGTTACAACTCCTCCTTCACATGTCGTGAGTCTCTTCACACTACTCCTCCCTCTATTTGTAGTGAAATCTGTGGCACAAACAAACAGAAAAGGGTAGCGCACTCTCTTTCCCACGCACCATGTAATGGTGCTATGAACATAACAAGGTAGGCCATAGGGATTTGGGGCGGAAGCCTTCAATGTAGCATGCATGCCCAATGTGGTAGTAAAGGCATGTACAGGCCAGGTTGTGAGGAGTGGCTAGTTTGGAGGCTGCATACGGGGAGATCTATTATCCCACATGCGCCCAACTTAGTCTAAGGGTAGTGTTTATAAGAAACAATGACAACATATAATGTAAAGATAGAAAGATGAGGGCCACATGTAGGAGCTATTCAAATTTGTGGGCCCGGCTGGGTGTGAATGCTAGGCTATATTTTGATAAGAAATATTATTAAAAGGCACAAACTTCATCCCACATGCGCGGTATATAAGGGAATTAAGGAATTTATAAGGCAATACACACAATATAGAGTTGTATGAATCTGGACGCCCGGCTAGAGGCTTCTTACGTGCGCACGTGGACCAAGGTGTTGAGCAGATGATGATGAGGACGATGGGCCTACACAAAGGTAATGTTATTTTGACAGTGAGTTGACCAATTTCCTCAAGATGCATGCCCGGCATCTAATGGCAGTCGCGATAGAAGAGATGTGAAGATGCCCGAAGTTTATCATGGCACTTTAGTGACAGCACGACAAGTGGCACTCCAATGATGTGGATCAAGATGCAATTTGGTGCCAAATGGACATCGCAAGCAAACCAGGTTGTGACATGTGGCACTTGGTGATGTCGCACTCTGATGACATGGATCAAGATGTAGTTTGGCACCAAATGGACATCACAGGTGAACCAGGTTGTGACATGTGGCAATTAGGGATGACGGAGTAGTCGAACAGTATGCAGGTCAGCCACCTCAAAATGTGTGCCAATCCAATGGTCAACGCTAAAGTGCAAAAGAAAGATGCTCACTGGTTAACTAATGCGAGATAGCGAGATGCTGACATGTGTCCCAAGGTGAGCTGGCAGATAGATGCCCAGTCAGTAGTACAGGCCAATCACAAGGTGACAAGTGGCAGAGGGTATGTTGACAAGTCTGACAAGGTGATGATGTGGATCATCAGACAAATAAGGTAATGCCATGTGGCGCATGCGGCCCACCTCAAAATTTGAGGTCTACAAATATTTAAATTCGAATTTGTAAAGTCAGCACTATATAAACAATTCAAAAATTTAAATGATGGAGGCTACTCACAGAAAAATGTCTCTGGGACTCATTTTTTATCAGAATATACAAGCATTATATATTTTCAGAATCGGCACGAAACGAGCTTTCGAATGGCGATGTTTATTTTTAGTTTGGGCAAAGTTGGTGAGAGCAGTAATGACTGGTATCTTCAGGATCAGAATTTGGTAAAGATATTTCAATCCATATATGACTGATTTACAGATTCAGGAAAGGAGGTAGATCAGATTTCTTGCAACTTGGTTGCTTTGAAGATATTTTGTTTTGATTCATGGATGAAATCAAATTTGTTGATTATCCCCAAGTCCATTTACTATTGATTTGATCTTTTTCAGAAGAGGTAGCTTGTTCCTGGGAATTTTCTACTAAGGTAAAAACATATTAGATTTCATTCTCTTACAAGACTTGGAATTTCTAGTTAGGTTTGGGGCTTTTAATCTAAATGATCTTTTTCTCATTGTATCCTTATCTCTATAAAAGGAATTTTATGATCATTTAGAAAGAGCTAGCTGGAAATTCTTAACATAGGAAGCTGAGAAGCTAAGTGTGTATCCTCAATCCAGATTGTAATATATTTTTGCTAGTTGTGTCAATACAATGGAAAACCCTTCAAAATCTTTTGCATATTGTCTGAGTGTTGTATTCTGGAATAGATTGTAATACAAGAGTTTTAATCCTCATACTTAATGTATTTTTCAATTTTAGGATCTCTCATTTTGTTGTGCTTCTTGAGTTTTGGGGTTTTCTAATTCATTGCTTAGAGTTTATCTGTGTATATGTTTTATTTCTCAGCCTTGATCTAGGGTCAAGTTAAAAGTCTCTAAAATAAACGTAGATTCATTTGGTTCAACTAAAAGGATGTTTGTAAGTAGTGTATGAATCTGGTTTATTGTGTTTATGGCTTGGAATCTATTTTCTTGTATTCTGTATCTATTTCAGATATATTGCCCAATGGACAAGGCACTGATCAGAAATTTGTATCTCCTGTACTGACACTGGTTTAGCATGGTTGTTTACATTCTACAAGAACTCAAATTAAAATCCTTTCAATTCTTTCAATCCTTTCAGTTTTATGTTTGTGGGTATCAATTTCATCATAGCAATGGAGAGTCAATGAATGACTGGTTATCATTTAGTACTTTCTTGCCATTATCTACTTTGTTCAATCTAGTCTTGGTGTTGTAAAGTTTTTTTCATTAACTGGATTAGGTGCACCCGCCTTAGTTCTACAGACCCAGAAGTGAAGATGACAGTCTTGTCTCTATAGTTGGTCCAGTTACCTACAGATTTACCCATATTTGGAACTGACTATTCCCAAAATCAGTGTTAGGTATATTGTTGTCTCGTGGAGTGTAAAATCCTATCTAGAAACCAACAAAATGGTGACTCTGTTGGGGAGAGAGATGCAAGGTCATGCTAAATCCAGTTTAGATCTCTGGTATTATAAATTTGTGTGAAATAATGCAAATTCCAAGTTGAGCTAGACTCCTGGCTTGCTTATTTCAATCAGTTGATATCTCTAATGTTATAAATCAATTATAAATAACCTGGGTATGAGTAGAGCTTGACTCCTGGCCAACTTATTTGTTATCTAGTGGTTTCCATTGAAGTGTATAAGAGTCAGTTTTAAAAAGTTTCAAATCATCTCACCGAGTTGTGAGTGGTGACTCTGAGATCCTCTATTTGATCAGTGCAAAGTTCAGAATAAAGATATGATGTATTCAGCTCTGGTAACATTATTTGAAATTCTGGTGAAGTTTTGTGTTGGCTGGAAAAGGATATACAAAAATAGAGATAAAGTGTTTTTCATGTTCAAGGAGGTGGCGACTCTATAAAAAGAACTTGGTGGAGCTATGAAGTGAGCTTTGAAACTTGCATTTGTTTCTAGCCAAAGAAAAAATTGCAGCATCAAAAGAACTTACCAGGTATTTCTCATTAGATGTTTTATATTTGTATAATCCTTATTCGGTGAAAAAGTCACTAGATAAAAAGATTTTTTTAAAAAAAAATTGTGGGTCTGCATATTTCTCCAGATTTACTAAAACAATCTGGGTTGTATCTTTGGAGAAATATGTATGTATAAAATTTTTTATGGTTGCATAAATTATTTGTAATAAAAATCTGAAAGTTTTATTAAGAGGAAGTGCAGTCCATAATGGATTCAAGTAGAAATATTTCTGGACAAAGGTATGCATCATTATGCTTTGATGGCATACATGGTTTTCCAAATGAGATTCCTACTAAGATTAGGAAGCATTTGCAAGAGTTTAAGGGGAAGTGATTAGATTCAGCATGTGAGCATTTGCAAGAGTTCGTTGATCTGATGGGAGACTTCGAGATCTGTCATGAAGATGTCATCATAAAGTTGTTGGTTCAGACTTTGAAGGATGATGCGAGGGTCTGGTTCTATTCCTTGCCAGCAAATTCTATTTCTTCATGGGAGAACTTCAATTCATCTTTCATGGAACAGTTCACTGAGAGAATAGATGTGAGCATTCTGTTGAACAAATTGATGGAGATTCAGATAGAAGAAGATGAGTTGGTTCCACCATTCAACATTAGATTTTCTAACACATTAAATGATATCCTGAAAGATTACAGACCTAATGACCATGTTTGTTTAGTGATATATTTGGGTCCATTCTGTAAAAAGATGAGCTTCATATTAAGAAACAAAGAACCAAATAATTTACATCAGGCTTTTATGATAGCAATGGACATTGAAAATAATTTGAGATATAAAATTGCCAAAGGGTTTTTATTCGCTGGAGTCCGTTGTCATGATGTTCCAATCGAAGAAAATGGGTGTAAATCAACAAATGAATATCAATGTCAAAGTGTCTCCATCTCTACTGACCTTACTGATCATGTTTCAAGTTATGCTTCTAAATAGAATGTGAATGTAGAGAATTCACAGCAAACAATGACTGTCCCTGATGTAGAAGTTAACATGATTAGTGAAGAATTGCAGCATTTTCTTGATGAAGAGATAGACATATACAAGGGGTATACACCGAGTAGTTTTCAAACTAGTTCTTCTAGTCGTGAGGTTGCAAAGACTTATTGTTTGCAATCAAGTACTAAAAATGAAGAGGGGGCATATCTTTCATCAAATGATGATAAAACCCCAAGTGATGAAGCTATGTCAAATTTCAGTGATGTTGTAAGTGAAGAAGAAGGAGTTTCAAGGAGTCAAAGTGATCCTAATCTTCTTGAAGATAAGGAAATGGTTTATGGACAGCCTTGTCAAGAAAATGAACAATTATCATATGTTGCAAATGATTGTGAAAAGGTTGGTATGACTGAAGCAATAATGAATTCTTTTGTTTCAGATGACAGTGATGATGAAACTGATTTTTTAGTTTGTATCTTTTCAGCTTTTGATTCACCATGTGAATTTGTTAATCACAAGATAAATGAAGGCTTCTATCAGCCTGAATATGAAACCATGGTAGCTCACTTTGCCCTTGAATCAGAAATGGAAGTCAGTTGGTTTGATGTAGATACTGAAGATTTTGATATTGTTAATAACATGGAACTAGTATCTTATCAGGAAAAAGTTAATAGTGTTGAAAATCTTCCCTATAACAATGAATTATATCAAGGAGACATATGCCAAAAGATGAGCATGTGCAATGGGTTGTATGCTGATTTGTTTAAACCAAAATTTGAAACATTTAATGAAAGCATGATTGATGTTTCAAATTTCATACCAAATTGTTTGTTTCAGTCAGAGGTGTGTTCTTTCTTCCAAGACTTTGATGTAAAGAGTGTTGATGTCCTATTCTCAGAGAATGTTGAAACAAGTCAGTGAGCATATATCAATCACCAATCATAAAATGCATCTTTCACTTTTTCATTTCAGCATGATGATGATGTCTCTCCGAATGATTTCAATTTAAACCCACGAGTCACATTTCAAAATAATTTTCTTGAAGACTTGTGTGATATGCATACAATTGAACTTTAGAATTTCCCTTTTAATGTTCAAACATGTAATGAAGGTGTTGATTGCTTTCCATATACAATACTGAAAAATCAGGACAACACTTCTAATGTTTCCAAATTTTACATTGATTATGATTTTGTGCCGGATACGGAAGTGTGTTCTTTGAATGATCAAAAATCAGATTATCAGGATATGACAGTAGGGTCTCCTTGTGAGAAGCCTTGTGCAAATAAAGATTATGATGCCGATACTAAATTCAATGAATATGAAGATGATGAGGAAGAGTCCATAGTAGATAGTGTTTCCAAAAAGTTTGTAAACCTCTCCTTTTATCAACATGAGAGAACAACTTTATTATCCCAGTATAAGAAGGATTTTTGCAAACAAAAAGATAATTATGATGCAGATGAAAGTTGCTACAATGATAATTTTGCACAAGATGATGTGATCCAAGAGTTTGTAGCCCTTGTTCCAAACAAGAAGGAAATTCGCAGCATCAATCAAGAAACCAAGGAGAATGAAAATGAAATCTCATACACACTAAGCAATCATGAAATCTCAGACCTCTTAGAAGATGATTTTTAGAGGTTGAACACTATGCAAGATTATGTTGCATATGAGTGTGAGGAATATAAGAGTGTCATGTATGATGAATATGAGGATTCATATGCTAGTATAGATTCAGATTTTGATGAGCTTAGTGTCAGGGATCATTGTATAAGTCAGAGTGCTGAGGAAAGTAATAAATCTGAATGTGACTTTTCAGCCCCACAAGTTTTAGAAGAAACATTGTTTGATCATACAAATTTATGTGTGCAAGACATTGTTAAGAGTTGTGAGAAGAGTGTTGGTTTCCAATCATTTTATGAGGAGATATTTCCCCTTAGTCTACACACCAATCTTGCAAATGACCACACTGTTTCTTCACGAATTAATGAACCAAGTTATTCAATGACTTGAGTATCTCACAAAGATAAGTCTGAAGATCTGGTTCCTTCTCAGTTGGGTGAGTTTTTAGTAATGCATGATGGTCGATATAGCTTATTTTTTGATGCATTACTAGATAGGCCTTATATTTTCAGTCAATATCAAGAAGAGGTAATGGATCCTCCGTATTTTCTGGAATGTGAACATGAGTTTGGTTATGACTAGAGGAGTGTGGGTTGTGACAAGTACAGAACTACTTTCCAGCTCAAATTCATTCATATATGTTGGTAGCATGTTTGTCAAAAGTTTTTTAAGCGGTTGGTCTCATATATGGATCAGAATAATATTTATGATAGAGGTAAGAAATGGTTCCAATTTTTAGGCTTCAAGCCTTTGCAAGTGATGTATATTTTTTACAGTCTCTTTCTTTCAGTTGTGTGTTGTGTTTCTTTCAGTAAGGTTCCCTATTTTTTAAAAGAGAGCAAGAAGTCAATTTTCATTTTTGGGTGGTCTATTGTACCAAAGATTCATAGATTATTTGCATGCCCACAAGGGGCATGCATCCCCAATCAGAGCCACTCTTGGTGCTCTAAAAAATTCAGTTAGTTTTGAGCCTATATTTAAAGAATTTTCCTAAAGTAAGGTTCAGTGCTTCAAAAGAACAATTTAAAAGGACCTAGTTTCAAGTGCACATACGGATAGGCCTGTTGAATTTCATGGCATAATGCTTGGGACATGTATTCCTCGCTTTTCATTTGGCATATACAATTGGTTACAACTTTCAGAATTCAGTTCCGATAGGTTTTGAGTGTACCCATTTGAAGGCCTGTGCACAAATTAACACTTTGCATTTTGTCTGGTTTTCACTGAATGGCCTACTTCAGAGGCTTGCATCTAACACCTAGTTAGGGGTCATGATGAAAGGAATGTGGCGTCATATTGTAATCATGAAAAAGTGCTACTATAGAAATTTTTAGGCCATGATGAATCTATTTGGGTGATTTGCCAATCTGATTCCATTTCCAATTTCTAACATTCTAATGAAGATCAATTGCACAATTTAGTCAGACGCCCTGTTCGGTTGAGTGCATTAAGTGCCCCATGATTGATCATAATGTGTTGGTTGTGGCATCATGTTTTAGACATGGGAATGAGTCATCTTCCTAATTTTTAGCCCCCAATGTGCTCGTTTGACATGTTTACCGAAGCCATTCTGTTTGCAATTTCTTAGTTTCTGCAGCAGTGCATAGTTCAGTTTTGTGAATGACTCACTTTGGGATCCTGCCATTTGTGCCCGGTTCGAGGTCAATCATAATTGAAGGTTGATCCATACTGTAGACATGGAAGTGATTCTCCCTGACAAGTTTCGCATCTTGACAAATCCGATTGATCACTTTGCTTGATCAATTCCAAACGCAATTTCTATGAATCTGATTATTTTCGGTTCAAAATGTTTGAAGTGGCCAATTTTAAGGATTAAGTATTGATAATCAGTTGATCACTTTGGAATTCCGATTGTAGCCTTATTTTCTATGCACAACAAAGATCATCTACCCAGGGTTTCGGGCTGTGAAGTTTTCATTTGATCAATTTGCAGGATCAGACAAAAGGATGTTCAATAATGTTAAAAAAGTGCAGATAGCACAGCTGTGCAAAGTGACCATTTTCAGAAATTCATAGTTTTTTGTCAATTTCTCGTCTCCAATTAAGGGTTGCTTTGTTTCGATCCTTGCATATAAAATTTATTCTAGATTCAGTGGCGTGCCCTCACCTCATCATTTCATATTTTTAATTCATCTCTTTCCGGGGCAGTCGGTAGTGTTTTCAGTTTGCATTCTGCCGACAATTCTGAATGAGCATTTTCATGTTTTAAAATCTCTCAACTCGTTCATTTCTAGGCGAAGCCGTCTGACAAGGTTGTTATCTATATTAGAGATTTCGTGTTTGCTAAGTTTCAGCATCCAGTGATATGTTTTGATTGGTGTTTTAACAGCGCGATTGGAGGTGTTTTGTTAAATTTTGGCATTTGGAGAAATGGTAAAAATTGAAGTTTTTTTTGAGTACCCGATTATCTGGGTCGGATCCGTTCGCAGATGCTAGTTGTTCTAGATTATTTTTGAGGCATGTTGTTTGAATTCAAAAAAAATTTAGGTCGGACCCACTTGGGGTCCAGCCTTCCTCATCATTCTAAAGGGAATACACTGCTAGGCCTCGTATTTTTATCAAAATAATACAGTATTTTTAGATGTCCACTACTCCCATTGAGTTGTTTCCCCTTGGAGCTGGTTGCACTAGCAGGGTTGATTATACAGATCCATTTGATAAAATCTCCTTGCAGCCATTACCTGAATGTACAATAGATGAAGTTACTGTGTGGTGTATGTGTGTTTGGTAGCCAAGCCAAAATAAAACAAAGGGGGATGTACATCCCTCTTTTTAGGTTGTTGTATACATTGAAACAGACGAGGATTTTTTGTTGGGTGGCAAGGATATTTAAGTGACCACTAGTCAAAACATGATAATTTTTTTTCATCTTGTTGCAAACCATCGTTTGAATAATCAATTCCGCAATCAAAGTTTTTGTTTTTGCATGAATTCAAATAGCTTCTACAATCTGGTTGGACTAGCGTGTTTAATGAGCATGGTTTTAACCATCTCATGTCAAATTTAATGGATGGCATGGGTGTCGATGACTTGCACTCCAACGTTCATTATACTAGCGGTTTTAGTGAGCATTATAAAGGAGAAAGGGATTTTGCGTACCAAAAGTCAAGTGTGGAACTAATGTGCGTATACACCTTTGATGCTACCCATGCACAAGACCAAGAGGAAAGATATAGCATTGGTGCTTGCATGGGTCTCCAGGATGCTTGCGCAGGGCATATTGCATGGGGTTTTGACCCAAACATATGCCCCCCCCCCTATTTGATGTTTGTTTGCAGGCAGTGAGGAAAATGTATTGGGCAATAGGGTATCTCAGGCCTCCCTACGCATGTGCCAAAGAACGGAGGATGTTGTTTCATATGTGGAAGCTGGATGCAGTTTTCAAACCTAACTATGCACATTATCAAATGATGGGATCGTCGGGATTGAGCATTACGCATGCCAACTCATGACGGGCGCTCAACACACTAAGTGCTATGCAAATTTTTGGGGTGCTGATTATGTTTTGTTTTAAAAAACCAGTCTTGCACATCATTCCAAGGATTTCCACTCCCCACACAAAGGAAATACGATGATCAGTTTCTATTTGGGGAGAGTGATGTTGTGCACATTGGGATGGAGACTGTGTTGTGCATGCCCACAGGTCCAAAGGAAGCAAGGCGGGGCATGGCTTGAGTGCTGGGCTTGGGATCCTCAACATGGCACAATAGACGATGTCAAGGTAGAAGTGTACGCAAGGGAGAAAGGAAGGAAGCATGCATATGGTTTTGAGTTTGTGTTACACGCACTAGTCTAAGGGGTGCTGTGTACATCCTTCATCCAATTGTTATGCACTCCATTGGGTGTTTTCTTTAACACAAGGCCATGTTGTGCACACTTTATGTTGTTGCAGCTCCTCCTTCACATGTCGTGAGTCTCTTCACACTGCTCCTCCCTCCATTTGCAGTGAAATCTACAGCAAAAACAAACAGAAAAGGGCAGCACACTCTTTTTCCCATGCACCATGTACTGGTGCTATGAACATATCGAGGCAGGCTACAGGTATTTGGGGCGCAAGCCTTCAATGCAGCACACATGCCCAATGTGGCAGTAAAGGCATGTACATAACAGGTTGTGAGAAGCAGCTAGTTTGGAGGCTGCATACGGTGAGATCTATTATCCCACATGTGCCCAGCTTAGTCTAAGGGTAGTGTTTATAAGAAACAATGCCAACATATAATGTGAAGATAGAAAGATGAGGGCCACATGTAGGAGGTATTCAGATTTGTTGACCCGATTGGGCGTGAATGCCAAGCTAGATTTTGATAAGAAATATTATTAAAAGGCACAAACTAAATCCCACATGCACGGTATATTAGAGAATTGAGGAATTTATAAGCCAATACACACAATATAGAGTTGTCTGAATCTGGATGCCCAGCTGGAGGCTTCTTATGTGCGCTCGTGGACCAAGGTGTTGAGTAGAGGATGATGAGGACGACAGGCCCACACAAAGGTAATGTTATTTTGACAGTGAGTTGACCAATTTCCTCAAGGTGTGTGCCCAGCATCTAACGATTGTTGCTATAGTGGAGATGTGAAGATACTCGATGTTTATCATGGTGCTTTAGCGATAGCACAACATGTGGCACTCTGATGACGTGGATCAAGATGCATTTTGGCACCAAATGGACATCGCAGGTGAACCAGGTTGTGACATGTGGCACTTGGCAATGTCACCGATGATGTGGATCAAGATGCAGTTTGGCGCCAAACGGACATTGCAGGTGAACTAGGTTGTGACATGTGGCACTTGGCGATGATGGAGTAGTTGAACAGTATGTAGGTTGGCCCCCTTGACATGTGTGTCAATCCAATGGTCATCGCTAAAGCGCAAAAGAAAGATGCTCGCTGGTTAACTAGTGCGAGATAGTGAGATGCTGACATGTGTCCCAAGGTGAGCTGGATGATAGACGCCCAGTCAGCAGTACAGGCCAATCATAGGGTGACAAGTGGCAGAGGGTATGTTGACAAGTCTGACAAGGTGATGATGTGGATCGTTAGACAAATAAGGTTGTGCCATGCGGTGCATGGGGCCCACCTCAAAATTTGAGGTCTACAAAAATTTAAATTCAAATTTGTAAAGTTAGCACTATATAAACAATTCAAAAATTTAAATGATGGAGGCTGCTCATGGAAAAATGTCTCTAGGACTCATTTTTTATCAAAATATACAAGTATTATATGTTTTTGAAATCGGCGCGAAATGAGCTTTCCAATGGCTATGTTTATTTTCAATTTGGACAAAGTTGGTGAGAGCAGTAATTACTGGTATCTTCGGGATCAAAATTTGGTAAAGATATTTCAATCCAGCTATGACTAATTTACAGATCCGGGAAAGGGGGAAGATCAGATTTCTTGAAACTTGGTTGCTTTGAAGATATTTTGTTTTGATTCATGGATGAAATTAGATTTGTTGATTATCCCCAAGTGCATTTACTATTGATTTGATCTTTTTCAGAAGAGGTAGCTTGTTCCCGGGAATGTTCTGCTGAGGTACAAATATATTAGATTTCATTATCTTATAGGACTTGAAATTTCTAGTTAGGTTTAGAGCTTTTAATCTAAATGATATTTTTCTTATTGTATCCTTATCTCTATAAAAGAAATTTTATGATCATTTAGAAAGGGCTGGCTGGAAATTCTTAACACAGGAAGCTAAGAAGCTAAGTGTGTATCCTCAGTCTAGATTGTAATATATTTTTGCTAGTTGTGTCAATACAGTGGAAAACCCTTCAAAATATTTTGTTTGAGTGTTGTTTTATGGAATAGATTGTAATACAAGAGTTTGAATCCTCGTACTTAATGAAGTTTTCAATTTTCAGATCTCTCCTTTTGTTGTGCTTCTTGAGTTTTGGGGTTTTCTGATTCATTGCTCAAAGTTTATCTATGTATATGTTTTTTTTGTCAGCCTTGATCTAGGATCAAGTTAAAAGTCTTTGAAATAAACATAGATTCATTTGGTTCAACTAAAAGGATGTTTGTAAGCAGTGTATGAATCTGGTTTATTGTGTTTATGGCTTGGAATCTATTTTCTTGTATTCTGTATCTATCTCAGATATATTGCCCAATGGACAAGACACTAATCAGAAATTAGTATCTCCTGTACTGACACTGGTTTAGCATGGTTGTTTACATTCTACAAGAACTCAAATTAAAATCCTTTCAATTCTTTCAATCCTTTCAGTTTTATGTTTGTGGGTATCAGTTTCATCATAGCAATGGAGAGTCAACGAATGACTGGTTATCATTTAGTACTTTCTTGCTATTATCTTCTTTGTTCAATCCAGTCTTGGTGTTGTAAAGAGTGTTTCATTAACTGGATTAGGTGCACCCGCCTTGGTTCTGCAAAGCTAGAAGTGAAGAGGGCAGTCTTGTCCCTATAGTTGGTCCAATTACCTATAGATTTCCCCATATTTGGAACTGACCATTACCAAAATCAGTCTTAGGTATATTGGTATCTCATGGAGTGTAAAATCCTATCCATGAACCAACAAGTTAGACTCAAAATTTTAAGATGCGATGAGAACAAGAGTTGTAATAATCTAAATCAGTTCCTAAACTGCTAATTTATTTTGAAAATGGTGTAGATTAAGGCCCTCAAAAAGAGGGAGCACAAAAAGTGGTCATATTTTTTGTGAAAAAACATAGCATAGCATCTGATGTGCTCCCCCTAAAATGTTAACTTTTTTCTTGAATTTTTTTAATCACTCCGGTGAGAAGTTAGCTAACACCACATAGTTTATCCTAGATTGTTTTGTTAATTTTTTGATGAATATATACTTTTTATAAATTTATGAAGTGCACACATCTTGAAAACATGAAATTTTTGTGTGCTCCCCCTAGAAATCATTTAAAACTAATCAAAAATCAAATTTTCTTTTTTTAAAGTGTGTATAATGGAGTCTAGTTTCTAAAAATGTAACTTGTTGCAAAATTCAACGAACGAGCCAAAATCTATGCCCAAAATACTACACATTGGTTTTTGACAAAAATTAGACATACATACAAAAAAAAATTATAGATGAAAAACTTAACATAATCAGATTTCAAAACAAATTATATGGTTAGATAGCTAACAAAGATATATAAAATATCACGTTGTCTGATTTTAACATTATTGAACCACGAGTAAACCTGATGATGGGCGCACAAAAAAAGATATTATTTTTTTGTATGTCTACTAGAAAACACATCTCGAGCCTATTTGAATCCTCCAAGCCTTTGGGTTGGATCTCGAAGGAAAATCCAAGCCTTAGGCTTGGTGGATTCCAATGTCTTACAAAGCATGTGTGCACTATAGTGCACGTGTGCTATTCAAATCTATGACTTTCATAAGGTGTGTGCATTATATGGTGTGCACCCTATTCAATTCATAGATTTGAATAGTGAGAGAGAAAGAGTAAGAAGGTGGTGGGGGCTGAGAGAGGAAGAGAGAGTGAGAAGGTGAGAAGGAGAGAGAGAGAGAGAGAGAGAGCAATAAAGTATGTGTAAGGAAAAGATAGCATTGTCAACAAAGAATTAATTATTTCCAACATTGGGATTCCTCAAAGTAAGTGTTGGAAATAACAAGGTGGCTTTTTAATCATAGCCCCTGAAAATTTTCTCAAGAATTACCATGAAGTGACAAATTTTTAGGGTTTCAAAATAGCAACATGGCAAGGACAGTCTATTTTTGTCCATCCAACCCGTGACTCGGACTTTTGGAATTTTTGGGGATGATATACCACTCCTTGGCTTTATAAGAGACATCATGGAGTTACTCATTTTCATACAATCCTCTCTTCCTCTTCACAAAGAGAGTGAAGAATAATCTTTTCTTCTTCATCTGTCATGACCTTCCTACTCTCTCTCTCTCTCTCTCTCTCATTACACTTTTCTAGTTTTGCATAGGGCACACACACTATAGCGCACTCGTGCTATGCAAGACTATGAATTACACTTTTCTAGTTTTGCATAGGGTGCACGCACTATATCGTGCTCATGCTATGCAAGACTAAAATAAATGGTCTTATCTGTTAGAGATCTCATGAAAGAGGCCCACTTAGGGTGCACGTGCTATGTTTTTAATTTCCCAATCCTAAGGCTTGGGAAACCCAAGCCATAGTGCATGCTCCCTATAGGGCGCACACACTTTAGTGTGTACGCACTATGTCCATTGGGGGGCCAAAAAAGAAAGTGGCACCTTTTTGGTCCCCCATCTTTGTGCATATATCCATGGTCTTATGATGATTTGAAGGCTTATAGATAAGATCTCTTTCAGCATGAGCTTCCTTTGAAGGAAGGTACAAGACCTTTCAGACAAAAATTGAAACCTATAAATCTTGCATTGGCACCAAAGATGCAAGAAGAATTGAAAAAAGTGAGAGATGTTGGAGTCATAAATCCCATCACACATTCAACATCGATGTCTAACTTGGTTCTAGTGAGGAAAAAGAATGGAGATATTAGACTCTTTGTAGACTTCATAAATTTGAATATTAATTCATTAAAGGACAATTATGGTCTACCAAACATGGAATCCATGCTACAAAGAGTTATTGGATCTAAAGTGATGTCAATGATAGATGGGTTTTCAAGATACAATCAGGTTATGGTCAAGGAATCTGAGCAATTCAAAAATGCATTTACCACTCCATGGGGTACTTATGTATATGTCAAAATGTCTTTCGGCTTGACAAATGTTGGGGCAACTTTTCAGAGAGCCATGGATGTGGCATTTGCAGATTTCATAAATTAATTTTTAGTGATTTGCTAGGATGACCTTATAGCTTATTCAAAAAAGGAATATCAACACTATGGCCATCTTGAAAATATTTTTGTAAGATCTTTGGACTATGGTGTTTCACTTAACCCAAATAAGTGTGCTTTTGGGGTCACAAAAGGTAAGCTCTTAGGGAATATTGTTGTTAAGGATGGAGTTAGGATTGATCCTGAAAGGGTTGTTGCTATTGATGAAGTGCCTCAGCCTAAGAATGTCAAAGGAATTCAGCCTTTCTTTGGGCAGGTAAATTTTTTAAGAAGATTCATTACAAACTTTGTTGAGACCACTTTTCCTATCTCTAAAATGGTAAAGAAGGGAGCTAAAGTAGAATGGAGTGAAGAAGCATCTAGGGATTTTTCAAATATTAAGAAAGCTATCAAAGATGCCCCTATATTGAGGACACCTAACTATGGTAAGTCCATGCAATTTTTTTCTTTTGCCTCATACCATACTATTGTTGCAAACTTATTACAAAAGAACCCAGAGGGTTTTGAGCAGCCTATCTCTTTCTTTAGCAAGTCCTTACAGGCAATAGAATTGAAATATGATCTTAATGAAAAGCAGGCATATGCTTTGGTCAAGGTTTTTAAGGCTTTCAAATGCTATTTGTTTGGAGCGATCATAATTGCTTATGCTCCCACTGTTGTTGTGAAGGTTATTTCAGTACAACAAGAAGTTTCAAGAAGAAGATGTAGGTGGATAAATATAATTCAATATAAACATTCAAATCACGAAGTTGGTTAGAGGCCTAGAATTAGCAAAATTAATGGCTCAAAGAAACTTAGATGAAAATCATATAAACATGCTTGAAGAGGAGAAAAGGCCTTACATGTGTGATTTGGATTGTTGTGAATGCTATAAAGATATTATTGGATACCAGCAAAAAATGATGTTTCCTCCTGAGATGGATGATAGTAAGAAGAGAACAATTGAGTTGCATGCTATAAAGTATGTTATTTTGAAAGGTGAGCTGTGGTATAGGAGCAATGAAGGATTTTTGCTAAAATGTGTAGACCATGGTAAATCCAGGGATTTATTAGAAGAAATGCACAATGGTGTGTATGGTGGTCATTACATGGCTAAGACCACTGCACATAAGATCTTGAGGTCTGGTTTTTGGTGGCCTACTATTTTTAAAGATGCTCACATATTTTTCAAGAAGTTTGATGCCTATCATAGATTTGCAAGTAAGCTGAAGTTTGATTTAAATTTTCCTTTAAAGCCTATGACTATTGCAATACCTTTTCAAAAGTGGGGTATGGATTTCATTGGGGAAATTCCTAATAAATCTAGAGGAGGCCATTCATGGATTCTGATGGCAACTGATTATTTTACCAAATGGGTTGAAGCTATTCCCACTAAGAGAATCATAAAGTTGTGACTGATTTTGTATTGCAAAACATCCTCACAAGGTTTGGTTGTCCAGAAACTATAGTGGTAGATAATGCAATGTGTTTGAGGTCTAAAGAATTTAATTATTTTTGCTAGCTACATGGGATCCAAATTTCTTATTCATGCCCATACCACCCACAGGGGAATGGCCAAGTTGAATCCAATAATAAAATATTGATAAAAATTATGAAAAGAGTGTTAGATAAGAATAAAAGGGCTTGGGATTCAAGATTGCAGCAAGATCTATGGGATGACAGAGTAATAGTAAAAAAAGCTATTGGTTGTGCACCTTTTGATTTGGTATATGGTATACATGCTAGGTTGCCACAAAATAATTTGTTGCAGATGTACAAGTTTGTCTAGATTTATGATGATGAATTAGATAATGAAATGAGAATTAGAATGGATGACTTGATATAGTTGGATGAGTCAAGAAGGGAGGCACATGATAGAAATATCAGGTTGTAGCTCCAATGTAAGAATTTATATGACAAAAGAACCACTCTAAGGAGTTTTGAGATTGCTAATTTGGTCTTAATGTGGAATGCCAAACTAGAGGATAAATGAAAACATAGTAAATTTGATCCTATTTGGTTGGGCCCATATATCATTTATAGTAAATGGGGTTCTGATTCTTACATTCTTAAGGATTTAACTAGAAATATTTTGGAATTGCCAATTCATGGACAATTCTTGAAATTTTACTTCTCTTAAAGTTCTCATTATCCATGAACAATAGGTTTTAGATGTGTATATTTGTTCATAGTGTGTTTCCTTATGTTGTGTATTGTAGAGCAGTTTTCTTTCCGTAGGTGGTCTACTTAACATTGAGATCTTGGAATCTTGTTATGCCTACAAGAGACATACATCCCCAATTAGAGCTATTGTTAGGACTATAAAAAAAAATTGGCCCTTTGTCTGAAATCCTATTCATGAAGCCCTAGGTTTTATTTGGTCCAAACCCTAATTATTTTACTTCTTTTAAAACCTAAGTATCCCTTCAATTTTATATTTCATTTTTACTTGTTGGGAGTCACTTAGTTGGCTTTAAAGCATGTGTCTTAAATATCATTAAAAGGGGCCAAATCTTGTTAGGTTATGTTTCCTAGCAAGACCCATGAATTAATTTTTCCTAAGTCAAAAGTCTCCATCATGTTTTAAAGGTCAGTCAGATCCCTTTCAATCCAATGGTGGGCACGATCCCATGACCAGAAGATACGAAGAGTTTACCCTTCAAGGCATCGCACCAGAGTGACACATAGCTGATGGTGGGACCTGGTCGAGCCTAAAGAAAAAGATACATGTAAAGAAAATCAAGTTTGAGCCAACGGTAGGCATAATGTCGCTAACCAAAGTTGCATACATGTTAGTCCTCGCAGGATCATGCCTAAGTGACGGGTGTATACCCTGAGATTATGGGTCTAGTTTGAAAAGGAGATAAAGGGAAGTCAGATCAAGTTTGATTGGACGGTAGGCATTATCCCTTGATCAAAATTTTCTCATGGAATATTGATCAAGGCATCGTGACTTGGTGACGTGTGTCCAAGATGACATCACATTGCCCAGTTTTAAAGAAGATAAAGTATGGTTAGATCAAGTTTGATCAGATGACAGACGTAATCCCGTGATCAAGAGTTGAGTCTAACTATCTTCAATTTCTCGTTGAAGTTCATAGTTTGTTGAGTTTAGAAAAAATTGGCATCTTATACCCCCTTAGTAAATTTTTCACCCCCAAAATTAGGATAGTAATCATTATATAAACATGATTTGGATTTTCAACCAAGGACTAGAGTTCCTAGTTTCATTGTATTCACATATTAGGATGAATTTTAGTTTTGAAGTTTCCCCTACAATGACACCAATTTATTGGCATAAATCAAAGGGGTCCCAAACTTATTCAATACAATTTTATTGGTAGAAACTAGCAAACAACTTGCATATATATTTTGAGATACACACCACACTCATCCTTCACTAAAAATAATTGATTTAATCATTTCTCTAGTAATGATACCAATTTTTTGATAATCTATTAGGTAGATCTCCAATCCCTAAGGTCTAATAATCTCCCAAGTGCTAGGGATGTCAAACGTAGGAATATTACCACAAACCTATATTCAATTTATGTATCTTAGGACTAATTATTAAGGTGGATAGGACCTTCATTTTTGGCTCTACATGACCAAGGGGGTTTCCCTAAGGTTATGTAATAGATATTATCACAAGAACACAAAACTAACAAAAACCAAAACTATTGCATACCATGCCTTATTTTATTTATCACTTTGTACCTATATGTTGGTTTTAGAAACTCAAGTTTAAACACATTATTAGAAAAAATTAGCTACCATATGATAGTCTTAGGATGTGTTATATGATAACCCCTTGTACGTTACGAATACTCAAACATGTTAGTTCAAACACACTAAAACTAATGAAACTAAAATGTATTTAAATGCGTTATGAGTGTATGCAGAATGATGAGGAGAAAATCCAAATAATAGAATGTTGTCTTTATCTAGTTAGGGAAAAAAAGTCTAAATTCATTCAAACATTCAATAACTAGAACCAATGTTATACCTTAATCAAGATATCACAAAAGATTGTCTTTCAAAATTCACAAGCAAGCTAGGCTCTACACATAAATTTACAAAAATTATTGATAATTATAGACTATTAAATAAGTCTACTTAGTAATCTGTGTATATACCCATAAATTTCCTTTATTATTCTAAGAAGTTACCCTGCAAAAGCTTTACAAAAATTTCATGGTTGTTTAACTAGCCAACTAATTAGAAATGTGTCAAGAAATGGACACCATATACAAGAAGAAACTCAATTAGGGTCAAATCTACCTTTAATCACTCAATCTACAAAGTTCATGTAATATCACATTTTTGGAATAAACATAAATCATTACGATTGCAAACTTTCAATACTGAAACTTGGGGACTATGAACCTTCTAGTTATACTATCTAAGTTCTCTTTGTTATGCTCCTTGCCAATACAAAATGTTATCCTACTCTAAAAAGTGATACTCAATCTACATATATGCTTTTGTAGGTCAACCAAAAACATAAACATGCAAACTTGAATGAAGGACTTAGAAACATTAAATTTTCTACAACTGCAAGTGATGTGCATGTTGATTTTTCCAATTTTAATCATATTCAAAATCCAAATCCTCAATGAATCACATGCAAGGACAAGAAAAAATGTAAGGGAATTGCAAAAAAATTGTTCTTTGGGAATGGTGCTTTGATCTAAGGTTCTACAAATAATAATTGAGGTATGGGCATCATCATTTTTCTTTGGATCCACACTAAAATGCATTTAAACCCTTCTATTGATATTATTTGGATCAAAATCTAGTTGTTAAAGGGCATTAATAGTGTTGTGGATTGGTAGATGGGTGAATTTTTTTTGGAATGACCCTATAGCTATCACTATAGTATCAATCTTTCGCTTACCATCATTCCTACCCAATGTGGAAGAAAAATCAGTAAATCATTTGATGCTCCAATAAATCCTATATTCATCAAACTTCAAACCTTGGGGACTCACTTTGATTGATTACCAATCAAACCTAGAAGAGGGTGCATCTATCTTCAATTCTCTAACAACCTAGCATCAAGAATCAAGGAGTTGTTTGACTTTCGACCAAGGAAAAATAAGACAAAAATACTCTAAAAGATCATCCCTTGATGATAATATTAGCAAAGGATGGTATTATCAAGGATGTCATTAGCATGGAGGGGAAGAGGTTGAGATGGATGTTGTCATCATGACATAAAAAAAGAGAGATGATGTCAACAAAAGAAATGCAAAAATTTAGGAATGGGTTTTGAAGGGAAGGTAGATGAAATATCAAAAGTCTAAAATACTTAGAAGAAATTAGAAAGGGCGATGGAAAATGTCAGGGATTAGGGATCAAAGATACCTCTTAACATGTGCAAAAAGTGGTAGAAGGGAATGAGAAACTCTAAACTATAATAAGGGAGATAAGTAGAAAGAATTAAGATGTCAAATCTTCAAGCATTGGAGGAAATAGTAGACAGATAAGGAATGATATGAAATTCTAAAAGTCTAAATTTTAGTGAATTGAGAAATCAAGGAATCAAGGGAACAAGTACCAAAGTTTGGATGGATGAAGAGGTCTAAAAGTCTAAAAATTATGAAGAATTTCAAGCTTTAGAGCTCGGGAAGAATAGGGAACAAATGCGTAAAGAGGAAGGAGAATAAGGGAACCATTAATGACTTGATAAATTGAAAATACAACACTTAGCCAAGAATACACCTTGGAGTTAGAGGATTAGGGATGCAAGGAAATGTGTACCAAGGAGGTAGAGGTGTAAAGGAAATCCTAAAAAAGTGAAGGTCGACAAAACGAACACTTGGGAAACTTATGAACGTCCACATCAAGGATTAGGGAATCATGAAAACCATGGAGAGGAAGATAAATATGGGAGCCATGAGAGGCCTAAAAGGACAATAAATTAAAACTTAGTTGAATTAGTACATCTCACATTTTAGATTATGAGGATCAAGGAGAACATTAAAATGATGTTTAAGGAGAAATAAAAGCAAGGGGGAATCGGTTGGTTGAAACTATAACAAAACAATACTTTACTAATTTTACAATGCTTTAACATGGGAAGTCAAGGTTGACAGGAAAGACATGATGTTGAAATATGAACAACACTAAAACCCCAATAACTTGGCAAACATAACATTTTTTCCAAATCTTATTTTCTATCAACCTTGACAACTTGACAAACATAGCACTCAGCCAAATTTTATATTTCAAGTTAGGCATTTGACTAAGGCATGAAATGGAAAATGAACAACATCCAAAGACACAAAAATAACTTTCCTTGAAATTAATCTAAATTTGTGGTATAAGATGCATATAAATATACACACATTAACTTTGGTTTGGAAGCCTTTGTTCTTGAAAAATATTGTTCCAAAGCATTTCTTCTTTTGACTTTCCTTGCTTGACTTTGATTTGGATACTCCTTTGAAGGTGGACTTAACTAGGTTTGATTCTTCAAAAGTTATAAGAAGAAGAAAATGGTGATTTGTGTTGATAATTCAAACTTCTAAGAGGAGATAGAGTTTAATGTATTTCCAAATCCATTGAGAAGGGTAAAGATGTGCAAAAACATAAATGAAGGGAATATCCTTATATTCAAAACCCAAAAGGGTTGGCATGGCCTCATTCATTGAAGAGATGGCATTGATGATCATTATAAGTAGGGAAAAACTAGGTGAAATAGAATATTACCCATTGTGGAATGTTGAAATGGTTTCCCATGGAATTTAACATAGTCAACTTTAAAACATCCCTATTGGTTAAGAGATTAAGTAGGGGAGCGCCTCATCCTAATGGGAATTAGGAAAATTATCTTCAACCAATGCTAGAATGCAAAATAAATGAACAAGCTTAAGCAAAGATCAATATTGAAGACAACACAATGACAAATTTTGGAGGGCATTCTCAATATCAAGAGTAACCTATAAAATGTGGTGGATTATGGTAAAAATCAGCCTTCATGTCATCCAAGCATATGCAAGTACAAACACCAAAACAAGAATTTCAAAATTGAATGAAATCATATAGGAGGATGTTGAATTTGTGAAGAACGGTTAAAAACCCTCTAGGATAAATGGGACAATTCAACTTTACTTAATCTCTAGAGAAAATCACTATTTGATATTTGATATTTTGATACTTTTCTTTGATTATGATTCCTATTATTTTATTTCTCTTATTCAAAATCACTATTTGATGTTTTTATACTTTTCTTTGATTATGATCCCCGTTATTTTGTTTCTCTTGCTCAATATTAAGACTTTTTTCCTGCAAATTACATACCATATATATATATACTGTCTTCTTGGTTTTAAATCTTTGACTCCTAAAAAGGAGGATACCCTTGAAAACCTATATTTTATTTTTACACCCATTAAACATAAATTGTTAAATTTAATTTATCTATAAATTGATTTATTAAAGAGAGCATAATAAAAAAATCGGATCCATATAAATCTCTTATTTATGCAGTTTCTTCATTATGGGTTCTTCATTTCTATTCGAAATTATTATTCAAACATCCATGCTTCAGACTGAAATAGAATATGGTAAATCATAGTATAGTTGCTTGACATTGTTACCAATAATCTCCACAAGAGCACAGTCCATCTTTAAAATGATGGAAGCGGTGGGCATCCCTAACTATAATTTCTCGCCCGGCAATTTTTGAAATGAACTTGATGGCAGTATGGCAGTCACCACACACACGAAGATTCTTTACAATTCTGATTGGAAACCCATGAGGAATGCTGATAAGACCAAAAGAAAGTGCCAGTTTTTCACTGTGATAGATAAGAAAGTTGTCTTTATATTCATCTTCTACATCATGCAGGACAAAATTTGTGTCAGGCACATATCCCGCCTTCTTCATCTGTCTGGCAAGTATCTCCAGCATTTCATAAATCTCCTCTACTTGTGGATGAGATCGGTCTCCTGCAACAAACGAATGCACTGTGTTCTTCGCCTCAATCCAGCTGCAACCTGGATTTTTCCTTACATTTCTATCCTTCATCATTTTCCTAACTTTAGAAACATCATCCCACCTACCAGCTGAAGCATAGATGTTTGACATGAGAACATAGTTTGCAGCATTCTGTGGTTCCAATTTGAAAAGGCATTCAGCTGCTTGTATACCTAGTTCTAGGTTACTATGGATTCTGCAAGAAGCAAGCAATGATCCCCACAGATTAGCATGAGGTTCAAACGGCATTCTTTTCATAAGATTATCTGCCTCATTCAATCGTCCAGCTCGTCCAAGAAGATCAATCATACAAGAATAGTGGTCTGCTATAGGTGTGATGTTATGATCATGAGTCATGGAGTGAAAATATTGATAACCTTCATGCACCAATCCTGAATGACTGCAAGCGTTCAGGACACCAATAAAAGTGATGTGATCTGGCTTCATGCCTGCCTTCAGCATTTGTTCAAAAAGCTGCAGAGCTTCCTTTCCAAACCCATGATAGGCAAATCCTCCAATCATTGCAGTCCAGGAAACCAAGTCTCGTTCAGACATAGCATTGAACACTTGGTGGGCATCTTCAATACATCCAGATTTAGCATAAGCGGTGACAAGAGCATTGCCCACTGATAAGTGTGACAGAAAACCACTTGCAATTGTGTGAACATGAATCTGCTTGCTTACTTTCAAAGCAGCTAGATTTGCACTCGCACTTAAAACAGAGGCCAAAGTCAACTGATCTGGCTTCACACCTTCCATTTGCATTTGAGCAAAGAGCTTGAGAGCCTCCTCACCTACTCCATTCTGAACATACCCAGAAATCATAACAGTCCACGTAACAGAGCTATGGACAAGCATTGTGTCAAAAATTCTGCGTGCAACATCTATATTTTTACATTTGGAATACATATCAACAAGGGCACTGCCCACAAACGTGCTTAATTCAAGTCCAATTCTGATTATGTGAACATGGACTTGCTTGCCCTCTTCCAACGCCAACAAGCTACCACACACACTAAGAAGACTCCCCAGCGTAAATTCATCTGGCATTAAACCTGCCCATTGCATTTGAGAGAGAAGCCTCAATGCCTCCAATAGACAACCCTGCTGCGCATAGCCAGCGATTATCACATTCCATACAACTATATCTCTGGCAGTCATTTCGTCAAACACTTTACGTGACTCCTGCAAGCACCCACATTTAGCATACATATCGAGAAGGGCACTACCCACAAAATTATTAGACTCAAAACCAGTCTTGATGATATAGGAATGCACATGTTTCCCCTGTTCCACATTGTTCAATCCAATGCACGCACTGAGAACACCAGCAAAAGTAATCCTATTAGGCCTCTTCCCATCCTGTTGCATGTGGCAAAACAGTTTCAAAGATTCAAGTTGAGCATCCTGTTGTTCTCCATGCCCGCATTTGGTATATCCTGTAATCATCATGTTCCAAGAAACAACATTTCGGTAATGCATTTTATCGAACAGTCGTCGAGCATCCTCTAAACAACCGCTCTTGGCATACATGTTCGCGAGACGGTTTAAGAGCGAAACGTCTGGGTAAAAAGCGGCCTTGATTATGTGGGCATGGATAAGCTTACCCTCCGCCAGGGCACATTCCTCCAACAGCTCGTTTACACAGAAGTTCCTCTCCACCTGATTCCAACTGTAATGGCCTGACATTGGTATTGGCATTTCCATAGGTAAAGTAGACATTTTGGTACAGACGAATGATACTAAGGCACTGGCTCTTTCCCTTCTCCGCCTGGGTAATCTCCATGGCGAAAGCAAAACTAACATTTATACAAACTAATTGTCCATCGCAATACAACATTGTGCATCACAATACATCATTGTGCATGCAACCCAAACTGGCGGGATCACTTCGTTTCATGCCAGCAAATGTGACCATTCTCTCATGGTGATTCTTTCCAATGAAGACGTTCAACATAAATTAGTTTTGCAGTGTGGCGTGGAAATTTTTTCCCACAGCCAGGATTATTCCTCTAACTAAACTCCTGAGGTTGAGCAATTTGCATATGCACATGATTAACACAAAGGATTAATCAAGAGTAAGGATTTTACAATTTTTTTTAATTTAGCCAATAGGCTATTAGTTTGAACTTTTCATCTCTGAAAATTGTCACACAGAGGGGAAAGTTGTTTAATTCCAGGGGACAAAATGTGAGAAGTTGTCGGAGCAGGGAGAGCAGGCAGATTGTTTTTGTTTTCGGAAAGTTGTCTGTCACCTAAATGTTGTCTCACATTGTCGGGAATTTGTCATTCACGATCAAAGGTGGAGGTTTGGTGGAGTGGGAAATAACGTGCAATTTAATTCTTTGTGTGGTAAGTAAGAGTTAATTAAGAGCCGCATAAGATGAATACCAGAGGTTTTCTTACGCAATTGGAACAGGGTAGATAGGGTACAGTTGGAAATGACATGCACTTTAATTAAGCTTTGATTGTGTCATTGAGTCATTTGGTTTAGGTGTGGTATTAATCAGTATTATTCTACAATTATTATTGTTGCTTTTAGTTGCGTCGATGCTCACTTCAGAGATGCTTAATCAGTGGTAGAGCACTTCCTTTGGGGGATCGCTGGTAAACTGTGTATATTTCATGTTATTAGTTATGGATTGGTGGTTGGATGCTAAAAGGAATGATTTTGTCATTTGCTTTGTTTTCATTTACTTTTTGTTTTTGTTTATGTTTGTGAATCGTTTGGTGAGTAGAAGTAAAATTGTATGGAACATGTGGATGTGCATTCTGGTGCAAGATGTTGTTTTGGTTTAGTTTCCAGTTGTTTTAGGTTTTTGTTGATGTTATTTTCATGCAAAGAAAGAGTATGTATGTAGATGTCTAGGCTTTTTGAAGGAATTGAAGAGTCAAGGGTGTGCAGGCTAGAATAGATAATTAGTTTATTCTTGGATCTTTGGGTCATACATACTCTTTTTGTGCCTGAAAATTGGTTGGTACCGTCAACTTGAATTGGATGGTGTCAATTTATGGACAGCACACGGTTTTCTGTTAGGTGAAGTTAGTGTGAAGAATAATGTTGGGTAAGCTATTTATTGAAATGTGTTTTTTTGTAGTTGTGATGGTTCATGTGTTTAATTAATCATCAACTATAGTATGGTAGTGTGGGATTGTTTCCTTTGTGCTATTGTGTGTGCCAAGCATTTTTTTTGGATAGCAACGTTGGTTGTGGGAGTGTATGCATGGAAAGAGTATGTATGTAAATGTTGTGGTGTTTGGATAATTTGCTACAAAGGCATTTACATGTTCAAACTTGGTGTTTGTGTTTAGAGTGTGTTCTAACATTTTCTGGGTATTAGTGTCATTGTTGTTTTGTCTAAATACCTTTATGTTTTACTCTGGTTTTCTTCTCTTAATGTAGATGTGTTGATTGAAAGGAAATCTAGTTAGCAGAGTCTAAGAATTTAAGTGTATCTATATTGCAGCAATATAAGATTTGGTAGCATGTAGGAGGGCTTTGTGTGTTGAGATTGTGTAGGGGAAGGAAATAGTAACAATGTCAGTTGATGTTTGTTATTTAGTGTTAGATGTTCGTAATAGGTAGGGTGGTATAGACTTATGATTGAAAATAGTTTTATAGAGTGTTTATACAAGAGAATTATATAGATGTTGTATTGGATTGTACGCCAAATGCAATGTTGTCCAGTAATTCTGGGAATAGGGGATGGAATTTAGCCGTAAGTTTGAAATCTTTTGTGCTTGACATCTATTAGATTTTTTTGATCAAGAATTGTGTTGATTGGCTTAGTTAATTGATGAATAGGAGATTCAGGTAAATACAGAAGGTGTGGGAGTGATCTCTAAGGAGTTTGTCCAAGCAGGGGTTGTAAATACTATATGCTCTTATTTGCATATGCTTACATTTGATATTTAATTTTAATTGGTGAATGTATTTGTAATTATTTGTGAAGATGATTAGTTTGGATAATTGACTTTGAGATGTTGCGTTGGAACAAGACATTTATATCAAGTCTATTGGAGGCAGGGTCGTAAATTATGTGAGCTCTTATTCCCATTACCCTTATATTTGTTGTTCAATTTTAGTTTTAATTAACAATTATAAAAAGTGTTTAGGAGGAAGCAGGAATGTGTAAATGGGATGAGAATTGATGTCTTGTTTTCATGGTCAAATTGAGGATTTTGTTATATTAGCTAATTCTTGAATGAATTGTGAAAAGTAATCAACCCTATGGAGTGAGGTGGATGCACTACAACAATCCCTATCATTAGCTCCATTTTTTTCCCTTTTTTTTGCTTCCACACACTATTTTGATGTATTTCCCCTCTATTTTTTTGAAAGATAGGCACTATTCATTGGGTCAACGCTATTCATGTCATATTTTGCACCAAGAAAAATATCCCAGCATAATTTCAAGCACTATGTTGTGTCGATATTGGTGCCAATGTTGACACATAAATTGACGCATGTTGAATGAGTAGGTGCAGAGTTGGGTGCTATATTAAAGTATCCATTTGGCGGCCCGCCATATTTGATTTTCCTATATTGTTGATTTAATGTCGAAATATTTTGGTCATTATTTCAAGCACTTATGTTATAGCCATATATCTCTTATGTCCTAGCCTAACACTTTATTGTTTATTTTGCACGTGTTTTAAGTTGTGCTTAAAGCGTTTATCCCACCCTCATGGAGGTTAAGACAGATAACAGCTAGGTGTTACGAGGTTATGTGGCGGTCTATGGGCAGTGAGAAAAGTGGTTGTGTCCTTGCAACTGTTGAGATAGTTAATACCTTTACCCCACAAGGAAGCAATGGTGGGCCACATGTCAATAATTGAAGGTCCTCACAAAAAAAATTAAGACTTTCAATTGGACCTACGACCCACAAGTGGATGTTTCTAATGATTGTAACGGTTTGGTGCATCCTCGCAGTGGTCAGTGGTGTAAATGTTTAAGGGTCGCAAGCTTGTGAGGAAGAATAAGATGCTATGGTGGTCCCTTATTTCTACCTCGTGACTTATTGTGTGGGGCCCGAATTTGGACCACGGGGAAGCAAGGATATTACACGTGGTACTTGATGGGTTTTCTTTGCCACATCATCATAGGGTTAACAAATTGGTATGGTTTCATGTCGCAGTTGAGTGAGGTATTGACACATGTTGAAGACCTCTGGCCTCACGAGCCTAAATTGCAGTTAAGAAAAATAGTTGTGAGCTTGCGATGAAATGAATTGATAACCTCATGACACTTTATGTGGGTTACTCAAAACTATTTCACAATATATTAAAGAAACAAGTGGTGGTAGGAAGAATCTAAGAAGAGATGTCATGACTGATGGAATTTTGCAATTTCTAATTTTAAAATTATTCCCTTTGAAAAAAATTATTCCCTTATTTCCCAACCTTTTGAGTGTCACATTAAACTTTCTATAACTAAGGGAAAAGGCCACAATGACGTCTTTTAGATGTTGGGATAGGTGCAAGTCTTTGGATAGTTATTGCTTCTTTTCTTGCAATTTGAAAGTGTGAGCCATAGCTTAAATACAAGAAGGGATAAATGCAGAATGAGTTATGTGTGTTGTCTAAATTTGGGTTGTTCATAATTTGAATGGAGTATTTATTTTTTTGAGTGCTAAGGATGGGACCTAGTGAGGCTATTGAAGGATTTTACTATAAAAAGAAGGGAGTGTTTCTTTGTTTGAGTGCTAAGGATGAGGCTTGTTGTGGCTACAAATTGATTTTACTGCAATAATAAGGGGTTAGACAAAGCCATGTTGCAGGAGATATACAAGGATCATGGTAGAAAACTAGTTGATAATACATTTTGTAATTGTAGAGATACAGAAATTTCCTTCAGTAATCGTAGAGATTTTGAAAGCTCTAGACTTTGCTGAAAACTCTTCCCATAGCTTGCAAATGCTTCCTATCTTTCGGATTACTACTTTGGTTCCATCTTCTAGGATGGAGGCAAAGAAAATTTTGGGTGTAGACACAAAAGATCGGAGTTATTTATTTCTCCTTGTGTTGTATTTTCAAAGCCATCTCCTGTGAAGGAAGATGGTGATAATTTTGAATTCTAGCATTTTTTGCTTCAATAACCACTCATGGGAAATAATGGCATGGCTCAAAAGCATGGTTGGATCACATGCCTCATGATAATAAGAAATCCATGGCCTCCTCTGGATTCACTTGAGGAAGCAAACAAAGGTAACAACCTTCATTGGGAGAATATCTTCTATGATCGGCTAATGTTAGTTGGTAACAGAATATAAAAGGAATACTCTGGCTTGTAGCTTGTTGTATTCCTTGTGTTTATAAAAGGAATAACAAGGCCAGTCTTATGGCTCCTAAAAATTCTTTGTGTAGGGACAAGTAGAATAGTTTATGTAATACGTTCTTTTGCAGAAATAGGAATGGCAAGTCTTGTATTAAATGAAATGTATGAATGCTTCTAAAGAAATTAATTAAAAATATCATTTTAAGATTGTCTCCTACTCCGTTTTCTTTTTGTTACATAAGTTTGTTTATTCAAAATAGCCAAATTTATCTTCATGATAATCTCATGAATGTATAATTTGTTTACTAGTTTTCTTCAAGGAAGAGATTAAATCCTTTTAGATGCATTATAGTGATTTGGGGAAAACATTAGTGATTTCATGAGTGTAATATGAGGTGATAAATGTGAGAAGTGTATGTATGGTATAAATCTGATGATAATATTAGCTATGTAGGATTACATATATGTTAGGCATATTCAGTAATCTTAATATTGTGTCTCTATGAGAAGTTAAGCATAAAGCTGGATGTGTCTTATAGTTTTTTACTTTATTTCCCTATAGGTTAAGCACTGGTCTAAGTTATGTTAGAATATTGTTTGGAGAGAACAATAATCCATAAATCTGAAATCACTTTACTTTGCGTTGTTGATTTCATGGTAAATTGTTTGCATTCTCAGTAAGAAACTAGAAGCTATGTTGAGAACTCTCTTCCGTGACTATTCATGCATCCATTAGAACTTTTTTCTTTGACTATTCCTATAGCTATTGGACATGCGACCCCACAAGTGGATGTTTACGATGACTGTAATGGTTTATTGCATCCTCACAATGGTTAGAAGAAGAAGAATAAGAAGAAGAAGGAGAATATAATAGAAACATGAATCCACAAGTAAACAGGATTGAAACAAATAACATAAGTGTAGTTCTTGGAAAATAAATAGGGATTTACTTTGTCCTACCTTAGTTATAGGAACAGTCAGAGAATAGAATTTTAATGGTTATAGGAATATTCAAAGAACAAAGTTCTAATGGCTAAAAGAACAGTCACTAAATAGGGTTCTTTCCATAGTTTCCAATTTCTTAGTGAGAATACAAATAATTTACTATGAAATCAACAACACAAAGTAAAATGATTTCAAATTTATGGATTATTGCACTCTCCAAACAGTATTCTAACATGACTTAAACCAGTGCTTAACCTATAGGGAAACAGACTCAAAAAACTATAAGACACATCCAAATTTATGTTTAGCTTCTCATAGAGACACAAGATTAAGATTACTGAATATGCCTAAAATATATGTAATCCCACATAACCAATATTATCATTAGATTTATACCATACATACACTTCTCACATTTATCAATTTAAGCATACTTAATCAATTCCTAGAAAGAAAGCATGATAATGATAAACTCGCATCTACATGACAGTAGGATGAATAAGAAAATACTTTATATTCCATTCATATGAGAATTTCAATACAGAATAAAGACAATTAGACTAATCACATGGATCTATAAAACTGTGTATCCATTATACCATATTATCCAACATGTCTTGTAGTATCAACTTATATTAAAACCCTAAGACTTAACACTATTTCTATTATGCTCTCTATGAATACAAAAGTTGGGAACCTTCAAAAAATGATCTTGGAATCCCTTATATAACTTGGGGGATGAAACAAGCTTCAAATCATTTGTTGGAATCGAATCAAAATAGAGATTCTATTCCTAACCTATCTCGGCAAAGCAAACAATCTTGGGGGATTTTCAAACTCTGATTCTTTGGAACATAAATCTTAACCAACAAAAATGCGGTAATAAAATAGTTGAACCAAATGGTGATGTTTTTGTTGCAAGGTGTAAGAAATGCCAACAAGAAAAATAGATGGAACAAAATGAGGGCACTAAAATTATCCTGTCATCTTCAAGTTGGTTAGCGATTTCATTCCTAATAATGTGGCACATTCGTGGCATAACTTATCCTAGCAAGATGTCAATGTAGATAACTTCTTAACCTCCTTGAATTTTTTTAGTGGCCATGTCATCACATAATGAGATCAACAAAACAAAGAACCAAAAATGAGAGGTTGAGCCTTGTCATTGGGTACTTATTTTCTCTTTCCCTTGGTAAAAGCACTCCATTTGTTTACTTCTTTCTTTCTTGGCCACCTGAAAGCTTTCAAACTATCAATTTGTGACACATATTATGCCCACTTGACATCTATAATAGCACAGGACTCTGTGATGAACTTGCTAAAAATAGTCTCAAACTTAGTCATCATATCCAAAACATCATTGAACTCAGGGATATCAATATCACTATCAATAGAAATCATGGTCTCCACACTTGGGTAGATAAGATCAAAATCATATTTCCACTCCTCTACTTCTTTCATATTCTTTTCTTTATCTAAAATGTGTGGAACTATAGGATGGTCAAGGCCTATGAAGGATTTTAATTTGGTATTGATTAAATTTTTCTTCCCCTTGATGAATAGAAATAAAGTATACTACCAAATTGATCATTTCTTTGGTTTCCTCAATAAAAGGAAGCATATTGTCCCTATATTTTTCTACAACATCCAATTGGACATAATAAATGACCTTGCTAACCACGTAGTCAACAAAGGCTCCAACTAGGAAATAAAATCATCACATATCCTATCAGATTGAACTAAAAAAAGTAGGAATCGTGAACAACATCAATCTTAGACTTGACCTTTTCAACCCTATGTTGAAGAACCTACATGAGAACACTGACACCCTTTTTCTGCACTTCCTCTTCTAAAGATTCAATCATGCTAGCATAATCCTCCATCATATTCTATACATCATGGGACACAACTACCTCACCTTCAACTGGTTGTTCATCTGTAGGCTCTGTAGATGGGAGGAGACAAAACCTTTAAATATACATCTATAATGTTTCTTTCAATTATGCAGTCTCAATTAGGACCTCCTCATACTTATTAGACATGGTCCAAGTCAATCTACACCTCCTTATCAATCTTATATATGTCCTCCAAAATTTCCATAATCAACATTGACACATGGTTAAGCATCTATGCAATCCCCACTTGACCAGTGTCCAGAATAGTCTTAATGATGATATCGCCTCACCTTTCTTCACTAATATTAATCATATAGGGCTTATGTGCAATAGTGGCTACTGTCCAAATAGCAAGGGTTTTTGTTTTGGGGTCAAAACCTAACCCTCTCAAGAAAGCACCATACTCATGATCAGAGGAGAAAATAGGGTCAATTCAATTCTTAATTTGATCAATAATAAAAGTGGACTGCAAATCCCACCTTGTAAGCAATAACATACCACTTTCCATAACAAGTTTCCTAGCCTTTTCAACCATCAATTGAACAGAATCAGGATCACATCAATCCAAAATGGCAAGTGCAACCTACTATTGATCCAAGCTATAAGCTTATCCCTCCTGATCCATCAACCTCTTCACCTATCTTCCTTTAATCTTCATGAAGAAACATTTAAACTCCATAGTATGTATGAAATTATCAACCTTTTAAGAATTTTTGAGAAGCAATCTCCCTATCATATATCAATTTGTCTAATGGTTGATCTTTATACAATTCCAAACCATCACCAGGCCCTTCCCTAAGCTTCTCCTTGATCCTCATTTCTCTTTGATCAACTTCCTGATCATTGTTATCAACCACATCATTGTACAATGTAAAATAGTGATCAATGGTAGACCACCAAGTTACACATACATTGGAAAGGGGACCTAAAATGTGACCCCTTTAGACTAAATCTTATTAGCAGAACCCAATTAGATGAAGGGATGCTAATGCATGATCTAGTCTAAAAGGATGTGTGATTTTAGGGCTCTTTCCATGTATGTAAGAATGTGGGCTAAGAAATGTAGTGTATATGCAAGTAAAGTAAAGAAAAGTAAACACTCATGTAATGATAAACAACAAGATATCATATCTAGTGTATCAAAGTAAGGGTTATAAAGGAATAAGGATGATGAATTACACACCTTGGGGGCTAGAAGAGGAAGCAATTTCAAATCTGCAAAAACCTATCAAAATGTGTCAAAAATGGAAACTGATTAGGATCTAGAAACCTAAAGGTTGTATCTTCTTACTGTCAAAATCTCAAGGCTACAAGAATAGATCGAAATAGGTTCGACCTATGCCCAGAAAGGTTTTGACTGATACTATATCTTTAGATCTGTCAATCTAAATTTTTTTCTTCAACAAATCTGTACTTGCACACAAGAAATGGGAAATTTTTGGGGGAAAGGGGTTTGCCTTGGTCAAGCCCCTATGTAGGACTTAACCATGAAATGAAATAAGTAAAGCATGTAAAACAAGATAAACATAAATATTCACCTTTCTTTTCAAACCCTCGTGGATGGATACAAATCCGCTATATCCACAAAGATGTATACTTTCTTAATTTAATGTTGTATTTTAGAATGTAGGATGTCTTCACAAATGCAATAGATCTATACTTGCCAAATCATATATTATGGTTGTATGTATTCTTGATATGCTTGGATGGAGAAGGAGAGGAATGAAGAATGGATATGGATCTTCTTTCCCAATTGGGAATTCTTCTATGTGAGAGATAAATTCACACAATCAATAGAAGATTTGCCTTGGAATGGATGGATAGATTATAGCCTTCAAATCTTGGAATCAAATCCTTTCTTTCTTTGCTAGAAGTCACCAAAAAGTTCTTGAATACACATTGGACTTGATTTCTTGAGAGTAGATGATTTCTTGTAATTGTGGATGTGAAAATAAGGGGATATAGTGATTTTGGAGTCTCAATTCATGAAGGTCAACTACACTGGGCAGGAAAATGAAAATACTTCACATTGGGTCTAAAACTCACCAAAATTTAACCCCTAAGGTATAGGTCAAAATAGGTGCCTAAAACCCAACAAAATTCAACCCATGAGGTATAGGTCAAAACAAGTTTGACCTATACCTAGTATAGGTCAAAACAGGTTTGACCTATACCTAGTATAGGTCAAAATAGGTTTGACCTATACCTAGTATAGGTCAAAATAGGTTCGACCTATACCTTGTATATGTTGAAATAGGTTTGACCTATACCTGGTATAGGTCGAAACAGGTTCGACTTATACCTTGTATATGTTGAAATAGGTTTGACCTATACCTGGTATAGGTCGAAACAGGTTTGACCTATACCTAAAAAGGTAAATCTCAAGGCAAACTTTGCAAGATTTGACAAGTGTTAGGAATTTCAGGAAAAAGTGGAAAGATAAGCAGTAAAATCAAGCATAAATGCATCTAAAATCAAGGAGATCACTAAAATGGGGCCCAATATGTCATAGGGCTTCCAAATTAATGGGTACTAACATTTTAGGACTATACAGTCATTATAGGTATACTCCTAAATTTGAGGCCTAGTCCTTTCCCTTTTAGGAGGGGGTTCCTTAGAAAAAGAAGAAGAGTTAGAATCATCTTCTAATATTCAAACTGTAATTCTTGTTTGTTGTTTTTGAGGTGGAATAGCTAGCATTTGATCCTTCAGAGCATCATAATTTTTCATCATCTCCTCAATTATTTGAAGAGGACGTAAATGAGGGTAAAATCGAGGGAAATCATTATTTACCTAAGCTATCCTTGTTTCACACATCATCAGATTCCTCCATTTTTTCCTGAATTCCAGAACATCCATCTTGAAGAAAATTTTTCTCACTACATCTTCATAATCCAAAGACTCATGAGGGGGAAGCTTTGTCCAAGGTATCATATGCGCAAGTGACCCCCTGATAAAACCCTCTACATTGTAGAACCTACAACCTGAGCATTCTCCAACTTGAATTTCTTCAAGAAGGTGTTGAGCTCTTCAACTACCTACTTTCCAATGGAGAATTCTAAAAATATTTTCAATCTAGGAACAAGAGTACCCCTTCTCTTATTATGCAGGTATTCTCTCTCAACTAACAATAATTTCCATAAAAACTCAATAATAGCAACTCTATCAAGTACAAAACACAACAATATATGAGGAGGTTACAAGAAACCATAAACTTTGAACATAGTGAAGTCATCAAAGAAATAAAAATTACCCCAATTTTGATCAAAGGGCTTATCAGAAACCTCTTGAGTCAACTTTCACAACTTTCTCACTTGAAGACTTAGCCTAATTATGTCCCTCCCCAAAAGGTTCATGATGGGGGCAATAATCCAATTCTGAAAATATACAAGGTTGGGGGCCAGGTGGCTCATATCCCACACTCTTGTCCAAAACTTCACAAGTATCCTCTCTCTAGATGGAGCAACCTTCACCAAGTAAAACCTTTTATCTATATTATCAACATTGAAGTATAAAATCAAATGACACAATAAAGAGTAATGTTTGAAATCAATCACTATAGGGTTCTATTGGATAGCAACCAAGCCTTCATGTAAGGCATTCACCAAGTATGCTACAAATGCATAGTTCATATTAATATCTAGGTTATGGATTGTCATCTCCATGCATATTGTATCAATTAGAATTTTATCCTCCTCAGAAAGTCCCAAAACCTTGCAATACTCTCGAACTATGTACACAAAATAATGTTGGAAATATTTAAGGGGAAAAGAATCCATTACATTAGTTATGATACGTTGTGATAACACAAGTACAATAAGTATGTCTAAGAATCATGTGTTTCATTCAAAAATAAAACACATAGAGATAAAGTATCATGTTATAAGAGAGAAAGTTGCAGAGAAGGAAGTAAGACTTGAGTATATCAGCACAAAGAAGCAGATAACATATATCTTTACAAAGCCTTTACCTAAAGATACATTTGAGTATTTAAGAGGTATGCTTAGGGTTATATCCCAGCCTACTTTTGAGTAGTGATGCAAAAATTTGCATCGGTCCAGAGGTACAGAGCACTATTTTTCTGGACTGTATGTTGATGCTTCCTCTATGGGGGAGTATCTATGTTTTGAGATGAGTCATGACGAAATCTTGGTAAAAGGTATTTTCAAATAGTGTCTTTGGACACTTGAGTTGGTTAAAAATTTTGAGCAGAAAGATTGTTCGGATATAATGATGCCTTTGTCATTGATGTCAATGTGGGAGAAGAATACATGAAAAACATTTCCTATGATTGATGAAGATGATTTGAAATGATTGATGAAGAGGATTTGAAAATTCAAGAGAAGAGAAGTAGAGTTACATTTTGGTATTCATGGAACTTGGATATTTTTCATCTATGTTGTCATCAATGCTAATGGGGGAGATTGTTAGCATGAATGTTGAATATGTCCTATGGGGGGGGGGGGGGGGGGTATTCTAGCATTACTAGAGCGGTCACATGTTGCATTCATGACTTTATTTGTCATTGATGTCAACATATTATTTATACAGAAGATTGGAAGAGTACTAGACAAAGTTTGAGTCAGTGCACATAGATAATTGTAGATGAGGTTATGCGGAGCTGAGGACATATTCCTTATAGTGTCCTAATGACATGGTCAAGAGTGCGTACATAAATTCAAGTATTTGTGTTAGTAATAAGTGAAATAGTGGAAACTATATTCTGACAGAGTTCCTAAGAAGCAGTTTGTGATAATCAGATTATATCTCCTAACATGGATAGAATCTGGACAAGCAGAGTTATACAGACGTTGAAGACATTGTGAAGGAGATCTGGCTAAGTCAGCATAGTCAAAGGTTGAAGACATTGCGAAGGAGATCTGGCTAAGTCAGCATAGTCAGAGGTTGCATGTGTGAAGATTTATTAAGTTTGTGAGCCGACAGTGTTGTGTAATTATGAAAATATTATGTAACATGTAATGTTTTATATTTTGTAATTGGTGAAGCCTAATTGCTCGACTCATTTGTAAAATATTGAGCATAGTATATAGGAAGGATTGTTTCCCTTCATTGAGGTGGAAGGATGTGGAAAAACAAGTTGTGAAGTGTAAAATAATGTGAGAAAGTGATCTAAGGAATTGTTATGTGATGAGAAGTGTGCAGATCTAGTGTTGAGATCTGGAAATGATTTGGTGTGGCATAGGCACAGTCAAAGGAGAGAAGAAAAGTTGTTGAGATCGGTTATATTTGGTATTATTCTATTTGGATAATACAAAGATCAATTGGATAGTGTGTTCGGTGATCTTACCCTTGAAGTTGTTTGGACAGAGGGTCCTTCTATCTTCCGCAACTCCTAACAGCGTTGGAATCTCCTCACATGGATTCAAAGTCTCATAACAAGGACTAATATGTACTGATTTTATTTCATAGACTCCTAACAAGGTCCATCCTCTCACAAGGAATTTTTATATTAGTACATCTTTTGTGGGTACCATCCCCACCGGGGTTTACTCTCTAATCAAGAGGTTCCCTAGTTAATAAATCTAGTGTCATTGTGTATGGTTATCTTTTATGGTTGTTGTTTATGTTGATCACATGTTTCAGATATAATAAGGTTAATAAAAGTTGTTTTATTCAGATAACTGATTCACCCCCCCCCCCCCCCCCCCCCCCCCCCCCCCTTTCAGTTATCTTGATGGACTTTACTTTCCAATATGGGTTTGGCCATTATTCTCAACACGGGTTTTGGAGAATTTTTGGGTGAAGGATTTCAACTTGGTGCAATTTTTCTAAAAGCTTGGAGTCATCTTTGTTCTGGTCATATTCGAATTCATCTGTGGTGTTAGAGGTAGGATTTTATTATCTTTGTGATTACATTTCTATAATTTTGAAAAGAGTGTATTCTTTGTGTCTGTCAGATCTGGATGCTTGGAATTGTTTCTTGTGTTTCCTCTTCTTTGTGAAATTCTAGAATGTGGTTAAAGGAAAATTTAGTTGGTGTGCAATCCTTGTTTGAATTTCAATTAGGGTTTGAATTTATGAATATTGGTAGAAATTAATGTTCTTAGAAATTCTATGAAAATTGAATTTTTTTTTGGAAACCCCAGGCTTAGATAACGATGGATTCAATTGATAGAAATTAGATCTAGTAATTGAAATTGAAAAGAAAATCCAAAATTAAACCCTAGAGGACATTTGGAAATACCTAGTTATTTTACAATTTAGGGCTTTCAAATTGTGCAAGTGAAATTATTTCTTACCTAATTTTAAAAAAAATGTTTACCTCTGGAAGAATTGTAACTTTGAATGTGTTCTATTAGTTTCATTTTAGTATTAAAAAATATATAGTTTTTTTTAAAAATATACCTCCTTGATGTTTTGGTGCAACATTTAATTGATGGTGTAATTTTAAATTAAAATACATACATACATACATACATACATACATACACACACACACACACACACACACACACACACACACACACACACATATATATATATATATATATATATATATATATATATATATATATATATATATTATATATATATATATATATATATATATATATATATATATATATATATATATATTTCATTTTAAAAAAAAATTAATAAAAAAAATTATTTAAAAATAGGGGGCAGCCCCAAGGGTTGTCGTGCACAATCTAGGGTTGTTGTACGAGACCCTAGGGTCTATCGTGCACAGCCCCCATGGGGACTATCGTGTGCATATATGGATTGCTTCACAGAGCCCCTAGGAACTGTTGTGTGCAATACCTTAGGGTACTGCCACGACAGGCCCCTATGTTGTCGTGTGCAATACCAGGGGGTGGGACAGTGCGCCCCCCCTAAAAATATTAAGTTTTATGTTTTATTTTAATTTTTAAGTATTTAATTGTGACTTTGTTGTTGTGTTAATATCTAAATGGTAGGTAATTTTTATATGGTTGTATATATTTTTATATGGGAATTTTTCTGTTTTATTTTGTATGGATATCGTAATTGGGCATTTCATGCAAATTATTTATTGTTTATTTAAATTTATTAGCTGAATTTTAGTAATTTAATATTGGGTTGCTACTTATAAATTTAAATCACTTTGTGTATTTTTTTAGACTATAAAATTATAATGGGTTAGTAATTTTAATGCCTAGGATCAATTTATTTCGTGGATGTTATAAATTTATTTGTAGGGTTAGAATTTAATTGTAAATGTAATTATAGTCTATTAGTAATTATTGGATAAATTAATTTCATGGTGAGATTTATAAATTAGTTTATTAAATTAAATTCTATTATTTATCTTTTAATTGTCTTATGTGATTGGGGTGTAGAGGGATTTAGTATGTTGGCCCAGTAGGACTGTTACCAGAGGCGAGATTAGAAATTATTGATTATGTTTGTTTGCTTTGTATACTTGAGTGAAATTGATCAAATGAGACCCAACCTTTATGGAGATTTATTTATGATAGAAATTGTATTATGTGTTCTTATTACTTCTTGGAACCAATTTTCAAGCATTATGAGACTATGTTGACTTAGAGTCATGTTTTGAGGTTGTTAAACCTAGGGTAGGTTATCTAGGTGCTAGAAGGGAAGTGGCTTACTTTGGAGGCATTGAAGCCTAGAAGTGGCTACTTGGGTATCCTCGATAGGTTACTTAATCAAGTGATAACATTAAATTAAATGGGGATTAAAATAAATTAATAAGATAATGATTCCTTGCCCATGCCTTGAGTGCTAGTATAGGCTAAGGATGGGAGTGGGAGAAGATGCTTTTCCATCTAGTAGTAATGGTGAGTCTAGCATAGTTAGTTGTTCGTTGTCTACGTGAGAGGACTACTAATCCGCATAGAGTCACTAGGGGTTGGAATCCAGTGAGGCTACTAGGTGACCTTAGAGTTGACTTATGTGATGACACTTCCCTGATTTCATTCTAGGTTTCCTACATGTGTTGGTTTCTATGGGATTATTATGTGTACCTTTCACTTATGATTCATACCTTGAAATAGGAGCTTCTAGGATCCTTGCTTAGTCTACCTAATTGTATGGTATTTCTATCTGTTTGGGATTTGATGTTATCTCCTCAGCATGGTGGGAGTGGAACCACAGGTTTCCACGAGGTCGAGTAGTAGTGATTCTTTTACCATTTGAGACTCCAACATCCTTATTCCAGTGTTGGATGATCCTGGTTGTAGTTACTTCCTTTCCTATATTCTTGGAGTTATATTCTTGATCTTATACTTCTCTTTTGTGATGAACTACAACTGATTGAATATCTGAATGAACTAAAGAAACAATGATTAGATATCACCGAGTACTGAAATGGTATGTAAGATGATTAAATCAGTCAATATGTTGTCATTGATGTCAACTAGTCTTGACAGTACTTATCAAGTTAGTTACAAACATCTAAACATCTTTTGAAGGAAGAAAAGATGAAGAATTGTGATATCTACATAAGAAAAAGATGGATATGACAAATAAGGTAAACATTGGGTAACTTATTGATGAGTCTATGGCTTTATATTGTTGACTTAAGCATGTTACATTAATCTATTATGAAGAAGAGATTTGAAATTGAACAAGTCAATGTGGTCGGTAATTGAAGCTTTATGTATACACTGAGCTAGTGCAGTGTATATCGACTGACAGTATTAACCAAGCTAGTTTAACTAGTTATCACCGACACATTTCTATATTAACCGAGAATGGATGCAAACATTAAATGCAAAGAATAGCCGATTGAATTTGATGAGCTAGAAATTGTTATGATTTCGAGATTAAGGATTAAGTTTGTTATGAGATCCACAACTGACAAAATTCGGAGAAGATCTAAAGGATGAGATTGAAACATGTTAATGAAACATCTGCTAAGGAAGGTTTAAGAGGCAAAATGGACAAAGGAGATTAAGTGGCAAAATCTAATGGATGATATGAAAATAGTTTATTTGTCTATATAAGAGATATGAGTTTCATTATTGAAACATGCCAGAAGAAGAAGACTGTAGAGATTTCATGTGAAGACTATTTATGCATGCCTGATCAGACTAGTTATTGAAAGAACCGAACTGCAGAGTTAACCGAGTGTCAGAGATTCATTTATCGAGTGAAAGTAAGTTAAAAAATATTGAGGAAGTGAATTTAATTAATGATCAAAGGATTTGTATGGGCTTAGCATAGATCTGAATATTTGCAATTGAGTTGTATTTGAATCAGATCATTACTGTATCAGTTTAACCATTGATTCATAAAATCTCTTAACCGAGTGGACTTAACAGTCTTATATTCTGCCCTATGTCATTCAGAGAATGTACACTGTTATCTTGTTGACCCCATAGTGAATGCTGGTCAAAATTTAATTGTTAGTGATAAATCCTCTAACTAGGTCACACCTAACAGTGTGTTTGTAACCTTTAACAGGGTTGGCTCTTCACCGAGCTCACTTCAGAAGAGTGAATTATTTTGGGTTACTGGTCCCAGGTGGTTTTTCCCTTAACATGGTTTCCACGTTAAATCATTGTGTTATGTGTTATTTGTGATGATTGTTTTGCTATCATACTTTACATATTGCATAGTTGATTTGGTCAGTAATCACAATTATTTACTGGTAATCGGTAAAGTGAATAGATAGACTGATATTGTATATTACCAAGCTACATAATTTGTTGGAATTATTTGATAAGGTACATCTTTGTATTTGGAACTATAGGATAACTGATCTAACTGATTCACCCCCCCACTCAGTTATTCTAACATTTTGTAATTTGTAATTTATTGTAATTGCATACCTTGCGACATGTGCAGTGGATGTTTGATGAGTATGTGTATTTTATTATTCAGTTGTAACTTATGATGTAATATGTAATTAATGTTGTAATTGTGTTTTGTAGTTTCTACGTCAAGGAACCCTTGAAATGTGTAATCTACCTTTGGAGATTATATTTATGGTTTATGTTTATGTTCTTATGGACTTTATGTTTTACTTCCGCTTGTTTATTCATCATTGTTTGTAAACATTTAAGAAAAAAATTATTCTGCAAACTTAGTAACATGTTTTAGGTTAATATCTCCTGGGTTCCCTGACAGGGCATTACAATATATTTCTCCATAGATACATATACTCAAATGTAATTTATTGTGTGCTTTATTTCTATTGCAATAAGAGTTTCTTCCAATCACCATATAAGACTAAACATGATGAAGTGGTATTGTTTGTCTTCAATGATTTTATTTGATTCAATTATGTAATTTTGAATTAATTTTCATTGACTTCAAAACTAATATTTTAATAAACATAATTTTTAAAATAATCATTAAAAAAAACCAATCATGGGATAATACAAACACATAATTAAAATGACAAGAACTAAGATATGAATTTTAGACTAACCTTTTTTCTATTTTAAATCCCCTTTACTAACTATTTAAAAATATATCCTACAATAAATAATTATTTAAGAGTTTTGTGAGAGTTAACACCATTCAAATTTATATATTTTTTAGACTTTATAATCAACTTAGTCTCTTTGGTGTGACACACCTTTGAACTTAGTGACCAGTGCCTAGAATATTTCAACCAACCCAACTAAGAACATACCTAAAATTTATATATATTACTTAATTTTAATAAACTGGCAATTGTACCTTGGTGTGTAATGGGTATTTTGAAGAGGCATGGAAAGTAAATTGGGAAAACATGGTCATTTTTTAAATAAATTTGTTTATTACATAAGGTCAATTGGTAGGCCATTTAGAATATGATTATGTTTGCACAAAAAAGGTCTTAATGGAAAAGTGATAACTTCAAGTCAAATATGCATCTTCTTACAAGGATCCAATCATAACTAAAATAAAACCTTTAAATTAGGTCCAAATAAATAATTTACACTACTAATGGGATCATGTTATGTTAAGGGGAAAGGAGAGATAGAGGAGTGGGTGGGGAGGGAAGAGAGAATGGGTGAAGAAGAGAGAGAAAAAGGAGATGAAGATGGCAATGGAGAAAGTAGAGAGAAAGATGGAGATATGGAGATATGGAGAGATAAAGAGAGAGGAGAGAGGAATAGATAGAGATGGAAGAGAAAAATAAAGGAAGGGATACAAAGGAAGAGATATAAAGATAAAGATAGAGATAGGAAGTATGTGTGTGTGTGTGTGTTTAGATAGAGTGGTAGAGATCAAAATTTGAACTCAAATTTTAGCCACAAGTCAAATCTATCTTTTGGTTTTCCTTTTTTTACATTTCAGCTCATTGCCTATCTGTAACAGTCTATTTTTAGTAGTTTTTTAGTAACTTGTTTGTTGAATCATTTACATTATATCATCTTATCAAAATTCCCGTATTTCATTTCATCAATCACATACTTAGTGAAGGATCATTGTCCCCATTTAGCACTTGGGTCTCCCCTTGAGCCTACTAGGGGCATCTTCCTTCCAAATGTGTAATTGTAAAAATGAGACGCGATCTACCTATTTGCATTGATTCCCTTTTCATACTATACATTTTTGTGAACCCGAATCTTCTTACATACTTTTGATTTTTTTTGTTAGATCTCATTGTGTTCTTAAATTTTATTAATATGGAGTTTACTAAGTTAGATTGGTGTGTGATACCCCATGTTGTTACATTTCTCCTTACTTCTATTTATCAATCACATGGAGTGAGTAATGATTTCTTACGTTTCATGATGTTTTTATTCCTTCATGGTATTCTTGTGTATGGCATTATGAGGTTAAAAAATATCTTTCTTCCTTATAAGGCACATTTCAAAACCTTTATAAATATTTAATGTGGCTTTATCATTCAAATTTTAACAAAATGCATGGAATATGTAGAATATATAAGGGTCTAAATTAACCTAAAGATAAAACTAATATAAATATTCATATTTCCACTCCTATATTGTATAGTAATCATGATGATAGGTATCTAGCTCCTAATGATCCCATTTTAGTGAGACCTGGATCTTCTCTTCCTCAACCCACTTTAATGGAAATTCTTAGGGAAGCTAGTTTATGCAATTTCTTGGATGCTCTTAAGAAATATTCCTTTTATCAAAATTACATTATTCATAATCTTAATGTTAAGCATTTTCTTGATGATTTTTCTCTAAGAATATTAAGTAGACAGGAGATCTTGATAAGCCTTCTTCCTCTTCACCACCTAAAGACAATAAGAATAATGATAGGCCCCTTCCTAAAGAGAATATCCCTCCTCCTATTCCTATTTATACAAAAAATTTCCATAAAGCTCAAGATGAATCTCCTTCACCTTCTACATTAAAAGCCAATTATAATGTGTGATATGATATCACTACTCAACATGGTTACAATGGGTTAGGACTTGACATTAATGAACAAGGTATTTAGGTTCTTATAGATCCTCCTACACAAGTCAGTAGATGTGGTCTAGGTTTCACACCTTAGGATACTACTTTACCTTCTTCATCACAACAAAAACCTTTGCTTAACATTCTTTTACCTACACCATCCATTGTCACATATCCTTGTGATGACCTCTTGGCTTTAGCTAAAAGAATATTTTGGATAATTATGTATGAACCAAAAATTCACTTTCCTTATAGAAAATTTTCAAAGAATAAAATACCTATTAATGGTAAATTTCTATGTCAATTTCGTCATATCCATAAACACTCTCTTGACAATTGTCTTGAATTTAGACAATTTGTTCAAGATTTAGTTGATCGATCTCTTCTTTATTTAACAACAATTTTTTATTTTTTCTTGATATTAAATACATGCCTTATCATCTCTCTTATCCTATTAAGTTTCTCTTCTTTATGTGAATTTAGTAGATCACATCATTGGGGGATCTTTACTTTTCATAATGTGCATTTTGAGCATCATAATAGAAAGTTTTCCTTGTTTCCTCACTTAGGGCGGAAAGGTCTCTTTATCTCATGTATTCTCTCCTTTCATAGGATCCATTATCTCTTTGTTGGATACATCTTTTATACTATGATGTCCTTCGATACATGGACTTTCTCGTTTATGATCCTTCTCTCTAATAGGATTGGTGTCCTTTACAATATCTTCCTTGCTTGGAAGTGTATATATTATATAATTCATGTATCCACTTAAGATTGCATAATGTGACATCCTTTACTCTTTCTCTTCATTATCTATTTATTAATTTGTATCATTTTATGATGGTACATCCTTTCTAGTATGAGATTCTTTGTTTTACGCAAGATACTCACATCTTTTCTTAACAGTAGTTTTTATGCCTCTAATGACATGTCTATCACCAAGTGATCTTCAATTTAGGAATCAACCTTGTTTCTTTTGTAATCTCTCTTTTTCCCCTTTTTTTGATGTGTTTCTCTTATAGTATGATACCCTTTCTTGCATAAATATGTTTCTCTTACATTAGAAAATTTACATTCTAGTTTACAACTTATTTTTTCTTGGAAGTGCATGTCTATTGTAAGAAACTATCACTTAGGGTGTGCAATATATTATATTTTCTCTTTCCTTCACACTTGGAGAGAAAGATTTTATGTGCTCATATTCCTCTTCCTTTTTCTTCTAAGGATCTACTTTCCTTAGTATAGTGACATCTGTTTATCATGTAACATTTATTTCTTATAAGGAATTCTTTTGTTTTGTTTCAAGATTCTCTCTTATGTAAGAGATGTGAATACTTAATCGTCACCTCTTCTTTATTTAAAAAATTGTGTTCATCCTAAACAAATTCTCTTATTTTGATCCTTAAAGAATGTTGTTGTCCATTAAGAATCCCTTTTCACATAGCAATAGGGGGCTAGAAGGGTGCATTCTTTTTCTCTTCACCTCTTGTTCTTGAAGATGTTATATTTTTTCAAGAACTCCTCTTGAAGGTATATGTCTTGCAATCAAGATATCTTCCATTCAAGGGTTTCTTCACTAGTGGAATATCCTTTCACAATTATCTATTTCCTTAGCTAACAATGAATTTCACTCTTTGTTAGGGTTATGCATACATTGTTGTTTTAAGGATATTGTATTGTTGATTGGAATTAGGTGTCCTTGTTCTCTTTTCCTTATGATGCCACCTATGTCATCATCATAAGAAGGGGGAATACACATGACCTCCCTTGTATAGTACATATCCTTTTAGTTTATTGATCCCTAAGGAGACAATGCTTTCCTTACGATTGATCATTTTTTCTTTCTTTTTTGGATCCCTAAGGAGATAATGTTTTCCTTAGGACTGATTCCATTTTTTTTCATCCCTTTAGAGATAATTCTTTCCTTATGACTAATCATTTGTATAGATCTACATAAAAAAAATGTTTTCCATAAGACTGATCCCTAACCTGCTCATGAGTGCAAAAACTTTTTAAGCCACCCCTATGCGTAAAATTTCAAAGCCACTCCCATGCAAAAATTTTGAAGGTAGGATTCACAAGCATAACACAACTTTCTATAGCATCAATTATCCTTTATCTTCTCCTTGGGATGATTGAAACTATAATAACACAACTTTCTAGCCATTCTAGTCTTCTAGTCCTCCTCTTCTTCTCTCATGGATCACCTAACATAACACAACTTGTTAGCTTATTGGATTTATGGTCTCTCTCTTCTTTCCATGCTCTCATAGCTATGCTAGTTGGCTAGATCATAGAGTTATGTTTCATCTTTGGCAATTCTCTTTCCCTATCTATGTGGTCACTTCTACTCTTGTAATAGCTTTTTGAATATGATATTAGTGGTTGAGACATTTTCAATTGAGGTCTCTTCTACTAGTTGATTTGGAGTTTTGTTTTTAGTACTAACCCATCTTCATGTTTTGTGCCTTTTTGTCTTTATTTTTTCTTTTGACTTTTTTCGTGCCCTTGTGTACGGATGTTCAAGTTAAGATCCTTTGTTTTGGGAATTGTATCCTTGGATTGAGTGATGTATTATCTCTTTTCAATTCACCTATTTTCATCTCTCCTCTTCTTTGTCTTCATTTACCATAAGCACGGGCTTGTCTCATACTCCCACTAAAGTGGGGGCTAAATGTATCATCCTAAATTGTAAGCACCTAATTTGTGTACAATTTAGGGATGATTTTATGCCCACCTTAGTGTATTTTCAATGGTAAGACCTCATATGGAACCTAAAGGATACATAAATTCAAATATGGGTCCTCTATCTCTTTCAAATCTTGCTTAAAATCGAGGTTGGCCCTTATTTCTAAGTGTGCTCTCTTTTTCCTCCAATCAAATAATTTATTTCCTCACCTAGGCCATATACCCTTATTTTTGGCCTTTGTGATCTTATTCGGCCTTGGATTGAGTTGATTACTCTTTTTCCCGCATATACCCCATATTCATGGTGCCCAAGTCAATTTTGGGTTCGTTCTCCTAGGTACATGTCACCGTTGGCAATATTTCCCTAAGGAATGGACCCTAAATTTGGCCCCAAGGTCCATGCCAGGGTTTTGGTGGGAAAATAGTCTCCATGGTCAGCCTACTTAATTTTTAACCTTTGAAATGGTGTGAGATGTATATAAACACCCTATCTCTCCCCATTTTGGCATCCATGATCCATTGTCAAGTGCATCCATTATTGTCAAAGTATTCCAAAAAATCTTGAGAAATCAAGAGCTATCAAGTTCATGCAATTCAAGCATTCATTCTTCTTGAGAAATCAAGGTATTTTCTTCCATAAATCTAGCTTATTTCCCCATTGGAGGCCAAGCAAAGGAGTTTTCTATCAAGGATGGAGATCCACATCTACGTACCTTCATTCAAGTCTCTCTTCTCCTCAATCAAACATTGTGGTGAATTATAACATCTGTTCCATAAGGTTTTTTCTTTCATGATTTGCTTTTGGGTTTTTGTGTTTAGTCAAAGCTATTGCATCAACACATTTGATCGCATTTAAAGAAGTATGTGCATCTTTAAGGTATGATATTCTTCATTTTTTAGATATATCCTTTGCTACACAATATCACACTTTCCTTTATTACATTTCAAGGTTAATTCCTAAACAGGGGTTTGACTAAGGCAAACCCTTTTTTCAACCTTTTTCCCTATTTTTTGTGTATGTGAATAGGTTACAAAGTCGTCAAAACTTTTATGGCTAGATCGAGAGCAGTCAAACAATCTATAAAAAAAATCAAATGAAAACACCACGGGTAAGTCACCATTCCTGTCATGGCCTAGGTACATGTCAGCATTGTTGTCATGTCTTTGACATTTTGAGCTCAGATTTCAGCCACATGTCAGATCTATCTTATGGTTTCCATTTCCGTACATTTCATCTCACTGTCTATCTATAGTAGCATGTTTTTACCAATTTTTTAGTACTTGTCTATTGAATCATTGACATTACATCATCTTATAAACCTTCCCATATTTCATTTCATCAATCACATACTTAGTGATGGATCATTGTCCCCATTTAGCGCTTGGATCTCTCCTTGAGCCTCTTAGGGGCATCTTCCTTCTGAATGTGTAATTATGAAAATGAGAGGTGATATGCCTATTTGCATTGCTTCCCTTTTCATGTCCCGCACACACACACACATGGAGAGAGAGAGAGAGAGAGAGAGAGAGAGAGAGAGAGAGAGATATATATATATATATATATATATATATATATATATATATATATATATATATATATATATATATATATATATATATATATATATATATATTCTACCCTATGTATAAATTCCCTGGGATGTGTTATCCTTAAATTAAATTAGCAAGAAACATGGAATCAAAAGTTAGTTTCTCTCTCACTCAAACTTTTAATTTAAATTTGAAATTGAAATTAATTTTGTTAAATAAATTAAAATATAAATATAAATATAATTACAATGAATAAATTTTAATAAGATAAAAAATTATATATTAAATAATTTTAATATATTTTCATAAGAAAACATAAATAATTAAAGTTATATTTTACCTTAATGAATATTAATTCTTAAAACAAAAAAATTAGAATAAATTAAAAACAAGTGCTAGATAGTGGAAACGTTTATTTTCATTATTTTATTAAAATATTTTATTATTAAAAATATTTATTTCTTTTTGAAAAATAATCAATCCTTTTGTTAAAAAATTAAATAATACCATCCAACTAATTTAGTTAAATGTTATTAAAAAAAATTAAGAATAAAATTATTACAATTAATGAACATATCCATCAATATATTTATAATAAAAAATATATCTATCAACTAATTTTTTTAACAACTAAATATATAATACATCAACTAAATAATTATTAAATGCTTATTAATAGTTTAACTACTTATTACATATTAAATAAAATTTTGAATACATTTTTTAAATTACTTTTTTAAAATGAAAATAATCATACAAAAATAAAATATAAAAAAATTTAAACTATTTATATCCAATTTTTCCTATGACAAATTATAAATTTAATCAAATAAATTATAATTTGAATTAACTACTATAGTAATGTTATGTATAAGTTTTTATATATATTTAATATTTGAAAAAAATTAAGAGCAGAAAAAATGTCTTACAAAAAATAATTGACTCAGAAATAAAATCTTAGAATATATCTGCACTTTAAGTTTATGTCTATAGAGCATTTCTTGTAAATTAAATTTATGTCTTACATTAAAGACCTATCTGACCTTCACAATTCACAACCTGCTGCAAATAGCATAGATTTGTACTTTTGACAATGGACACTAAATTGTGGATTTTATTCAAGAGATATTCTTAAGTCATGTGGATTTGAGCATCTACACAAAAAAATGTTTTGTGCTCTTAGAAGACTGGGTCATTAAAGAACACAATTCAATTTTTAGTGCATGATTCAATTCGAGACAACCTTGAGAATAAAATCCACTATTTAGAATCCTTCTGCAACTCTCCACTTGTTATTAGCCATTTGAAATATGTAATGAAATTTTGTGACTTCTATTACATCAAACTTCACTTCAAAATAAAAGTTTAATTCAAACCTACATAAACAATAAAAAAAATAGTGTTTTATAGAAATTACAGCCTTTAAAAACAACAGTTCACTCATTATGAATAAGAAAACTTCTAAAACTGTAAAACATGTTGATGAAAATTGTTTATCAATTAGAAACAACACATGCAAACTCACTGATTTGCATAATTACCAATAACAACTGCTTTTGAATTCGTTATTGTTTATTTATTTATAAATCTTCTTCTTAATAAGTTCACTAAAATAGTTTTCTCATAATTTCACTTATGGCAGCCAAAAATACAAAATACCTTTGCTTTGGCGTACTGAATACAATATTCTATTAACAATTTCATAGTCCATAGTTAAGATTAGCAGGTAAATTACTTGAATATAAATAAGGCTTGATTTTGAAGGTCACATCATCAACAAGCTAGGGTTAAAACAAACATCATGATATAAATGAGGAAAACCACTCATAAACCCTTTGATACATTATTATATCTTGTTTGAAGAGCTAGTGTAAAATTGCAGAGTTTTATTCAAATCTATAACATATTATACTAGAATACAACCAAGCATACCGCTTTGGAAGTATGACTAAATAAGATGAACTACAAGCGAAAATATGAGGGCATACATTAGTTAATTCAGTCTAATAGTAGGGAATGGAAGAACAACAATAATTACTTTCTTACCAGAGTGCAGCATCTAATGGTACACTGCCTTTATGTAGATCATAAGCCTTCAATAAATTATGAAGATAAGAATAGTTGATAGAGTTTAAATATACAATTTAATATTTTAGGTATTAGCCTTATGAAGTCTATTTAGGATTGGTGAGGTTTAAGAAATGTAAAGGTCAGAGTAAAATCCTGTTCAGAAAAATAAGTAGTAGGGGTATCTTTATGACGAAACATAATTTATTTTTTACTGTGTCATTTATTTTGATTTAGACTTATTAAAAAGAATTGGCTTTCTTTAAATTTAGAAGGTTTAAACTCTCTTATTGCTACAAAATTTATAACTTCCTCTTCTGAAAACTTCTAATTTTTTAACTAATAGTGATACCCAACAAAATATTCTAAGAATAATTTAAAAAACTTATTTGAAAAAGAAAACTATTGATAAAAAATACTAAAATGAAAGAAAATGAACCTGTTGTTCAACTCTATTCTATTGACTGAAGTCTGTTGTTTTATACATAATTCGCCTCCTTTTCTGTAGATGGTGAAACCATGTTTTAATTAGACCACCAGAGTTGCATTTTCCATTCACAGACAAAGTCAATGCAAGTCTGATGATCTAATTAAAAACATGATCTCAACACTTACAACTGCAACCTCCGCTCTTTTATAATTGAATTCACAGTCTAATGAAACTACAAACTCCTATACACAGTCCCCAAACACATGCTTCATAAATAAACTAACTGAAAATGATTTGAGTGTTCCATGAATTCATAGCCTAGATATATATAGGACCATGCATGCAATTTTACTTCAAAGATTTTATCCACATGTCTTCCAAAATTCTGCTAAATTATCATTATCATTCTTATTCTATTGTTGTAGTTTCATTATGCAACTGCATAAATTCTGTAAAGACTAAAATTTCAACACTAAATGCCACATCAGTAAAACCCACAATTTTAGGGAGTCGGTCAACAAGTCAATGGTCAAATTACATAAGTCGATAGGATATCAATAAATTTCCTATTAAATAAAAAGAATAGAAATACAATTACGACCATATCTATCGAAAGGATAAAGCATATCTTTGTTCAAGACAAGTGAAACATCAACCATATGTCGAGTGTCCTAAGAAATCACAATAAGAGTTGTCGCATCAAATACAAGTAAAAATATACTTTCATGTCAAGATAACGACTCAATAGATTTTCGACCAACTGTCAAAACATATAGTAAAATATTAATATTATCTTCAATCTTCAATTACGTTCTTTCATTTCATAAGAATATAGGTAAACCTCAAAGTCGAGAAATACCACCATGTCAAATTCTAGAAGCGTATAGCCCTGTAAGGTAAATTCCTTCTTGATAAATGCTACAAAAACTTGTTCACAAAAGTCAGCTAGGGCGAGAATATTGTGGGAGTACGTTTCCACCCTACCACTAAGTAGTAACACTTCCTCGGAATCCTTCCTAACATGAAGGATACCCAGCCCAGCTAGAAGTAATCTAACAAAGTAAAACTAAGGGGGTAATGGAATATGTGCTACTTGATACATAATTCAATAATAGAAGAAATATCACTTTCTCAATCATTAATTTAATATCTCAGTTCCATTTCAGACACCTTTAAAAACTTAACATGATTTGACCAAAATATGGAGAAGCAATACAACATTCATGCATACCCCATCTCAGATACGCATTATCTATCCAATCAATTCAAAATGTTTTTATCCTTACAAAATATATAGAATTTCTCAAACAAAATACATATACATCAATCCTTCACATCGTATTGTTTAGAGCTTATGAATACACAAATAAACTTACAAAGACTTAAATCTACAACAAGAATGTTACAAGGTAAATCAAGGTCTAGTTAATTCACCCAAAGATCTACACTTCTTTAGTCAATTCCAAGCATCTATCTATACAAGATCATATGAACAAAGAGACTTAATCAGAGCCTGCACAAAGCTCCCTCACTATGGTCTTATAAACTGTAAGTGCTTAAAGACAAGTATTTAAAGACGTATTGCTACCATTCTAAGAGTCTTTCAACCAAATAAAAAAGGCTAAAAGATATCCAGTCTAAAACAAGCTTTTTCAGAAATATCCGAGAGATATCTTTTTTTAAATTAAACTATTTATGTCCACTTGAATAATAAACATATGCTTTGGGATTAACAATAAATAAACCACAAATTTCGAGTTTACAGGAAACCCCGTATGTATTTCGGTCCAATTCTAATACCTAGGTAGTTCAATATTTTCAAATACAATTGTTGTGTTATTGATTGAAGATAAACAGGGGCACGACACTGAATTTAAACCTACACGCAGCTGCGGACTATTACAGTAACTGTTAAATTCTTATGCCATAAAAAATATACTTGCTAAAAGAGTCATGCAAGAGAGAAGTCCTTGCATTGGAACCGCAAGATGCCATATGATTCTTCTCAATCAATGTAAAAAGTTACATCTACACACCGAATTTAAACTTCATAGGAATGAATCCTATTTTTTACTAAAAGTAGATATGACTAGAGTAATAAACTCTATCCATGAGCCTATTATATTAAGAACGTTCTAATTTTGATCCTTTTGGATTAATTAAAGCTCAATACATCCTAAATCAATCCCCAAACATTTAACAGAATGAATACTTCATCCAATATCGACCAAAAACGCAGAAAGGTTACAAAAACGTGAAAGCTCATGTAATAATAGGATAATAATAGGAAATGTGATCAACAAGAGAAGATCATAAATTTACTGAATAAATTTCAGGGAAATCCTGTGACCCTCAGATAGTTAATCATATGCACCCAGCAGAGAATCAGGTGGTTGGGAACCATTTCTTATTGCCCTCCAAGACTCTAACATAGAATATGTATTTCTTACTGAAACATTTTAAAGCCTTATTGTTTTAAATGATTTTCAACATGTAATTTCTTACCACTTCATGACAGTTTACAGCTTAAGATTGAAAACATGGACAATATTCCCACAATTCAAAAATTGATCAAGGCAATGTTTGTTGTGTGAAAATAAATAAAAGATAAGACTTGAGATTCTTAAGTTTAAAAGCTGATTCTTTCCTACCTGGTTTGATAATGGGTAAAAAAGTCTAGTGAGGTTGACAGACAAGAGACCAGTGCAACGCACACATCTCACTGGGGTTGTCTGAAATAAACTGCTAGGAGGTACATTCACCGCTAGAAGAGTGTTGCAATGCTTGCACTGAACGTAGCACAAATGCCCATTACAGCTTGACATGATTTGTCTCCTGGAAGTTTAACTATATCTTCCTGTAACTCACATCATGGTAAAGGAACTCCATAACCTTACAGAATTGTTCATGAGGCATGGTTTAGCAGGAAGGTCTGGAAATTGTTGTTAATACAGCTTGGGTTCAAGCCAAAATGGGCGTTGTTCAACAAAGACAAGTTCAGATTCCAGGAAAGTTTTGGCAGGATAGAAATCCCCATAAAAATTGAAAAGCGTGACCAACTAAAGATGTAAGGCAGTGACTCAGTGAATTTAACAGACACAAAAACCTCAGAAACCTTAGCATGCATGTACTTCAACTAATGAATGACCCAGTAGCAACAAGAATCAGGAAAAGCAGTGAAAAGAAGTAGAAACCTGGATTTAACGACCCTCTGATTGTGATGGTCATAGCAAGCTACCTTTGGCTTTCCTTCCAATCTGTCCCTCTTCTCTGATTATGTATATATCCTCCCAAAAGAACCTTGAGACAAAGGGAAAAAGTTGTTGTGGTGAGCACAGATCTTCCTCTCTCTTTTCTTTCTTAGCAAAGCCACGATTATTATATGAGAAGCCTCAACAAATTGGCGGCGAAAGGGAATTACAGTGGGTTGGCAGCAAGCGTTTCCTTGGCTTCTTCTCTGCCAAAGAGTTTCAGCACAACCTCTGCCCGAAAGGATGACAAATATGGAGAGCTTCTGTGGGCCGCGTCACAGAAGAGGAATTCAGGGTTGTACAAATTGGTTTCTGCAGAGCAGGTGTTCACGAGGAGTCGGAGTGCGGCTTTTCTTATGGAAGCCCGAGCTCTGGTAAGACTTGACTCCACCTTTGCAACATCTTTTAGATGGGAAGTAGTAGAATAATGATGAACAAAATTGTGGGTACTGATCTGCAGAAATGGAAGAGAACGGCAATGATGAGTACACAATCCAAATAAGAAAAAGAAGAATAAGAGCACAGTCGTGGTCTTTGGAATTTGCAGGTAGAGAGAATTCATGATGATGCAGGGAAGCACAAGTATCACCCTGCCCCAATATACAACAATCATGACTATAAACATCATCAAAACAAATTTAGCACCTCCAAAGAAGCACGAAATTGTTGCTGGTGGTGTGGGAAGTGTGAACACAAACAGTTATATGAATAACGAGAACAATGCCGCTCTGTAATCGCTCAAGTTTTCGGCTGACAAAGAGTTTCCCAGAAGATGACTTGTGGCAAGTTTTTATATCAAATGGTAGAATCTTACCAAAAATATATACTCCGCCATCAAGGCGCACGTTCCCTTATTCATTATCCCACTCTCTGTTACATAATCATACAAGAAGATGTGTCCCAATTGAAAAATGAATCCTTCAGTTTTAAAACAGTCCACTACGGATACAACTAAGTCTAGGTTATTAATTCTGCCGATATTTAAGGAAATTTAACAAAAAGGTTATGACAAATTCTGACAATTTGTGCTAAATTTGGAGGTGCTCCTCCTCGTGGGCATCATCACCAAAAGAATTCAAAGATTTAAAATAATCTTAGATAGTTATATTGGGGTCTCTCCACAATCCTTAACTCCTGGTCAAAATGGAGATTCTATTTTGATTTATTTATTACAATGAAAACATTGATATAATGTTTTATTCACGTAGTGGCTAGTACTTATTTTAGTTGTAGTTTTAATATATATTTACTTTTGTTTAAAATATAAATATCATAAATGAATGAATTCATAAATATAATATTATTATATTTTAAATAATAAAGAGGTAATATAATTGACTTAATTTTATATATTTGATATTAAAATATAAAAATAAAAAATAATAGTATATAATTTGATACTAACTATTATTTTAATAATAAAAAATTATAATAAGAAAATTAATATAATTGTAATATAAAAGTATAATTAATAAATAAAAAATCAATTAAAATAAACTACAATAGAATATAACATAAAGTTAATATGGCTTAAAAAGTGGAGAAAGAAACAATAATTCCTAAAAATCCCTGTATAAAACCTCAAATCTATTACCCAATCATAATGAGGAAAAATATTTTTTAGAATTTAAAAACTTAAATAACATGCATGCAAACTTTAGAATAATAAAATAAATTTGAAAAATAAAAAATAACTTACTTATCATTGGTTCATATGATTTCTTTTAATAACTAGTTAATTTTTTTACATAATTTTCTATAAGAAACAGTCATTGACTGCTTTACACACGTGTCTTATTTTTATAGGTTGTTTAATCATCAAAATCTTCCATTCATTCATATTTGTAAGGAACAAAAAATTAAGTGTATACTACATGATGACTTATAAATAATTGTTATTTCTTTGTGTATTAATTATAACTTTAGCTATAAATAAATCTAAATCTAATATTATAATGAAAATTATAATATTAGCTCACCGGCCCTCTCTGATAATGAAAATTGTGATCTTAAAGATGACCTCCTCACTTCTAAAAGAAGAGGGAGACCTCTGGGCTCCAAGATTAAAATTTTTGCATCTAAGAAACAGGGCAATTCAATTTCAGTGGAAGCTACTCCCTTGGAGGACCTCTTTGGTTTTAATGCATCTACTTTTAATACTAGTTCCTCATGAACTGCATATCTTGGAAAATTAGGGGCTTGGAATGTCCCAACAGAAAATTTGTGATTAAGCATTTTCTCAATAATAAAAAATCTACTGATATTATGATGTTGCAAGAAATTAAAACTACTGGATTCACCCTTGAATCCAACCTTAATTTTTTGTGGATGATTGCTACTAAGTTTGTCACTAATCACCCACATGGTAGAGGGGGTGTTGCCATCCTGATTAACCCTAAATGGGATCCTTATATCACTGGCAGTGGCATCTCTCCCTGTAATAGAGCTATCTAGATTACGCTAAACTACAATAACTTGACTTTTGGCATATGTTCTTTATATGCCTACAATGACTACAAGGAAAGATTTTCCCTTTGGACTTGGTTGGCTTCTCTCCCTAATATTCCCTAGCTTTTGGGAGGTGATTTCAATATGATCGAATCTCAGGAAGATAAATCTGGTGGCCTCTCCTTCTCTTGGAAAGATTTTGAAAAGTACCATTGGAGTAAGTTGAAACAGGATAAACTCCTCTTCGACCCCTTGACTGGCAACAAAGATACTAACCCGGGCATTTGGCACACTTGGTGCAACTTTCAACAAGGTCCCTCAAGGATCTACTCTAGACTGGATCGGTTCTATCTCAACAAGAATTTTTTTTTGGTTGCTCCGGATGCTCAGGGAAATTTGGTTTTGGTCTGCCCCACCACCCTTTCTGACCACCACCCTATCTCTATCTCTATCAATTTTAGAGGAACCCTACCCTTAGTAGGATTATCAATCCTAAATTCATCCTTAATACTAGCCTTCTGGATGATGAAGATATCCTTGCAGCTATTAATATTATCAGATGTCTTAACAGAAGCCAATATCCCTCCATCTCGCATGCTGAGAGGTGGAACTTGAATATTCTTGCTTGGCAAAATCTTTTAAGGACTATTGGCCAAAAGAAAGCCAAGGATTTTAGATTCTCTGAGAAGAAACTTATCTCTAACCTTAATAATGCTGAGACCTATATTCAAGCCAACCTGACTGATCCCTTGCTTGTCCCTCAAATTGCTAACGCTAAGGAAGCCCTTAGACAACATCAACATCGCCAAATTAAAGGTGCATAGATTCGATCACGTGCTCACTAGCTCTAGTATGGTGATAGGGGTACCAAGTTCTTCTTCAACCTCATTAAGCAAAAGCATACCATTGAATCTATTGATAAAATTGTTATTGATAATCAGGAAATTACTGACATTGAGAGTATTAAAAAGGCCTTTGCTGAGTTTTATAAAAATTTGTTTTCTTCGGAAGACATCTTGGAGGCTAGCTCCCTGAGGGACCAATGCAGATCCCTTATTCCTCGAAGAATATCTGGCATGGATGTCTCCCTACATAGTAAAGATATTTCCCTGGAAGAGATAGAAAAAGCTATAAACTCTCTTAAGAATGACAAGACCCCTGGCCCTTAAGGTCTGCCTGTGGAATTTTACAAAGCTAACATCAAATGGGTTTGTAAAGATCTTCTTGAAATCTATACTGAAGCTCTTAGCTCCGGCTCCTTGGGTAGCTCCATTAATAAAGGTATCATCAAAATAATTCCTAAGGATGGGGATAAGACACTTCTGAAGAATTGGAGACCTGTCACTCTCCTGAATGTTTCCTACAAAATCTTTGCTAAGATTTTGGCCCTTAGACTTGAAACCATCCTCCCCAAATTTGTGTGCTCCACCCAAATTGCTTTCATTAAAGGCATATATATTCTTGAAAACTTGATTACCAACTGGGAGGCTTTGAACTAGTCTAAGCACTCTCAACAAAAGTCGGCTATGTTTTTATTAGATTTTGAAAAGGCTTATGACAGGGTTGAGTGGAACTTGCCTTTGGTTTTCCTCCTGCCTTTTGTAGCTCTGTTAGTATGTTACTCAAAGATGCCTATGCCCAAGTTGATATCAATGGATCCCTCTCTGAGCCTTTCCCCTTAGGCCGCTCCATCAGACAAGGGTGTCCTTTGGCCCCTGCCCTCTTTGTCATTGCTTCTAATGCTCTCTTTTACATTCTCAAAGACAACTCTCTCTCCCCTATGGTTAAAGGTATTACTCTTCCTAATGAGACTGATCTTATCAATTGTCAATTTGTTGATGACACTGCTATCATCCATGAAGCCACGGAAGATAACTTTGCTGCTTTGATTAAGAAACTCAATATTTTTTGCGACATCTCTGGGGCTCGCCTTTCTTAGTCCAAATCCATTTGTCTTGGATGGAAAGATTAGCCACCTGATTGGTTTAACAATTATAGTTTTTAGTGGGGAGGTCCTAACAAGATTGTTAGGTATCTTGGTATTCCTTTCTCTTTGGAGCCTTCTCTTAAAGATATGTGGCTTTGGGTTAAGGAAAAAATCATCAAGAAGTTAAATAAATGGCACAACTATTCCTTATCTCTTGCCGGCAGAGTTCAGGTTTGTCAAAAAATCCTCTTCCTACAATATTTATTACACTTCTGCCTGGATGTTTAACAATTACCAAATCCTTGAAATTCAAAAGGCCATCAAAAACTACCTCTAGTCGAATGGCAAAGGAAACAAGAAGCTTCATGCTGTTAAATGGGAGTGGTGTCATGTTGACAAGCTCCTTGGGGGTCTAGGGTTAAAGGACCTAAAAACTAGTGGCTTAGCTCTGGCCTCCACATGGATCTTTCATGCCTTGGATGGGGATGATCCATGGAAAGTTTTGATTAGAAGTAACATTGAAAGGGGATAACCCAAGAATGCTAAGTTCTGGAAGAACTTACCCTTTTGTGATTTGATCTGTGGCAACTTTACTATTGTGGTTCAAGGGTCTATTGTTTTCAAATCCATTTGGAAAGCTTGGAACCATGTTAGACCATATATCACTAATAAAAATTTCTTCGACAACAAGCAGATCTATGGTGAAAGATCCATTTGGTGGAACCTACAGTTAGCTAGTAAGCCTTTGGCCCTCTCCCAAGGATGCTCTGCCAAGCATTGGTCCACCATTGGGATCACTGAATTTGCTGATATCTTTGAAAATGACAAGCTCATACTATGGGATGAGCTGAAGCATAGATTTAACATTCCCCCATCTCAAAAGAAGACTTATAATATGCTCGTCAAAGCCTGCAAAGACATTCCTTCTCTCTGCCATGTTGACTCTAACAGATTCTTAAACATTAAATGGCTTGATGGAACCATTATAACCAAGCTTAAAGCCAAAAATATATACACTATTATTGATTATAATGATTCCATCATCAGCCATGTTAACAAAGTTTGGTACACTGATCTTGATGTCCCCACTTGGAAGAAGTACTTTGATAAGCTTTGGAAAAGTACGATTGATCCTAAGATCAAATGTTTCAAATGGCTGCTTATTTTGGATAGACTCCCCATCAGAAAGGACTTCTCTGAGATGTATTATTGTAATATCTGTAGGACCCCAGAAACGGGGAGGCATATTTTCTTTGATTGCAGCTTTGCTAAAGAGGTTTGGCTCATATTTGGTATTTTTATCCCTACCAAGTTTAATATTTTTGAAATCATTACTAGTCATATTGACGGGATTAAAAAGGACACTAATCTTTTTTGGAACATTCTTTCTTCTAACATCTTATGGCAGATTTGGAAATGCAAGAACGAGGAAAGATTTCAAAACACTCCCAGGGTTCTTACTAAGTCTTTTTGAAGTCTCACGCATTTTAAAAAAAATTCGCAGGTTCATATCACAATGAAAGTAGATAAAGACAAATTCAAAAGGCTGCTCAAGACTAGATACGCCACCTTCTTCGCTACTAAACTCAAGGACGCTCACATGTGGAGGAGACATATGGACAACATCCATCTTTTCGACCAAACCATCAAGAAGCTTAACAAAGAAATTAGAAGGTCTAGCAAGAACATTATTGGTAACATGATCCTCTTGCTTAACCAAATTCAGAATCAGAAAAATGTTGTCTAGATGGATGGCAGTCTGGGCTTCATGGCATGGGTGGATACTCATGAAGACTTGCTTCATTAGCCCTTTTTTCTTGTCTCATCTTTTGACTACTATGTTGGTTTAGTACTCTCTCTGATACTCTCGTGTGGAGGCTTTGCCTCTTGTAATTTCTGAAACTCTTCGGTGATTCTTTGTATGTTTGATCTCCTTATATTTAATACAAAAAAATCAAGAAAATTAATTAAATTCAAGATTATAATGTAATTATAAGAATCTCTATATAAGAATGATAATAATTAAAATCTTTAAAATAATATTTTAGTAGCCTTTAGTTTTATAATTAATTTTAGTTTATATTTAAATCTAATTCTAATATTAATAAATGTATTTTAATTAATTATAGAACTATATGATAATAATTATATTAGTTTATATAATTATAGATGTAGCAATAGGTTATTTTATTTTTAATTATAATTATTTTAATAATATGAATTATAAATTTTAGTTAATTTTATTTAATTTTTATGTTAATTTAAATTATTTTGTAAAGTATAAAATAAGCTTAATTTTATTTGGAACACAATTTTACAAACTAACAAATACGTGTTAGTTTGTTATTTACATTATTAATATATTTAATATTTATATTATATAAAAATAAAATTTAATTTAATTTATAATAATAAACATAATAAAAATATCAATAATATTAATAATGCAATATGACTAAAAAGTGGAAAAAAATATATTTCATATTCCTAAATTCTTGTGTATAAGACCTCGAGAAATATTTTTTGTAAATTATAAACTTTAAAATATTGCTTTTAAACTTTACCAAATCTAAATTTATGACAAAATGTAAAATATAATAAATTCTTATTGGCGAGAAAGAGTTTATTTAATCATTGGTAAAAAACTAAAAAGTGATACAATACTACTTAGCCTACGGGCAAGTACTAATAACTTTCCTGCAATTCAAAATGTTGTTCACTTATATATATGTAGCTCAATACATCTACTAATATATTGCCAAAATAAGACAGAACTACTTAAATTTTGTAAGAGGATTTCTAAATTTAAAATAATAATAATAATTACAATAAAAAATTACTTAATTATAAAATGAACATAATTACAATAATAAATTACTTAACTAAGAAGTTAGAAATTGCATTAAAGTTATTATTACTATTTTTTTTCAAATTTTATTTTAATATTACATTATCTACTTTTTAATTGTTATTTTTAAAATAGAAATTTATATTTATAAATAAATATAATAAAAAATTTAAAATAATTTAATATTATTTATATTTATTAAATTAAAAAAAATTAATATACTTATATATTAAATATTATATTTAAACAATAATTAATTTATATTAAACAACAATAACAATAACAAACATCAATGAGTTCCCAAACTGTTAATGTTTAAAATTTAAATGGCCATGTAATAGAGCAGATAAAATGAATAATGGTGAACCAAGTTGGTCGGGCCGACGTAAAACCATTATGCTCAGAAGATAATAGAGGCGGTGGCAGAAATAAAGGAGATGTGCTCGCAATAATGACAAGAATAAAGGAACCATGCATATAGACACAATTTCCCTAACCCTTAACTCCTGCTGAGCCTTAACCAACAAATAAACTAAATCTTTTTGTTGTTGATTTTATTTTTATATTAGCATTAGGCTAATTCTAAGAAGTTAGGGTTATTGTGCAAATAGTTTTTCTCAAATAAAAAACTTATAAAGAAATATTAACAAAGATTAAAATGTTCTAAAACATAAAAAATATCTTACATAATTACCAATTAAACTTTTGTTGCTTATAAGTCTAGATCAAGAACTAAAAATAGCATAACTTCTATTTCCAAAAATTTATGAGTGCTATTGCCTAAGACATCAACTAAATATATAGTTAAAAACTAATAGAAAATGATATAAAAATAAAATTAACTAAAATATAATACTATCATAATATATATATATATATATATATATATATATATATATATATATATATATATATATATATATATATATATATATATATATATATATATATATATATATATATATATATATATATATATATATATATATATATTTCTTAATGTATTTTTAAAAATCAATATTAGATAATATAAAAATAAAATTAATTAAAATATAATATTATTATATGATAATATAATAACAATTCTAAAATATATGTGTTTGAAATAAAAGAATATTTCCAAACAAATTCAAATAGTAATGTTATCCTTAAATTAAAATAAAAATCAATAGTACCAAAAAAAATAGTAATAAATTTATTATTTTATATGCTTATCTTAAAAAAATTATGAAATTTTTCAATATTAGTTTATAAAGTTTTCCACCTTGTTCAATAAATATTTTGTTCAAAAGATTAAGATAAATATTTTTTCTTCCTTGTTTCGTAAATCAAAAAAAATATTCACATGTACTTTGGCCTAAATATGTTATTATTAAACATTTTGATGAAATTTGATTGGTTGAAATTGCATATTTTAATAAGAACTAATAATATTATTGACTAAAATCATCCATATTGAACTTTGCAATCTAAACAAATATTTCCGAGAAATTCGCCCTTATCGCTCAAAGTTTTTTAGCCAATAGAATGAATGAAAAATACTTCTAGAAATTAGAAAAGTTAAATATATTGTAATTTACTTTATCAAATATTAAGATATAATATTATTTGAAAAATAGTGAATTTTGATTGGTTGAGATTTACTAGTTTAATCACTAGTTAAAGACATATCGATGCCTATAGTTCTACAGCCTACGGCAGGAACTAACAATTACCATTATTACTCAATTTTAAAATTAAAAAAAAAATACTTATTATTACAAATGATTATAACAATTCAATAATTATATAATTATAAAAAACAAAAAAATTAAATTACTTCAATTATAAGTTATAGGTTATAATTAATTAAAAATCTAAAGGTAAGTACTTGGCCACTAAGTGACACTTGTTTAAACAAGTGCCACATAGTAGCGAGTACTCCCACTATCTAACACTTGTTTAAATTTTTTTAAATAAATAGTTGTTAATGTATAATTAATATATAATAAAATTAAAAATTAAAAAACTTTAAAAATATGAATACAAATAAATATATATTATTATATCATAGATTTTAATTTAAATTATAATATTTTGTAAAAAATAATAGTATAAACTAGAATAATTTCAAATAACATAATTCTTAATTTAAAAATATATTAATATAAAATAAAAAATCTTCATGAGAACTTAACAAAATAATTTAAAACAAAAAATCTAAAAAAATTCTTATAAATTCTTAAAAACTTCTATAAAATCTATTGATGCCTAAAAAATAGATCTATTAATGTTAATGTTTACATAAAAAATCTAAAACAAAAAATAATAAAATTAATATAAATTATACCTAGTAATAAATATATTATTAAAATTAATTAAAATAAATAAATGTATTTATAAATGCTCATGATCTAGGATGACAATTTTTAGCCTATCAACTAAAAAATTATAAATTAATTTTTTTATTCAAAACATAATTGTTTTATAAATTTAATAGAATAAATAATTATAAATTAAATTAATTATAATAATTTTAAATTATTATTCATAAATTTATAAAAAATAAATTTTACATGAAACGAAAACTTTATATAGTTATAATTATAATAATTTTAAATTATTATTTATAAATTTTAAAAAATAAATAATTAAAATAAATTTTACATAATATAAGATGATAATAATAAAATAATAATAAAAGATAGATTTTTTTTTATTCATAATTTTTAATTTATTAATTCTATAGGTCCCATCCTTCTTTTAAATTCTTTTTTGGTCGAAATAGACATAATTAAATTAAATATTTAAACTTATTGATATCTATATCATTAAAGATTAACCACATCAAAATTATTTGTAATGAATTATCTGAAAATACCAGACAGTCAAACATTGCACGTCTTAAATTCTCGTATTCTTAATAAACGTGCTTAGCTTTTGGATTCTCTTCATATACAAGTGTCTTTATTAAACTTAAGTTTTAGTTGGCTGTTTAGCCACGGGTCTCTCGATGTACATTTCAGACCTGAGCCTGCCCAGCGTATATCTCCACCAATTCATCTTCAGATTATAGTAAAGTAGTAGCACAGCAGTGCACGTCTCTAAAATCCTTGCATTTGAACTTGGACTGGCTAATTTAAACCGTCAGCTTTACTAGCTCTAACTGAATAACGTTGGTGTGGTTTTGATTGTAGAATATAATGGAAGAAGAATCAGAGATAAACTTGCTGAGGGTTTGCACAGTGAAACCGGCTGTGCCTACAGAGAGCAAAAGGATGTTTCTCTCTGCTTTTGATCTTATGTGGCGCGGTCTTAAGTCAGTTGAAAGGATTCTCTTTTTCAAGACATCTTGTAACGACTTTGATGAAACCGTGAAGAGGTTAAAGAGTAGCCTGTCATCAATTTTGGTGCATTTCTATCCATTGGCAGGGAGATTGGCCTTTGGAGACGAGCAGAAAAGGCTGGAAATAGACTGCAATGATGAAGGAGTCCTGTTTTTTGAAGCCTCTACCAATCTCCATTTTCATGATTTGGAAATTAGTGAGTTTGAGTTCAGACCTGTTTTCAAAAGGCTTGTCCCTGCTCTCCGCCAATATCAGGAGAATGAATTACCACTTCTCTCTATCCAGGTAACTCTTTCTTTCAGTTTCTCAAATGAAAACAAATTTTACAAAATCGACTTGAGTCTTATTTTTTAAGTTAAAGGTCAGAGCATCTAATATTGCTTTTAAGGAGCTAAAAGTGACAACAATCTTAAAACAGGGCTACATAGGTCTCTTTCCATGAAACCCAGGACAGCTAACATCCAAGCCAATGTTTCTGTAGACACTTATTCAGCATCTTTGTCTGCTAAACTCGATGCCATTTTATTGTCTGAGCCTCTTCAAATTCCTGCCCGAAAGATTACCTTACAATTTGATTTCCACAAAAAAAATTGTAGATTTCAACTGCATTTTGTGCCACCACATGTTTCAGCTATCGTTGATCATTCAAGTGACCCCAAAAAGGGCACCTCTCCCACACAGGTTGATTAAGAGTTCAAATAAATTCCGCTTAAAAGCAGTATCAAAATGTCTTAACTACATTACATTCCCACAAAAACAAAAACTAAAATTATGAACTATGATTTCTTCCTTTCCACGTTACTCTTCTTTAAATATTTGAATTTTTATTTCTCAAATATGAAAACCATCAACTGCACCCCGTGCCATAACCAGTTGCAACTTGCAGCCATCTTGGATCATCCAAGTGTCCCCAAATAGTGGACTCCACCAAGAGAGGGGCTAAGGTTCAAAGTAAATTCTGCTTGGAACCAATCTTAAAAGGACTTGGCTACAGGGTATTTCTATGAATATATGAACTACAATTTCTTCCTTGCCGCTTCATTAATAGCCTAATAGGGTTTAGAATAAATATGCATCGTTCAGGCATTAAGTTTACCCCAAGCATATAAACCACACCATAACTTAATAAGACTGGCAGGGCTTCCAAACCTGTGGCCGTACACCTTTACACTCGCACAGATCAAAATTCACACACTTACATATATTTCATAGATTTAAAATTTATATAAGCAGATTCCATTGACAGAGATGAACTCAACGTAGGTTTAAGCCCTATTAAGAACACCAACACAACTCTGTTCTCCAAGCCTTCCCCGTTATCCTTTCTCTTCCTATTCTGTTCCTCCACACTAGAAATGGCGAAAAAGAACAGTTTATCATTTTAAAAATGAGCACAAAGTCCCCTAATTGAACTGCAATGAAGTCATGTATCCCCCTTTTCCTTTAGTGGCTCCTTGTTCTCACTTTCAACGTTCTTAGTGGAGGGAGAGAGATTTGGTTGCTCAACTCCCTACATGCTCCCTTCAGCTGCCATCGTTCTTTATTCCCACAGATCTAGGATTGAGAGCTTTTAGAACTCGATCATGCAATAAATGTAGGCATCACCCATTTATTTAATCAAGCAATAGTCTTAAACATATTACGTCATTCCTCCATTCCACCAAGTTTATAGGGCAAGGATTTTGGAGACAATGGGACATGTTTTCAGGATAGCTGGGATGGAAGGGCATTTAAAAGGGGGTGGCATTTAAAAATTGGGGAAAGTTATGAAATATAGGAAATTTCAAATATTCATATGGTAAGGCATTTGCCATATTCATTATATAACTATATGATGAAACATTAGAGCTGAATTGGGAATTCTTTTGAGTTGACATTACCAACATTTTAGTGTCTAATCATTTGAGTATTCTTTATAAACAACAAATGTAGAAGGCAGAAAGGCTACAACTGCAAAAGAAAAAATGTAGTCAACTAGTTCTGCTGCTGCTATGCATTTGCCTCATTAACACCTGAATCAAAATTAGAGTTTAAAATTTAAATCTATCACTGCCAATATGAGAGATTCCTTCATCCATAACCTTAGCCAATTCCTATTGTGCATCCTCATCAATTTGCATGGCATCTTCAAGATCAACATCTCACCATGCGATTGGAATCTGACAATAATTAGGAGTCTATTGATTCTAAAGATGCAAAGCAACATGCATGACCACCAACCTCTCTGTTCATCAAGAGGTAAGTCATTGCCCTTTGATTGACTAAATGAAGTTGTATGTGAACCAATTCCTTTCTGCAACGATGAAGTTGATAATATGTGAAAAGTAACGAACGGTAAGTATCCTCAATTTTGTTCCATCCTTTCCATGCCATGTCCACCATTCAATAGGGTCAATGTAGGTCTATTTGTTCTTGCCTCCAGTTTGCTAAATGTTTTACCCCAAAGATTGACAAAAGCTAGCCACTATGTTCTAACTTTTAAGTAAAGTTGTCTCCTCTGTAAAGAGCCCTGCTGGCTCTAGCTGTAGCAATGATGATGTTTATTTTTTGTTTGAATTGTTTTTGCAATTTTTTGTAATTTTCAAATATATGCTTTTTTTTTAATTTCCAATTTTCCAGAATATACACAACAGTCATAATGTGAATGCAATTTCCAAGCTTTTATTTTAAATAAGTATTCATATTCAGGAAATTTACAATGCTCATGTATTTTATTTAATTAATATAAGAACCTGGCAATTGCATATAGTTCCAAGTTGGCTGGAAGTGGTCTTGTCTCAGACACCTAGCTGCCACTATCACCAAACAGCAATAACCAAGGGCCGAATGGATGACGCAGCCTCTGAATTTGCTGACACAGCCCTTTGCAATGTTGAAGCAGCCTCTAAATATAAAAACGTGGCTCTATGAGAGTCCATGCAGCCACCCTAGGAGTTGACGTGGCCTCCCAACCAAATCGCAGCCACCAAATGAAGTATTGCAGACTCCTAAATCCACCACATGAGCCTCAAGGAAAAAAATGCACCAGCATAAGAGCGACAAACTGAACTGTGAATGCACTATAATGATCAAATTCGGTTTACAACAACACCAAATTTGCAACCAATGATATCAGAATTACTTCTCAGAATTTCAGAGCACAATTCACCACTTAATCCAGTGATTCAAAGTGCAAAACGGGGAGGAAATAGTCTTTAAAACCTAGTTGAAAGAACTCTTCAACAATTTCTTCAAACAAGTAAAAGCAAGCCAAGAATGAATTCGATTTTTCCCATAGAGTCCCTTTTGAAACATGAAAGAAGTGTGGCTTCTCCAATACACTTCTCACTTAAGAGGCTTCTCGTACACACTTTCAAATTATAACATAAAAGATAAAGTCATTTATTAAGATAGACTTAATAAATAACTTAAAATATGAAACTCCATCAAATAGACTATTAAATGCTCCTGTCGCCCAACTCCCTGTGCCTCCACTACATTGCTAAAAATAGCAACCGCCCAAAATAGACTTACTATAAATAGCAAGACTATCACAGAGACCCTCAAATCCAACTTTCAACTCACGAGGTTTGCAATGATGAACTGACCGTGCCCAACTACAGGAACTTGCTAAAATGGGGACATTACATCCTCATTGTCATACATCTTTCAATTATTGAAGGTCCTTCATGAGCTCCTCCTTTATCTGTTCATCATTAAAAGGAGGCACTCTCCTAGGCCTTAGTTCATATCACTTGGGATTTAGAGCATTGGCTGTTATATGAAGTGGGTTGTTCATGGTGTTCCACTATCTAGCCACAGTCTTACTATGCACCTCATTAATCCCAAATCAAGAATATGGCTATGAATTGCTTGATTTCCAAGTAGTTATCAAATGTCTCAAAAATATCCCCAAGATAGGAGAGTGTATATCAACATATCCAATGATTGGCATAATAGCTTAGATGAAGGAGCAAACATATCTACAAGCAAAATTTTCAGAAAAGAATGACTCAAATGACAAAGATTGTATGCCATTACAAAAAATGAAAATTATTTATATAAGTTGCAAACATTTAATAAAATAATAATTTCATAATAAAATAAAAAATCCCATACCTCCTTGTGGACCACCAATCATCATCAAGGATCAATTGCTTCACACTTCTTTCTTTAGCTATTTTTCACCTTTGGCCATCTACCCCACTCTAGATTAACCATCATTAATTGTAGAGGCTCTTGCACCTCAAGCAGTCTCTTTGACAAAAGAAAATAGCTGTCATATCTAGTTTCCATAGGGTTTCCTTCCTCAAAAAAGTCCTAAGGAAATCAAGTGAAGTTGAATGGTTGCACATAAACATCTATGCATCTCTTGCTTCTGCCACCATCTGCTTTGCCTGATCTTTCCATGTTTTTCAATGCATGAGCACAACATGCCAAAAAATGTGCCTGTAAGTACCCTCCACTATCATGCCAACTAACTTATACTTAGGTGTCGAATTGGTGATTACTTCTATAATATTGAGGCATCCTAATGTAAATTGACCTATCCATGATACGAGAGTAGCTCATCCTCAACCAAATTTGTCCCATGTCCATCACTAAACTTGCCTTAGAATACTCTCTATCAAGGATGTTAGTGTGTAGTTTATGTTTTCTAGGGGGCATATGAGAGACCAACAACATTTGTTTGAAGTAGAGAGAATGTACCATATATGGGACAGAATGATTCAAAGAAAAAAATTGGCAACTAAAGAATGTGCAACTTCTCATGCCTGCATATTTAACATCCTTGCTACACTAGTAGCACTTCTCTTTCCCTTGGTAGAACCTTCTCCCCTTTGAGATCCAATATCCATGGATTGGATAGGCAATGGCAGACTAGATTGTCTAGTCTACACTATTGAATATTCCATCATTTACACGTACTGTTTATTTTATTTGTCATCAATTTGGTTTAGTTTGTTATAGGTTGTTGTCTATTTAGATACTATTTGTTATTTGTTAGTTTCATGTGTGACTTGTAAGTTCCAAATTCGTTGCAATTTAATAGCTATATATACTTATTTATATAATACAACATTTATATGCTTGAAAGTCCATTCTTTATATGGTATCAAAGCATAGGAGTCTCACCAAAATTCAAATAGTTGCATGAAAATCTTTCATCCCTAAGGTTGCAACTCATCTTGGTGATCCATTGGGCATGGGCAGGCAAAAGAGGATTCAGACTAACTTATGTTGAGTTTGGTTTAGTGCTATTCATCCAAAAACAGTGCATAAAGCCAGGTCATTCTGATCTCTAGCATGGCAATTCAGTGATGCAGACCTGTATGTAGGGCATTTGGATGTAAGAGGAGCCATATTCCACAAACAAAAGAGGCATTTTCATCCTTGCAAGGGCATGGAGAAAGCTCGTGTGCAGACCTGTGCAAGCAGATCCGAATAGGAGCGAAGAGGAATGTATTAAATGGTTCGCGCAAAATCTTGCAAGTTTCAACATTCTGCACTTTTCCCTTTCTACTCACTTTCGCACAAAGGGCTCTCCTTAAAAAAGATATATAGGTAAGAGGGATTAATGCACATGTCCCGCCCTTACCGTTGCTTGTATAAGTGATGCTTGGACGCAAGTGCAGTTTGGCTTAGCTTGAGCAAGCTGAAACACATGATGTGGTTTTAGAATTCAGTTTTATTGCTTGGTATTTTGGTTGCAATGTGATGGGTCTTGTCTTATGTCATAATGAGGCTCTCTTGTATTCCAAAAGGAGTTATAACATCATTGAACGTGATAACGAGCTCCATGTGATAAGCTAGTTAGATATCTAGTTCTTGTATCATATAGGTTTCTTGTGTCCATTAGTGTTATGGTAGCTCTACAATTCTATTTTTTTAAGAGCGAGTGGAATTGTGAAGGTGGCGGTGTTGATATGAGTTTTATGCCACTACATGCATAATCAAATACTTAGTATTCCAAATGAAATACCAAATCTCCAACTCTCTCTTGAATAAGGATGCTCGTTTGCTAAGCAATGTATATGGATTGTGTGATCAAATGAGACAACCTCAAGGTTCCTTCTTATTGTGGACTTTCACTCAGTTATAATGATGTGATATGCTGGGTATGACAAAGGGACTTACGTTGTTCAATCAATGCATATCAACTACTTCAACTTCTTCCAACCAAACAAATTGCAAAGAAAAAAGGGTTTAGAGAATCTAATCTAATCCTAGAATGCAAAAGATGATGGGTGTCTTTGTGACTATACTAGACTTAGTTTAGCCATTGATATCAACCAAGCTAGTGTGATCTCCTAAGGTAGATGTAAGATGTTCAAGCTATTACCATTCCATTAACACCATCCATCGATGCATATCAATGTGCAAGCAATAATTGAAATAAAGCTCATAAATATGTCATTCGACCATGCAAGGCAAACTTACAATCAACAAGTAGCTAATGGTTTGGTCTAAGCGAGCTCACTAAAGATGCATCCAAAATATCTTCCATTCAACTAAACACTTCTTCTAATCAACATGAAATGAAATCCTACTCTAAGTGAGGAAATGTAGAAACCATGCAATACTCTAAAGCAACACAAATAATCCACCATGCAGACCAACAATGAATTAGCAATTTCTTTGATAGCATTATGGAAACAATTTCTCGAAGTCTCTCCCTTATCTAATCTAATCTAATGAGTTACAAATGAGAAGACCTTGGCCTTTTATAGTTGTTCAATTACAATGAAGGGCCAAGATTGATTCAAGATCAAGGGTCGAGAATTCTCCAGCAATGCCTTAATCCAACTGTAATAGCTACAAGCATCAAATGTTTATCCAATTACATGAAGGTACCACCCCGTGGGCCAATAAGAAAATTACAATGCTTTTGAAAGCCAATGAGAAAATAGATTAGGTAGAGACATGGTGTGGACTCCACAGGTACACTTGGCATAATATGATTGGACAATTTAGGACACGCGCAGCCAGAATTCTCTGACTGGTTGGAAATGGATAGGTGCCACATCAGCATTCTTATTTTGTCCCTCCTTGAGTAAAAAAATCTTCTCATGGAAGCTTGAAATTGCATTTGCTTGTACTTGAAGTTTTCATATCATCTTGATGCCTTGGTCTTGAAACCTTCTCATTGGACTAGCTTGTATCGGTACCTTGCCTTGATCTTCAACCTCGAACACTTGCATCTTGACTTGTCTTCTTGATGAACCACTTGCAACTTGCTCGGATGTTGGTCTTGATGTTGGGATCATGTTTGCCCTTGAAATGTTCAACTCCATTCTGAAAGTCACTTCTATCCCACCTTTGAAAACAAGAAAACACTTATTAAGTTTATAAAAAATGGCAAATGTAAACAAAATCGAGATATTCTGATAATTAAAGATCTCAGCATTTATGTGAAATAATTTCTAACTTCCACTTGTATTCTGATTTCTAGTGAATTTTGAGTTATGCACAGAGGCCCTCTGATTTTTTTTCACCATTGCAAACTTTGTTCTAATCTATGTCTGATCGAAATGTGAAAGGAATCCTGAGCTTGTTGAAACTTTCAAGTTCTGATTTTATCTCCCTTTTTCTGATTTTTGTATTTTCTAGAGATCTGTTCTGCCTTTTGTTTGATCGAATTGTATGTGTTGTGATTTGAAATGAACTTGCAATTTCCTTTCATATGAGTGTTGGGATTGGAAGAACATGTCCATTTGGAGGGGGCCGACTTCTATTAGATGCAATTTTATTATCATCAAGTAATTACATTTGCATTTAATAAATCACCTTGCATTATAGCCGACTTGCAACATCACAATTGGAGACAAAATTAAGAAGGGCAACATATGTTTTGAAGGCGTGCGTTGTTGGAGCCCGAGAGAGATCGGAATTCCGACCTGCCTTGGGCTCATTGAGCCCCAAGAAGGTCAGAATTCCGACCTGCCTTGGGCTCAAGCCTTAAGGCGAGTTCTTGACTTCCTTCAAATTTCACTTAGACAAGTTGACTTTCAAGGCTTTCCAACTTGATTTCACGTCAGATTTCTATCATCCCCTATGATCTCAATTCAAAATCGCACTTCATCTTTGCTATTCTCGTTCATCAAACTCAGAATCTTTGTCTTTCAATCACTTGATCTTCTTACTTCAAGATTTCAAATCACGTCACTTAGAATTTCAATTTTCTATGGTCAATTTCACCCACATTGTCCTCCTTCATGTTCTGGTTTCATTTTTAATGCTGGGTGGATGAGGGATGCTGCTGAGCATGGAGCCCAACCAAGGTCGAAATTCCAACCTTGCTTGGGCTCATGGAGCCCCAAGGAGGTTGGAATTCCGACCTGCCTTGGGCTCGCCCAAGCTTGGTGCCTCTCCAAAATGTCAAGTGCTGGTTACAAATTTCATGTCTGATCTGGCTTTCCTTCTTCAATTTTTTGCACTCTTCATCAGCAAATGAATTGATCTTTTATGTAGTTACATCATCAGCAATAGTCGTGTATTTCACTGTTTTAATTTTCATCTCACTTCAGTTCGCAAGTATAAAGCCCTACATTTGGGCGGAAATCAAAGGTTGGTTGGGCTTGAGGAGCCCCAAGAAGGTCAGAATTCCGACTTGACTTGGGCTCATCGAGCCCCAAAGAGGTCGGATTTCCACCCTCTCTTGGGCTTGCCCAAGTTAGGTTCTCCAAAAAAGTTGCTAAGTGTTGAGCTAAACTTTGATATTTCAATCTGCCTTCTTCAATTCAACACATGTTTCATTTGCAAATTGACTCTGTTTCATGATTTCTTGATCGCTAACAAGCTGACTTGCTTCTCATGCTTTTTGTTCAATTCACTTCATTCCTCAATCAAGCTTTCCAACTTGATTTCATTTCCTTGATCAGCTCCCATCACTCCTTCGAATGACAAGGTTTAGTTTTGAAGTGCAAGGAAGGGGAGATGGTTTCAATGCATTGCCTAAGGTATGGGGCCCCATAGCAGGTCGGATTTTGAGCTGTTCCTGGGTTCCGAGCCTCAAGGAGGGTGGAATTCTGACTTGACTTGGGCTCACTCCAAGGGTCAAAACTTTTCTAAGTATAAACTCACTACTTGGAGGTGGAATTTTTATATAAAATATAACATTTAGTATAAGATTTCTTATACTTTAAGTTATATTTCATATAAATACTGTTAGAAAGTCTTAGAGTGGTTTCATATTTATATGAGTTATAATGGAGATCATAGATTTTGGAGGATTCTAAAAAGCTTCAGACTCAACCAAATTTTAGGAATTAGCACGCATCCATCAGTGTTCTCTTCCACGTCTTTTCTTGACTTTCCAATATAAATTTGATATTAGAGCAAGGATTTTCCAAGAATTCTAGTTCATTTCATTACAAATCTCTTGACTTCAATTCCACATCCTTGACTAGCTTGGCCCAGCTCTCACTCGTATCCTTGACTGACTTGACTCCCTAACGAGCCAAAGTTGCTAAAACTCATCTCTTAGGCTTGGAGACTTGAAAATTGCCACAACACAAAGACTACCTGTGACAACTATCCCACTATCAAGCAAAAAGAGGGTGTAGGAGATAAAAGCTTGATATCTAATGTATTCAGAATGTGGTAATATATACAAAGCCAATGTTGTTATCAGTTACCAAGAACCGAGTACAACATATACTAGTAGACAGACCGATAATAACTGAATGCAAATTACATTCAGTGTTGTAACTAATAGATAGTAATGGCTATCAATGACATTACGCCAATAGAGGGGACCCCATTTGCAATGGGGCGATGGTGTGAAAACCTCACAATAGGTGGTCAGTGAGCACCAAAAGTAATTGGTAGAAGGGGTGTTCAAGAGAAAAAGATGTCAAAGTTTTTGAAGAGCCTTTTGGACATCATATTTGTCGTATTAAACATGAGCAAAGTGTACCCTAGTGTAGCGCCCACTAGCTGGGTTTCATTAGCCTTGGCAACAAATTTTATACTCTGAACAAGAAGATCCTCATTTCTCTTACAAAATGTAGATCTATTTCTACATTGGCAGCAACCAAACTACAATCTGAGTTGCTCATCTCTTGATAGGTTGTACGCACTGAGAGCAGCCTTTGCAGCAGAGTCTTGGCCTATTTGAGGCTTCACTAGTAGCCGAGGTTGTCATAAATTTGTCTATCGTATGTGACACTTACCCTAAATTGAGGTACATGGTCTGGCCCATCTTTACTAGAGAATATCTTTGCACTGTCTTTGATGCAAAGAAGCATAGGTAGTTGGAAAGTAAAACCAAGTGTCCAACTGAAAGTTAATTCAGTTTGTAATTTTGCATTAGATCTCTCCCATTTTCAGCATTGCTTGAAACTAGACTTATGAAACTTCAATACGAATCATAATAAGATTATATTTTGAAGACATTTTGTATATATCTCTCAACTCTCTTCTTAAAAATATTAATTATATTCCTAAAGCATTCTCTCCTCTGTAGCATATTGCTGATCTAAGTGACGAGAAATAGAATAAGATAACATTTTATTTTGATAACACAATGGCAAGCAATTCCCCAAAGTTTCTTCTTCTAGATTCTTTGTCATTGCATGGGAATAATTATTACTCAGGGAAGACCAAATGCAAAACTCAAGTTTGAAGAAGTTTGGCACATGATTGGCAATACCACTACATGACATGTGAATGATGCTAATGACAAAAGAAGATTTGATCAAGCAGATAGAAAGGCTAAATTGATCATCACGTTCATTTTGTTTGGTGAAGTTCTTCCCTTTATCCAATACTTGTCTGCAACGAAAGATCCATGGGACAAGCTCAGAATAGTGTACGAGGCAAAGAATCAGAACTAGATCTTGAAATTACGAAGTCATGTACATAGGCAGAAGATGAAGAATCGAGAACAATTGGAATTCTTTCTCAAATGGATTGTTGAGGTAAGCGCTTTGCTACAAGTTGAGTGAAACAATTGAGGATGCTATCTTAGTGCCCATTGTCTTGCGAGCACTGCCTTACAAATACAGTGTTTGTGACAACTTTGAAGTCACGGAACAAACACCCAATTTTGAGAAGCTAATGAATCTACTTCAAGAAGAAGAGTCTCTAAGCCAAGAACATGGAGAGGATTGTGCAATGACTACACACCATAAAGGCAAGAGGCCAGAGAAGCAATTTGATGGACCACCCAAAACTGGTAATGCATCTTGATCTCAAAAGAAGTGTCCAATTCTTGAAAGGATTGGGCATGATGTAAATAATTGTTGGTACATCTTGGACAAAGGATCATACAACCAAAGTCACATAAAAAAAAACCATTTCAAAGTGCCAATACACAATGGGAGCTAGAGAACAAATAGATACAACTCTTAAGAAGAGGATTGTGTATTTTACACCCACATTTGTGAAGATAGTTCACAATCAAATTCTATTTTGTATGTGGACTTAGGTGCTACGAAGGACATTATTGGATAGGAGTGGTTTCACACATGAAACCCAACCATAGAAAAGTTTCTCTTGGAGATGAGACAACTCATTGCATCCAAGGTATCAGTGAAATCTCCTTACAATTTGACATACATTGTTGTAGTTTCACCGAAGTCTTGTATGTGCCAAGACTTAACAATAATATCTTATCTGTCAATCAATTTCTTCATCACAACTTGAGGATTGAATTTGACAAAAGTGATGCTAAAAAAGTATGCCTCATTTGTGATAAGTCTAAAAATTTAAAGGTTGTTGCAAGTGCTTTTAAAATTGGTAAAATGTTTAGGCTTGATACTATTGACAATAATCAAGCCTTGGTGACTAAGAATAACTAGTGCTCAACTGATTTTGGTCAATTGAGCACTAGTTATTTGCTTACTTCTTGTAATGTCCTCTTTCTCGCACAAGTGGTATGAGTTTGTTGTTAGCCTATTTCTCCATGGTCCCATAGGCTGACCAGGACATTTAAGGGACTTTGAGGCCATTTGGCATAGGCAGATTTCGTTGCAGGTCAATATGAGGTGTCTAGATGCAGCTTTGGCATACTTACTATTTATAGTAAGTCGGTTGAGCTAGGTTAGTATCATCAGTAAATCATAGATAATATCCTGTTGATGGTAATTGCTAATATCGACTAGAGATTTTAATAATCAGTTGTGATTATTAATTTATTTATCAATAAAGTTAAGTTATAAACTTAAATTAAAAATTTTAACTTTATTGATATGGGGACTTAAGTTATAGGGAAAGTTATTTTAAGTGACATGGGGAAATATTAAATGAAAGCACTCACGGGAAAATAGTAGAAAAGCGTTTGCAAAAAAATAGCTAAAAAGCATTCGCAGAAAAATAGCACAAAAAAGCAATCGCGAGAGAACAAGTGAAAAAAACAAAATCCTGAAAACATAGGGAAAGGCAAAAGTGATGGGAAAAAGTGATTTTATTCATCCCACATTGGTAAGATGAGTGAATGAGCTCTTATGAGAGCATTATAAAAGATTTCCAAGAGATCACTTTCAGGAATGTTGGATGAAATAAGAAATTCATGAAGTATTGGAGAGTTCTTCAAGGGTTTGTGAGGAAAAAATCCCTCGTGAATGACATTCTCTTTGCTATTGAAAGACACAGTCAAGAGAATCATTGAGCAATGCAGTCCGGTATTTAGTGGGTGTTTACTTCAGGTATTTAAGCATACATTCAAGAGTTCTTAGTTCTGATTTAGGTTCGGATTTCATAACAAACAGTGAATAAGTGTTGAGGATCGAATAGACTGTTTGGCCTGGTATATTCTGAGCCGAACTTCACTGTTGAAGCCATATATTTAGATCTGGCCATCCCAATATAGAGCTGCAAGTACAACGAAGGCTGGGCGTGAAAACTTAGAGGGGGTGCGATCATGCTTTGAAAAGTTGCAATGGCAACTAGAAGAGACTAGACAACCACCAATCATCATTCTTCACTGCTATATTTGTCTGAGGCTGAGAACTACATGTCTAGGGCTGGGAACTGTATTTTCTCAAAGACTAGACTACAATTCAGCATCAGTCTTCTTAACCACACCAGATTGGTGTTGGAAAATACTCATCCAAGGTTAGGAAAGTATATATTGCTGTTGTATGAGCTGCAAATCTTCATTTCCAGTATAACAATTCGTTGGTATGTCTCAAACCATTTTGTAATCATCCTTATTTGAAGTAGTAATCAGTTTAAGGAGACTTGTATTTCAGATCTGTCTCGAGAATTCTAAAAACATCTAGTGTACATCTAGTGTGCTATTTTCTGAGATAATGTCTTTCAATTTATCAATTCTGCATTCCATTATTGTATTTGTATTCATATTATGACTGGATAAATCAATATTAAACACATCAAAGTACTTATTAGAATCAGGAAAAAAATCAGAACAAGGGCAACTATTACAGTGGTATCAAAGTAGGTGTATCCTGCCAGCCTAAAGGGTTAATCAGAAAGATAAAGACTTATGAAGAGATGCTAGAAGATATTCAGTACCTTCGTGATCATCCTGGATGGTTTAGATCCATCTTCAAGAAATCAGAAGCTAATGACTCTTTCAATGAAAAAATTCAAAATGTCAATAAAAATGAACTAAGACAAAATGTTTGCTTTTCTTGCAAAGAGGCTTGGGAGCCTAATCACGTATGCACAGGGAAAATGGTTAAGCTATTAGTAGAAGTAAATGGCATATAAGAAAAGCTTGGGAAAGAAGAAATTGCTTCGAATGGACTTGATGATTGTAAAAATGAGGATGAAGTAGATTCTTCATGTCCTATCACAGATGGGTACAATGATGTTCAAGAAATCAAGAAAAAAATTGTTTCTTCAGGTATGGATTGCATTAATTTTTGCGTGGGTAACTTGGAGGTTAGGCTTGACAAAACCGGTGAGATGATGGTTTCTCTTGATGATTCTAATGTTGTTCCACTATTTCTAAATAAAAAGTGCATGACCCCATTTAGTGAGATATCTTAGAGGTAGTTGATTGTGAGAATCAGGTTCTTCAAGACCAATCAGTTAATTCATCATGTGAAGTAGATGGAGTTCATAAGCCTAGTAAGTCACATACATTGGAGAACCAATTGAAGGTCAATGAAGTTAACATTGTGGCAGCATTAACACATTTTGACAACACTCATAAGATGGTTGAAGATCACCTTTGGAGGGCTCAACTTGAGAAAAGACAATAGGGATTTGACAGAGAACCTTCTCATTTATATGTAATGAAGGAAGCTATGAAAAAATGAAATCAGATTATTTACGTCTACTCTCAGATTAAGATCATCTCCTCAATCTCGCTGAAATATATTCTGATGCATTGAGAGGGAAAGAAGTTGACAATATTACCTATGAGCTTATGAATATGAAGAATTCTTTGGAGACTGCTCAAGTGGCCCTACAAGAAGCAGAAATCCAGAGTGATGAGCTTTGTTTAGAGTTGACTTTGGCACATTCTTTATCGTCCAAATTAGAATATCAGTCACCTGTGCCAATCCCTACTAAAGGACAACCTAATCCAAAATTATGGAGATCATACAAATTGTTGAAGGGATCAATGCACTTGGTAAGGATGAATTAATGCATAATGATTTCAGTATGTTCCAAACTATGGAGATCCAATATGTTGATAGGGACTAGGAAATACATCAAGAATCTGAAATCTTGAACTTGGAAGATCAATTTGACATGATGATGCAAATTTCAGCCTTGGGATTGATGCTATAATAGGATATGCAAGCAAATTTCAAAGGGGTACATTTGAGAGATCGGAAACTAATGAAGATCAACCAAAACTAGATGATGAGATGCATGAGACTTTTGATGTCAGCAATGAAAGATATGAAGCAAATACTCATTTAATGATTGTGGACCAAAATCCTTCACCCGCACATGATTTGATTTGTCATGAGTTGAAGGATATGATCAATGTGGATAACTTTGGAAAAGGGCATCACCTAGTTCATATTACGATAATAGATAGTTTCTAATTTTATCTCTCTTTCGTCTATTTCTAATAGTCACTCTTTTGGTAATGTTTCCATAAACTCCTTATGTTCGTTATGGAAACTTTCTCTTTCACTCTACAAGAATGTTTCTATTTCCTCTATCATGTTCGTTATAGAAACATTCTCTTGTATCTTGTATATATAGATCATTCATGAACATTGTTTAATAACACATTCATTATTTTACCGTATCAAAGCAAATTCCTGGGCTCTTCGAAAAATTTTAATTTCCTTTTGGAAATTATTAGTTCAAGATTTTCGAAGCTTTTTGCTCGGAGTGTGTTCAAAATTTCCATTTTTTTCCTCGCTCAATTGTCTAGGTTTTTGGGCATTTTTTTTCTGCAACCTTTTCTGCAAATCCGCCATTTTTACAAGCAATCTACAATTTTTTCAAAGCTATTTCAAATGGCTAGGGTTTCTTTCGAAACTCTCTTTTTTTGTGTTGTCTCAAAATTCTGATTGCAGATTCTTGGTGGGTTTTTCAAGATCTCAACTAGGCCAGTCTCGCTTTTTTTTGGGTGCATCATTTTCCGTGCCTCGATTTTCGAGCCAGTGGATTCAAAATTTGACTATAGATCCTATTTGGGTTTTTTGAGTTCTTCACTGGGTGTCTCTTCAAATTTTTTGGGTCTTCTCTTAATCTGCCTTGAAGTTCATGCCCTTTTCTGATTTTTCACTTTTTTCTTTGAAAAACATGCTATGGCATCTCTCACCAGTCATATGCTGGAAGGCAGTTAGTGTTTCACCGGAAAGAACTACAATAGTTGGAAGCAACGCATGTTGACGATTTTCGAGTATTGTCGCCTTGAGGCGCTTGTTCAAGGTACTGAGACTTGTCCTACCATAGCCGATGCGACTCAAGACAAGTTTGATGAACATAATCATGAAGCGGTTATGCTCATTAAGCTTTCAGTTATTGATGATCAACTGCCTCAAATCTCGTCTGGCAAGACAGCTACAGAGACCTGAACAGTATTGAAGGATCTCCATGAGACATCAGATAAAAGCAGAGCCTTCTTTCTAAAGACCTCTTTGATCAACTCGAGGTTGCCTTTTACGCTTTCTGAGGACATGCAAATTTCTGTTTTTTTGAAGATAGATTGACCATTAAGGGAGGGTATTACAATAATAAATAGTTTCTAATTTTATCTCTCTTTCGTCTATTTCTAATGGCCACTCTTTTTGTAATGTTTCCATAAACTCCTTCTGTTCGTAATGGAAACTTTCTCTTTCACTCTACAAGGATGTTTCTATTTCCTCTCTCTTGTTCGTTATAGAAACATTCTCTTGTATCTTGTATATATAGATCATTCATGATCATTGTTTAATAACACATTCATTATTTTACCACAATAGTTCAAAATGTATGGTTAAGCATGAAACAATGATATATCCTAAACTTGAACTTGCTATTCATCATTCATTGCTAGTTAATGGTCAGATTCTACATACTCTTAGATTGATGAGTTGGCATAATACCATCAATGTGCAACAAATTGATGAATTTTCTAATTTGATTCAAAGGATTTTAGCGAGTACCTTGATGATTAGTTGCTGTCCTATTATGCTAATCATAGAGTTTTTAGACTTTTCATTATTGATAACAGCTAATTGCATGGGACAAGATGCACAAAATTGTCACTTTAATTCTTGGAATGTGATTTCTGATGTTGATGATTTAATGTGTGATGCATATCCTTCTTTGACGATTTATGAAGTGTTGGCATCACTAACCGGTAAGCTCTCTACCGGTCAAGTGTTGTCATTGATTGGCAAAAGAGGATAGAGATTTGCCGTCTCTATTATAGAGGGAACTCTTCTTCAAGAGAGGCTGTGAAACCGGTCACTATACTAAGCATCAACAACCGGATAATGCACTCAGCAGGGAAGAGAGTATCCTAGTATCAACCAAGGACCGACCTTTAACCGGTATAGACAAGTACTAATGTCTATAACACAACCAGGACAATGCAACCGGTAATCCGCGCAAAAGGAAGCACACCAAAGACGTGTAACCGGTAAGCCAAGAAAGAGACAGGAGCAGGTCTAAGACTCTTACCTGTTTATAGCATGAAGAACTCAACCGATATATTATAAGACTCCGGTATGAACCGAGGAAGTCATAGTCAACTGTCTGTTCCAACCAACTCTTCTTGACCGGGATTTATTGCAGTAAATCCGAGTGATCTTGAGTTGTCTTGGTGATTGGTTTGAGGCGCAGTTAAAGGATTTAAAGCCGGAATCAATGGTTTCTTGAGGAGCGACTGAAGGATTTAAAGCCGGATTCAGTGGCTTCAAATCGAGGTGTTATCTCTTATGAAGAAAGGTTGCTTGACACGCAACTGTTGTTTTCTTCATGTAGTGGATAAAGCTAGAGCTTGCATCGGATGCTTGCTCAGAGAACAAACACTTCACTGAGTGATGTATTCGTAAGATCTCCGGATTAGGTCATGCATTTGAGGCGCAGTTAGGGAAACAAAACTGAATATATTCTTATGTCTGTTGAGAAGACAAATTGTCTTCATTCTGCCGAGAAAAAGAGTGAACCAATATGCTACAATGGCAAGGGTGAGAGAAGTAGCAAGGGTTAGAGAAAATCGACAAAGAGAGATAATAGGTTGTGCAAGGCAGCACAACAACAATTGAGAATACACCTGTGTTAACCGGTGATAATTCTCAGTAGAGCACAAATAGAGATCACATCTGGCTAAGCAAAGCCTTCTGTAAAGATCTTGATTCTATTGTTTTCTAGCAAACTACAATAGAAAAATCTCAATATTTGGGTGGACTCTAACAGGTCCCTTGTATCAAAATCCCTTAACCGGGTGACATCTTTCAAAGGTGTTTGAAGTCCCTTAACCGGGCGGGTCTTAACAGACCTTACTGTAACAAATCCCTTGACCGGGTCGCACCTAGCAAGTGCGTTTTATCCCTTGACCGGGTAGGCTCTTAACAGGGCGTACTTCAGAAGAGTACAAATATTGTGAGGTCTCCTCACACCGTGGTTTTCACCCTAACCGGGTTTCCACATGATAAATCTGGTGTCACTTTGTGTTTGTTCACTTACTATTTTACTTGCTTAGAACTGCTTGCTTTTTGTGCTGTAAGTTTACTTCACTGGATTAAAGAAAAAGGAAAGAATTATTCAAGTGCTAATTCACCCCTTCCCTCTCAGCACCGGTTGGGACTGTCAATTGGTATTAGAGCCTTCTATTTTTCTTTGTTTCTTAACCGCACAGAGAGAAAGCTATGATGATGAGAAAGGAAGGACCAAAGTTTTCAAAAGAAAACTTCACCTTATGGTGCAACAAAATGAAGCTATATATGAAGACCAATGGTGACTAGTACTAGAATCATGTTACCAATGACTACAGTGAGCCCACTAGCACCTTGACACCTGATGAAGAGAAAAGTAAGATTGAGCACATAGCTGCCATGGACATGATAGCTAGCACCTTAACCGACCACGTATTTGCTGAAATTGAACATCTTAACTCCGCCTGCAAAATGTGGAAAAAGTTACAAACAGTCTATGGAGGAGATCCCAATGTTCAGAGAGCCAAGGTCGAAAGCCTCAGGGGAAAGTATGACGACATGAGGATGAATGATGGAGAAGATACCGAGAAATATAGAAACCGAATCAAGGAGGTGATCAACTCCATCAGAAGTGCTAGAGGCAAGCTGACTAAAAAAGAGTTATTGAGCAAAATACTAAGAACTCTCAGACCTCAGTATGCCATAAAGATCTCTGCCATTCAAGAGCTCAGATCCGTGAGCAACGATCAAGTCACCCTAGACTCCCTAATTGATAAGTTGGCTGCTTTTGAATTAAGCAACTTTGATAATAGCCTATCCGTTCAGGAAGCAGCATTTAAATCATCGGTCAATGCCTCTTCCACCAAAAAGGGAAGAGAAACCGGTAACTCCTCTACCGGTAAGATCGGCAACCTCATTGAAAATCTGCTCTCAGAGGAGACGGAGCAAGATGAGTTTGAAGCTCTGATTGCTAAGAGATTCCCCAGAGGGAAAGGGAAGTATAAAGGGAAACTCCCTTTAAAATGCTTCTCTTGTAACAAAATAGGACACATTGTTGCCCGATGTCCAAATAATGATAATAGAGACAAAAGAGACCGGTTCAAGAATAAAGCAAAGCAGGAATGCTATCTTGTGGAGGAAGGAGTCACAGACAATGAGTCTGAAGACTCAGAAGATCTAGAAATTGCATTTGTTGTAATAAAGGAGGAGAGCCCAGCTCTTAATGAAGTAGCACTCATATCCAGATCTCATCAGTATGATGATTGGATCATTGTCAGTGAATGTACTCACCATATGACCGGTGACAAGAGCAAGTTCATCAGCTTGGAGCTCAACGACAGTGGATCAGTCACATTTGGAAACAATGCCCCTTGCGCCATCAATGGTAAGGGATCTATTGTTCTCTGCAACAATGTTGTCTGTGAAGACGTGTACTGGGTCGAAGGACTTGTTGATGTTAGTTTTGTACCACTACATAACATATAGCAATTGAATACTTGATACAAAATACCAAACACTCAACCCTCTCTTGAAAAGTATATACTCATGAAGAACATGAGAAAACTCCAAGGTTCCTTACACCTGTGGATACTAACTCAGTTATATTAATATGATTTGCTGGTTAATCACGTAGGCGGGCTTATGTTGTTCTTTCAAGGATATCAAACTCTTGCTATGATGATGATAGGATCTAGCTTTGCAATGTATACTCAAATTTATATCACTTCTAACTTTGCTCTTCAAAACACTAAATACTAAGCTACTTGTTGCTTTATTGCTACTCCTAGAGAATGGAAGGATTGGCAAATGGACAGGGACCAACCTAATGAAAGCTTGCCAGTGGTGCTACCTCCATAGATGCAATGTTTCAAGGGGAATGAGACTAGATTACCACACAAGGCTCCTTAACAAGCTGCTAAGATGCTAGTGGCCTAGTATATAGATCCCTATCAAACATTTACCAATATCACCATACAACTAGCCATCTACTTCTATTCTTACTTTAACACTTTCTTGAAATAAAATCTACTTTAACAACTCAATAAAATCTAACTTTAACAATTAGAAGTAGAAACCATGCAATAACACCAAGTGTTCTTAATCACCATGCAAGACACAACAATGACAAGATAAGCAATTTTGGTATTATATAAGCAACAATTTTCTTCAACCCTTTACAAATCAGAGTACATTGCCTTATATAGAGGCTCCAAATTACAACCAACGACAGAGATTAAGAGGCAAAATCAATGATCCAGATTAAATCCCAAAAACCCTAATTAGGGTTGCCACCCCAGCGGCCAATGAGAAGATGCCACCTCATCAATGGACCAATGAAAAAAAAAAAAGGTGGCAACCAATAAGAAGGCACCAGAATGGTAGCCAATCAGAATTAGACACCCATCCTACCCGAGAAGAAAGAATAATTTGCCTCTTGGGCTTACATCAAATGATCTTCTAATACAATTCTATCCTTTTCTTTCATCTTTTTAGCATAAGCAATGAATTTGGCTAACATGTTGTTGACTTCCTCCATGGGAGGGCAAGGTGTATGCCTCATCCTAAGCTCAGTTCTGTTCATCATGTTCTTTGCTGCTTGCAGTGTCTTCTCACTCTCCTTCTCATCATCCCTTGCAAACTCGATAAGGGCCCTGAGAGAGGCAAGGATGCCCAACTATTTCTTCCTGATGGCAATCTTCCCCAACTCATTCAATCTCAATCCAAACTCTGTCTCATTAAAACTCTCCTCTTTGATTTCTTCAAAATCAAGTGCAATCCTCGCATCGCTCAGCATGTTTGAAATGAAAGTGTCAATGCTTGGACTGTATTGTGCAATCTCATTCTGTATTTCTACAAGTGCCCTCGATCTGATAGCCAAGGCAACATACCAAGATTCAAGCATACTCTTTCCTCCTTCATTGACCAACTTGGCCCTCACCAAGGATCCCTCTGATAGCTTTATGGCCGCCTGTAACTTGGGAATGGCTAAGTCACGGATTGGAAAGAAATCCTTCCACTTCCCTTCAAAGGCTCTAAATTTGTCCCTAAGAGACACAAATGACCTGAATGTCGAGATAAAGGAAGGCAAGAACTTTCGCCCTTCTTGAATTGTATCACTGATCCAACTTTTGGTCTCTTGCCCTTTAGCTGATATTTCTTCTAGATTGCTCCCACTATTTTGTGGAAGGGCTGCCTGATGCACCTGTTGGATAGGCTGACACACTCCATGATAGCTATCTCTCCAATACTTGTTTTCAATCTCCAACTTCACAATCTTTTCATTCGCCTTCCTCAACCTTTCTCTAATTGAAGCTATGCCTTCCTGAACCTCCAAACACTCCATGTCATCTGTGATTCTTCCCATGTCATGCTCTACTATCTTATAGTCCTGGGCCACAATCTTGTCTCTTGCCTTGCTAACCTTTGGTACAGCAATCTAAACCTTTCGGTGACCATCCTCATCACTCCTGGTTACCTTTGCCACTGTTCCTGCAATTTGTTTCTGTCTGGCATCATCTTCCTTTTCCACTAACCCTTGAATATCCTCAACTGTTCGGATGCCCACAACCTTGCCCCTTGGCATAAGCATTTGTCTCAACCATAGTGGTGCAGTGCATCTCCCCAAATCTGGATTTGGTTCGATTGGCAAAGCATCACCAACAGCCTTGGGCGCTTGGCTTCCTTCCTCAACTGATAGAGCCTCAACGTCGATTAGTTTATCTCTTTCACCACTAGTGACTGTCATATCTTCGTTAACTTGCTTCTCCGAAAGAGGAGAGTACATTGTACTGTTACTATAACCACTTGATTCTGAACCAGAGCTCACCTCTACCGCTGCCCTTTGCTCACTTGTACCAACCTCTTGGCTCCTAGCCTCAACTATGCTCTCTTCATGGCAATGTACTTTGTTTCTTTGCTAGAGGCTCCTGATGTTCTTTGTCTTTCTCAACCTCCAAACTCCTCTTCTTGCTCTTAACTGCTTGCTGCTGACTACTACCCCCACCTTGTTGTCCGACTGACTCCGCTGGAATCTCCTCTTCTGGCTTCATCTTCTCATAGGTAAGGTGTACCTTCTGACTTTGTAATTGCCTTAACTTTCTATTGTACCACCATTCAGTGTGTAGATCAACTGTTCTTGTTACTGCATCTAAGGAAAGATCCTGAGGATCATCCCAATCCACCGGACGCAACTCTGATCCCTCTACTGTATTGTAATCTTCCCTTAGCACATTTTCATCCTCTTCTAGTTGGTCCGGAATATCAAGATTTCTCCTTCTGATTGCCCTCATCATGCCCACCGATAACCTTGAGAAAGCCAACTTCCTCACATCAAAGTCATCTTGTGCATTGTCCCAAAAATCCTCCAAAGTAGGAATATGCTTGAATGGATCCCCATGAGATGCCTTGATTAGACCATTAAGATCGAATCCTTTCCTTGCCCTATACCATCCTAGATGATATTGTTCTAACTCTTTCTCCACAGCTGCAAAGGCGACAGGATTGGGACAACTATCTTTGCCTATCATGAGTGAGAAGGTAACCCCTGTCTCACCTTTGAGCTTCATCATTTTGTCATATTGCTCAAGTTGCCTAGCCAACTCCATCAAAACTATCCTATCGGGTGGGTACCTTGGAAGCCTCTTGGGACAAGCCGTGCATCCAGCCACTCTTATATATGTAAACTGTTAGAATTGGATGAACCAACTTCCAAACTTCTTGACTTTTGTCTCTGCCTTCGATGAAAGCCTCCTTGCGGGTGTCCCTTGCAGTACCCTTACTGTCTTCATGGCAAAGGCATCATAAAATATCTTGTAATCCTTGGTGCTGTGCAAATGAAGTTGTGGATAGCACTCATGCACCAAGCATTGTCCGGGCCCATTGCCAATCACCCCTCTAGCCTTAAGTCCAGGATGTTCATACAGTCTTGCAATTAAATAGAAAAGGTAGGTCCCCATATAGAATTGCTTCTGATTTTGTACTGTCTTAAGTTGCAACTCTAAATTTTCACTTATAATTCTAGCCCAATCAAATTTTCTTTTTCCATTTTCAATTCTTTCAATAAAATAGTACATCCAAGTTTCAAACTGCATACCTTGAGCGGAGCCCATGACTCGGTTGAGAAGCACAATAAGATCACCATACTCTGATTTGAAATCTGACCTAGTGAGCCTTGATGACTTGGTGACTCCCTTCTTGCCTTCATGTAACCAATTCTGCTTTAGTAGAGCGAGGTAGGCATCTTGACTGTCTTGAAAGAATCTGGCCGCTTGATCCATCAACATTACTATCATGCCCTTCTGCTGGGATATATTGAACACTTCCTCTACCACCTGCCCACTGATGTTAGCGAACACCCTCTTTCCTTCATCAAAGATGATGGACTTACTCACAATATCTAGCCGAGATGCACACTCCATCACCAACTCCGGACAAGGCAAGGTAGGAGGGAAGGCGGTAGCTTGCACAATCCCACACTTGTAGATCTTTTTTGCCATAGAGGACTGACCCCCTTTCAACCTATCTCTCAACTGTATCATGTCCACTGTGCCGATGTTGGTGTCACCGACTCGCTTCAATTTTGAGAAGAAGGTGGTCTTGGGCATCATGTCTTCCCTGTCTTTCTGGGTATTCATTCCCTTTGGGTTCTTGCTTGCACTAGCATCCGCCATCCTAGCCCTTATTTTTGCCCCTTCTTTCTACAGTGAGGTGGGACTACACTTATCTCTGCCCCTCCAATCCTAGGGATGGACTACCATATTTCTGCCTCTTCAATGCCTATCACACTACACTTATCTCTGCCTCTCCGCCTAGGGATGTGACTACCACTTATTTCTGCCTCTTCGAAAACTTATGAGATGGACTACACTTATATCTCCCAACTGGTTCCTAGGGGTGGGACTACCACTTGTATCTCTTTTTTCCAAATCCTAAACGGAAACTACACTTATATCTCCCAACTTCAAGCCCTAGATGAGATGATGAGGTGATGGATGGATGATGCAAGCAAGAAATGGGGGGAAGAACCAAGCAAGAACAGGAAAGAAATCTGCTTTATGAACGAGCCTTCACTCTCAATCATGAAGATCGTCTTCTACCAACAAACTATCAACTCCAAAGAAGAAAGAAACAACAAGATGCACAGTCCACTCACCAAGAATTTCGTAAATCTTCCCTCAAATTGGCAAGCTCTCTTGACAAATCTGCAAGCTCTATACAATTTCTCAAGTCTTCAACTCAAATTGGCAGGCTCTATCAAATAGCAGGCCTTCTTGACAAATTTGTAGCTTCTTTATGATGTTGCAAGCCCCCTTCCAATTCGTGTCCTCTACCAAATAGCAGCTCTGCTTCTCTGAATTTGCAGCTCCTCACCATTCAATTCGTGGCCGTTCTTCAGCCAATAGCATGTTTGCCACCAATTCACAGCTCTTCCTACAGATTTTGCAGCTAGGGCATGAAATTCACAGCCCTCCTCTTTGGCAAAATCGCTGCACCTCCTCACAAATTCGCTGGTCTTTGACCTCGACTGTGCCCAGATTTCGCTACCTTCTTTAATCAATGTCGCTGCCTCTTTAGACAATTTCATAGGCCTGCTATTAATTTCTCGAGTCTCCTCCTATCAATGTCGTTGTCTCCTCTATGCCTTGATAAATTTCGCTCCTCACTGCCTTGAAATTTTCGCTCCTCACTGCCTTGAGTGGACAAATGAGAGGGATGATGAAAATGAGGAGGGGAGGTCGCTCCTTTATATCAATTTCAGGGCTCCAATTAGAGGGCCGACCTGGAAAAAAAACAATTAAAAAAAGTCATTTTAGGAGGGTCGACCTGGGTAAAAGAAATAAATTTTGCAATTTGTATTTAATTTTATTAAATGCCTTATTTAAGGCGGATTTGGGGGGGCAATTTCTTGAATCTCCATACGGTTTAGGGCCTTTAGCCCCCATGTTTTATATAGGACAGGTCCATTGGACGCCTCTGTCAGTCCCCTATGCAACACGCCTCTTTATTGGGGCCAGATCCAATGCTTAAGCGCCCAGATTTTAGAGTTTCAAAGCTCAGATTTTAATTTTAGTGCCCAAATTTTGGTCTAAGTGTCCAAATTTTAGTCTAAGTGTGCACTTGTCCACATAATTTACCAAAGAGGGCCCTTATTGCCATCTAAAGGCCTGCTACCAATTCAAAATTAGGGCCAGATTTTATTTATTTGCCCAAATTTTCGAATTTAGTCAAGGTGATAGGTCCAATTTAATTTCAAATCTCCATTTGGCAAATTAATCCAATTTCTTGGCCACTTAATTTTTTATTTGATCCCTATTTCGGCATCTAAAATTTGCAAGGTTTTCTAAAAGAAAAGACCAAACTCACAATCAGATTTGAAAATGTTCAAGGCCTCAATTTCAATAGTTTTCAAAATTCACTCATCTAAGTTCAAAAATTTGCTAAGGCCTCCGGATATCGGGATCTAGGAAAAATGCCAAGGTTTGCTCAAAAAATTGGGGGTCCCCAAATTCTTTGGGGCGATGGTGTGAAACCTCACAACATCTGGCGACTCCACTGGTGAAATGTTCCTAAACATTTCAAGAACAAAATAACTTAGAACAAAAATCTCAAGATGACTTATCCGAAAAATCTACTTAAGGACAAGCACTCAACAAGGGAAAGAACTTTTATGTTGAACCTAAGCACCCTGACCTTAAGTTACTCACGTGTGTGCAAATGATTTATTCCCCGCTCGACAAGAACTTGATAATGTCTCAGATCCATTAGACTTTGCTATTATAATATCCTTACTTCAAAAGCATCCTGGATAGAGCCTCGCTGCCAGTCAGGCATCCATAGCCCCGACGGAGTTATCGTTGTAGCACCACAATCATGGTTCTACCTTTAGTGACGACTTAGTAGCACCGGTAGAGATGATTGCACGCCGTTTAAAGCCAATTTTCATCTTTATTTTCACTTTGATATTGTCTTTCATCTTGCACTTATTTTCATTTTTCTTTTTTTTTATGATATTTCTTTCTCTTTCCAATCTTTTGTTTGGCTTGCAGGTAATGAAGCCCGTGGAGGGTTTGGAAGACCACAGTGGTGCTGAAGCAGGTGTATGATTTTCACTAAGTCCATTTTCACTTCGAAACACCAAGGACTCGGAGCAATTAAGTGTGAGTATAATGTTGTAACCATGTCAAAGGTAACTCAAGAACCTCTATCGAGCCTTACCCAAATTTAGTACAAGTCCTACCATAGACTATCGACTAAGCACACCCTAAAATCTCTGAACCTTGTCAAATATATTCAAGAAATGAACAAGACGGACTCCTGTTTTGTCACCAAATGTGTAAGATCTACACACCTCGCCCACGAGTGATAACCTGGACCCTCTTTGCACTGCAAAGCTCCAAAACCAAAATTGCTCTCCAACTGAGGGAAGCTAAAAGATCCCAAGTCAACTGACTTGGTGCAAATTACCCATTGAGCTCCCTCACAACACCTAAACTAAACAACTGAAGGAAACCTACTTTAACCAACTGAAAGGAAAACTACTCTAACCCTTGGCCAAATGGTCCAAGACAAACTCTACTCTAAAGAACAGAAAGCAAACTATCTACTAACTGAAAGCAAACTAAACTACTGTGTACAAAAGGGCTCCGGACGGAATCCTAGGCTTGGAAATAATGCTTGAGGAATTGCTCGTTGACAGGCAACGGGACATCCCTACCAGTGAGTGGCTTAAGCCTAAATGCATTATCCCCGACAATTTCTGCAATCTGAAAAGGACCTTTCCATAGTTTGTCAAATTTATCATGTTGTCCTTTCTTCTCATGGGCTTTATCCCAATATAAGACCAAGTCAAAGATCCTGAAGGCCTTGTTCTGTGTTCTCCTATCAAACCAACGTTTTACTACCCCTTGATGTTTGGCAAATTTTTCTTGGGCTTCATCTCTTCTCTCATCTAATTGCATCAGTTGAGCCAACCTGACTTGGACTCTGTCTTCATTCTGTAATGACCCTTACTATAAAGGCCACTAAAACCCCCAAATCTGAACTGAGACAATTCGTCAAACACTTGGCAAGCAACTGAATTGTTTGTTTGAGATGTTGTGTTTCAATGTGATAATTGTTTTGAGCATCAAGTACAATTGAGATAACAATACCAATAGTGAAATGTGAAACAACAATGGAACTCTAAATAACCATGCAAAGACTCAATGCCAACATATCATGAACTTCCTAATTCTGATTGCAATGTTCAGTAACTGATTTTCTAGGCACATATAGACTGTTATATTGGACATACAAAACACTTCTTACTCCATACAATGAACTATCATACTATGACCGTCAATACTCCTTTTCTTGCTATGTCAAAGATGTTAACAAGTTTGATTTCAATGACAGATTGTATAGACTGTTAAAACTACTGAAGTATGGCATGGAATGTATGAACAGTCACACATAAACAGTGACCTTACAATGCACCCTCTCAACTATAACAATCCGACTACAATATAGCAATATCAGATTACAATAGCAATGGTAACAGAGACTATTCTCTGAATACAATTATGACTGTTACAGCAGAGCACTCTATCACATAAATTGACAACAAAATGATATAATGGAACCTGGTTAAAATGCTGCCTGGGTGTGTTGATGAATGCTAATGCATTGAAGACCGAAACCAATCCAAACTGCCCTTCCAAACTCTGTCACTGTCCTTCTGTACCTGCCGTACCAGGCCGTACATGTACGGCACCTGCAAAAAATAAAATGCAGGGTTTTGAAACCCCAAATTGGTATTAACCTGACCGCCAATGATGTACTAAGGTCCTCTCCAAAGCACAAAAATTATCTCCAAGTATCTTGAGAGATATGAGCAAAATTCTGATTCCAGGCCCTGATATAGAATGTCTGAAAATGTGCCAAAATTGTCTTCAATCTTCACCAAAATGATTCCCAATACAAATAATGAATTCAAACCTTTATTCCAATTCCAATGCAAACCCTTACATCAAATTCTCAATGAAATCCCGATGAAATGGCTGAGTACCATCTCCAAACTTGCAACCCTTCAGTAGATATTTCACTACCTCAGTTATGCCAATCTAGGGGAGTGATCGTTCCCAAAGATCGAATAGAATTTGCAGACCAAAGACTACAAATTGCTTCACAATGAAGAAGTAGAAGAAATCTCAAATCCAAGCATGTCCAAAATGAGAGGCCAAGCCCTCTATTTATTTACTTTTCTAAGAAGTTACTAAGAACTTCTAGAAACATCCAATTATAATGCACTTTATAATAAAATAACATTATAATATAAAAGTGTTTTTCTCAACTCAAAATTATAACAATGTAGGCTCTTAACTGAATGTAGGCCCGGACTGGATGTAGGCTCTGCTCGGACTGGATGTAGGCTCTACTGAACATAGGCTCTAACAGCAATATGCAATCAACTGATCTCCAAATGATCACGAGATGACTCTCTCCTCATCGCTATCAGTCTATGAGAGCCCGTGATAGACTGATCCTGCACGCCAAATGATGTCAGCCAAAATGGGGACATGACACATTCTCATCATAGTAGTCTTGTATGAACCTCAAAGTTGGGATTTTCAATTGAATGGCAAACACTGGGTCCTGTCCATAAACCATATGGTAAGGAGTAATTCCTATGGACTCTTTAACTCTTGTTCTATCTGCCCACAGAGTGTATCTCAGCTGTGTGTGCCAATCCCTTAGGTTCCTATCTAAAAGTTTTCTGATCACAGTCAAAAGGTTCTTGTTTGTAGACTCAACTAGGCCATTTCCCTGGGGATAGTATCCTGATGAAAATTTCAAAATGATCCCATGATCGAATGCCCAATTATGAAACTTTAGTGAAATGAAAGCAGAACCATTATCACATACAAAAGCAGAAGGACATCCAAACCTTGTAGTGATTCTTTCCTCTAAGAACTTAATAACAACCTCAGCAGTGCAATTCTTGAAAGCTTGAGCTTCCGACCACCGAGTAGAGTAATCAGTCGCAGTTAGAATATACCTGTGTTGTGCTGAGGAAGGTGGATTAATGGGACTGATGAAGTCAAGTCCCCACATCGCGAAAGGTCTCACCTCAGTAACCGGCTGTAAAGGCATTGCTAGGTTCCTCTCCCTCTTTGCCGAAGTCTGGCAAACATGACAAGTCTTCACATGCTCGTGAGTATCCTTGAACAAGGTTGGCCAATAGTATCCTGCTCTTAGTATCCAATGTGTTGTGGCCAAATCCGATCCATGTCCTGTTCCCCATTTATCATGAAAATGTTCCAAAATATTTCTAGCTTCATCTTTTCCAACACATCTCAGATATATTCCCTCATGATTTTGTTTATCTAATATTGCTCCCTGCAACATGTACCTTTTACTCTTGAATTTCAATGCCCGCTTCTGTACTGGATTCAAATGTGAAGGGCACGAATGATTTAGCAAATAATTGATTATGTCTTGGTACCATTCATCAGGACGTACATCCTCCAATTCATAAACTTGTTGTACAAGTCCAGGTCCCTCTGACGCCATGGTCTGTGCCAATTGTTGTCCTCTGACCAATTTCATCGATTGAATTTCTATGTCATATTCCTAGATAGTGGCGACCCACTTTCCTCTTCTCTCTCCAAGTTCATTTTGCATTAAAAGGATCTTTATTGCTATGTCAGGCACAATTGCATGGACTTTTCTTCTCAAGATGTAATGCCTGAACTTCTTCATTGCCTTCACCAAGGCATAGGCTTGTTTTTCCACATTTGGATAGTTCAATTCGGCCTCTCTGAAAGGTGCACTCATGAATGCTATTGGATGTTCTTCACCTTCTTCATTCTTCTGTGTTAAGATGGCAGTGCATGCATGATCAGAGGTGAAAGAATATATATTGAATGGCCTCTCATAATCTGGACTCACTAAAACTGGTGCATTGACAATAGCTTGCTTTATCTCTTCAAATGCTTTCTTTGTTGCCGGAGTCCAATCCATTTTTGCATCTTTCTTCAACATGTCGTTCATCGGCTTTACTATTTCTGCGAATGCTGATATGAACTTTCTCACGAAGTTGATCTTTCCAAAGAACGACTTGAGCTCTTTCTTGCTAGCTAGTAGGCCAAGTTTGGAAATTGCCTCCACTCTTTCTAGATCTATCATGATTCCCTTCTCTGAAATTACATGTCCCAAGAGTTTCCCTTCGGTCACTCCAAACATGCATTTCTTCGGATTCAAAGAAACTCCGAACTTCCTGCATCTCATGAAAACTTTCCTTAAGTCCAAAATGTGATCTTCTCTATTTTTTGAAAATACTGTGATATCATCCATGTAGATGATGATACACTTGTCTTTTAAGTCCTTAAAGGAATAATCCATGGCCCTTTGAAATGTTGCACCTGCGTTGATCAGGCCAAAAGGCATCCTCCTGTATGCAAACATTCCCCACTTCGTGGTGAAAGCCGTTTTCAGTCTGTCTTCTTCTTCCACTATAACTTGATTATATCCCGAATACCCATCCATAAATGTCATCATTTGTGCTCCATTCACAACTTGCAAAACCTCATCTAGGGATGGCAATGGATAATTATCCTTTTTTGATGCTCTATTCAAATTCCTAAAATCAACACATAACCTTATTTCTCGGTTTTTCTTTCTGACCGAGACAAGATTGGCGACCCACGTTGAATGCCTCACTGGGAAGATCCGTGCATTTAGTAGCTTCTTCACCTCTTGGAAAATCAATGGCTCTAACAAAGGATTAACTAGCCTTTGCCGCTGTCTGAATGGCTTGCTTCCTTCCTTCAGTGGGATTGTATGTGTGATGATGGAGGGATCGTACGTTTTCAAATCTTCATATACCCAAGCAATCACATCTGGGAATTCCCTCATCAAACCAAGTATATCAACTCTCTCCTTGGGTGTGCAAACTTTCCTAATGTGGACTATTTTGGGACTATCCTCTATTCCCAGATTTACCTTTTCGCACTCATCACCCCTTGTGGGTTGATACGACACTTTGTTGAATTGGTCCATGTCGAATATCCTTTCTAATTCAATCATTCCCTTTGGAATGGTGTTTGTCTTTAAGTTCATAATTTCTTTTGGATTGATCTCCACTTCTTTGTCTACTTCTCCATCAATGATTTGCGTTGTGAAAACATCTGAATTGGTCAAGAACTTAAGGATATGTCTATCATCTTCAAACACTTGGAAGTTCTTGACGTTGTCTGGCACCGATGGGACCGATGCTAACTCAACTTTAAATTTCTTCAAGCCTTCCAACTTGATTGGTGCTAGTGAGCTTGCAGCCTGCGCGAGGGCGTTAGCCACTTGGTTACTTGCTCTATAGCTAAACTTGATATTGAAGGCATCAAAGTCTTCTATCAGATCCCATACTCTATTTCTGTACCTTTTCAGTCTCTTGTCATGGCAAGCAAACTTCTGCTTCACTTGCTCAGTTACCAAATATGAATCTCCAAGCACATGGAGTATCTTAGCACCCTTCTTGATAGCACACAACAAGCCTAGAATCAAAGCTTCATACTCCGCCATGTTGTTGGTGCATGGAAATTGCAATCTATGTGCTGCCAAATATGTTGCCCTGTCAGGCTGACTAACTCAAATCCGGCTCCAGCTCCTTGCTTAGTCTTAGAACCATCGAACCTTAGTGTCCATACTCCATCACTTTCCAAATGACCCTTTTGGGAATCCTTGGACTTGTCCAATTCATCATTCCTCCTCACTTCGATATTGGGTGGTGCAATTTGATTCTTTGTTTCACCCATCATGCTACTTTCTGCTTCATTAGCTTGTGGAATCTCAACCTTTTGTTTGCCATGTCGATCATCTTGTTTCAGCCCCCCTGGGATTCTCTTCTCTACTTGCTCCAATGCGACTTTACACAAGGAGCACGATAATTCCGAATGGAAGGCGTGAATTTTGCACCAATTGGGCAATAATAAGTCTCTCACTGATGTTCTGTTACCCAACTCTATACCTTGTTGTACAACTCTAGTCACAAAGTTTCTAAAATTTTCGAACATGCCTTCACCTTCGTCGGATGAAGTGTCGGGATCCGACTCAATTAGCATTTCCGTGGATTCCTTTGCTTCACTCATGATATTCAGTGTCAACACTTCTGCCTTCCTAGGCCTATAGACGCCCATGCTTGTCTCCGCAAACAATATTTCATTTGGTTCCTCATTTTCAATAACTGTCAATCTCAACCTTGGGGTGCTATCGATTTTGATTTGGTTGGCAAGTCCTCTCCATGGGAGCCACATGTGAGAAAAGTCAGTTGCCATGTATCCATTCAACCTTCTAGACCAATCCCTTCCTAGAATCAAACCATAGGAATTGGCCACATCCACTACTGAAATATCTACCATGTGTTCCATCCTTGGATCCGAAGCCAACTGCATGTGTATGTTATGTAGTTCACCTACCACTGGGACCTCGGTCTTGTCCAGTTGAGTAACCTTCTTGTTTGATCCTAAAGGTGTGATTCCCAGCCTTCTACAAATAGCCAAAGGCATGACATTACTCGAAGCTCCTGAATCTATCAAACAATTATGAAGAAGCTTCCCAAATATTCTTACTGAGAGCAAGAATGGGGCTGGTTCATCTTTCCCCTGATAAAATACTACTGGTGTCTTGTGTACTTGCTTAGGCTTTTTCCGGAAATCTGTTGGTTGGACTGCCTCTTCTACTTTCACCATTTCTTTGTTCTTTACCGAATCTTGACCTTTTTGGGTCTGTTGTGCCATTGGCGTTGATCCTTGAGCCACATAAACAGGCTGGGGCTCTGGTTGTCTATTGAAATTATTGATGTCACCATATGCAACCTCTTGCATAGAGTTCCTCATCTCACCACATGAAATCCCTTGAGATGAGTTTGTTATGTTCCCACATGGAACGTCTTGGATCACATGTACTGAGTTGGGAGGAGGCCTCCCTACTGTAGGAGCCGCTTGGGTAGGTGTTGCTGCACCTTGAGTGTGAGACCCTTGTGACTTGTTGTCCTTCAAACTATTAAGGAATGTATCCCTAATTTCCGTTACCTTCAACAATTTGAACAAAGGGAGACTAATTTTGATCTTCTTCATCTCCTCTGTCACACTCTGTCCTAGTCTTTTCAACTCATCATTATTCATCGAATTGTTTACCGTCCTTCCTATGTTTGTTTCTTGTGTTGTCACGGCACTTTGTGACCCTTGAACACCTTGATTACTTTGTTGTGTGCTCTGATGAGAACTCTGTTGTCCATTACCATGGTTGTGGTTACCCTGTCTGTATTCAGGTGCATCCCTTGGAGGATTTGGTACATTACTCACATTGGGATGTGGAGGCGTATTGTAATTGCTCGGAGGTATGGAGGATGTGAAAGGTCCATCATTCCTCTTACTGTTATTGTTCCTCTGGTAAAACCTCGCATTGCTAGCCGGTTGTTGAAATGTTTAGTTCCCACCTGTTCCTTGAACTAGAATAGAGTCACCCAATGGTGGGAAAGAAAAATCTGACCCATTGCTATACCCATTTTGATCTACTATTTCGCTAACTGGTCCATTGGCTGACTCGGGAGGGAATCTCCCTTGATGTTCCTCATATGCCTTGAACTCCGGTGGAAATGAAACCTCTTCAAAAGTCAAGCATTGGGCATAACTTGGGGATGGGACATACCCCGTGACCTTAATATCTTCTTGATTCATTGATTCATCCACCACTTTTTGAAATAGGTTAGATGCCCTTTTGAACTCAGCACATCCTAACTCCGAATGTTGATCAGTCTCATGGAATCTGCAATATTGAGACAAGGCAGACTCAGCTAGAAATATTCTCTCCACTGGCCTACTATCTGTTGGAGCTTGGTTGTCAAGTGGCGACACCACATTTCCATTGTTCGGGCCAGTGTTCCATGTCCTCCTTTGATTAGACTGGTTGTTGTATCCTTGATCTTGTGACTGGTTACCACCTTGGTGATTGTTATTTTGATTGTTCCTCGGATAACCATCACCTTGGTTGTTTCTTTGATAATCTCTGTCCTGATAATTCCTTTGGTATCCACCCTCGTAATTATTCCTTTGATACCCTCCTTGATTGTTCCTCTGAGCGGCTTGGAGTTGATTGTTTTGATTTCTCAAATAAGTGACCTCCGTAGACAGCTTCTTGACTTGCTCAATCAATTCCTTTATTTCATCTTTCTCCTCTTGTGTTCTTTTGGATGAATTTGCACCTTCCAGATAGACTGGCATTGGTGGTGGTGCTTGAGACAACAGAGGTCTTGGATGTACCACAAGCTGATTTGTAGGCACCTGGTATGTAAGTTGTGGAACTAGATTGTTCGGATATCGAACACTAGGGGGTTCCAATCCTTGTTGGCCTAGCTGCTTCCCTATTTCAATTGCTTTAGCAAAAGCTTCATTCAATGTTGTAGGGGAGGGGTTCACCATCCTTGTAAACATAGTTGTCTGACTATCTAAGGCATTGTAGTATGCCTCCAAAGCACCCACCTCCTGGAGTGTGTAAGGGGCTTGCAATCTTGTGTAAGTCTTGTGGAAACAATTGTTGAAGGAACTTATCGATTCTTTATCTTGTCTTCTAATGTCCACAAATAGCCTATGTAACTCCAATGGTGTGGTGGGCATGCCAAATTTTCCTATAAAAGCATCTCTGAGCTGAATCCATCCTATTATAGATGACACTGGCAAATTGACAAACCAATAATAGGGTTCTTCCGCCAATGAGTAAGGGAAAAGCCTGTACGCTACATCTTCATGTTGAATCCTTTTGTTGCACAATGCATCTTCAAATACTTTGATATGCTCCTCAACTGTGCGGTTGGGGTCATTGACGAAGAACTTGGAGCAAAATCCTAATGGATTCTTTGGTAGGTCATGGTATTGTTGAAATGAGATAGGTGAGGCATTGTTTTGGATCCATGGAGGCTGTTGTTGTGCCATTGTCGCTTGACTGGCTTGAGCCTGAGCTGGCTGACCTACCGGGATTTGTAAGCTTGAAACCTTTGGAACTTGAACCGGACTACTCGAGGAGTTTGCCAAACTTGCAGTATTAGCTACCCAATGATTCCTTCCTTTCTTATGAAATTGCAACTCAACTAGGTCCTCCTCTTGGTGTGGTGTAGACCTTAGTAACCTTTGCTTCCTATTTGATTGTAGTTTCTCAAACCTTTTGGGAGAGAAAGATCCAATTCTTCTATCCAACTTGATTATAGTTCAGTCCAATTGACCGTCCCAAGTTGAATTCTCCTCAAGGGTGGCCTGAGCTAGTCTATGGGCTTCTCTTTCACTTCGAATCCTTTCTACTTGTTCTCTTTCCCACCTTTGTCGAATCTCAATCTCAATCCTTTGTTGCTCTCTCTGGAATGCAATGCCAACTTGCTCCTCTTGGTCTAAGATAATTCTAGCAAATTGGTAATGCGTATTGTCTTCTTTATTATTCCAAATGAACTCCCCCAAATCAGAAACAATGTCCCCTTGTGTCCAGTTGATATCTAGTCCTGGCTACGCAACTGGGAAATGAGCATAAGAAGGCAGCACCATTTTAGTTCATCTTTTCAATTTTGCTTTCACCACTAAACTGAGATAACCTTTGTGCTTTCCTTTCTCTTTCAAGTTTCCTTTCTAACTCTCTTTGGCGTTCCAATCTTTTCTGAATTTTTCTGTCAATTCTTTGAGCTTTTTCTTCTTCTTCTTCTAACACAAAGCTTACTCACATATATTCAGGTGCACTTCTCTTAACTCTCCAGGCGAGTGAGTTCAATCCTGAGACGATGTCTTCTTAGTCATCTCCAAATCCGAGGTTAGGCTGTAAGACTGGTATGATGTCTCTATGTGGAAGCACCATCTTTCATCATAGTTGAATGCCAACAAGTCCTCAAAGAAACACTATCGGCCCTCCTAGCGCCAAATAATGTTGATGTCAGTTTTGTACCACTACATAACATATAGCAATTGAATACTTGATACAGAATACCAAACACTCAACCCTCTCTTGAAAAGTATATACTCATGAAGAACATGAGAAAACTCCAAGGTACCTTACACCTGTGGATACTAACTCAGTTATATTAATGTGATTTGCTGGTTAATCACGTAGGCGGGCTTATGTTGTTCTTTCGAGGATATCAAACTCTTGCTATGATGATGATAGGATCTAGCTTTGCAATGTATACTCAAATTTATATCACTTCCAACTTTGCTCTTCAAAACTCTAACTACTAAGCTACTTGTTGCTTTACTGCTACTCCTAGGGAATGGAAGGATTGGCAAATGGACAGGACAAACCTAATAAAAGTTTGCCAACGGCGCTACCTCCATAGATGCAATGATTTAAGGGGAATGAGATTAGATTACCACACAAGGCTCCTTAACAAGCCGCTAAGATGCTAGTGGCCTAGTATATAGATCCCTATCAAACATTTACCAATATCACCATACAACTAGCCATCTACTTCTATTCTTACTTTAACACTTTCTTGAAATGAAATCTACTTTAACAACTCAATAAAATCTAACTTTAACAATTAGAAGTAGAAACCATGCAATAACACCAAGTGTTCTTAATCACCATGCAAGACACAACAATGACAAGATAAGCAATTTTGGTATTATATAAGCAACAATTTTCTTCAACCCTTTACAAATCAGAGTACATGGCCTTATATAGAGGCTCAAAATTACAACCAACAATAGAGATTAAGAGGCAAAATCAATGATCCAGATTAAATCCCAAAAACCCTAATTAGGGGTGCCACCCCATCGGCCAATGAGAAGATGCCACCTCATCAATGGACCAATGAAAAAAAAAGAAAAGTGGCAACCAAAGAGAAGGCACCAGAATGGTAGCCAATTAAAATTAGACACCCATCCTACTCAAGAAGAAAGGATAATTTGCCACTTGGGCTTACATCAAATGATCTTCTAATACAATTCTATCCTTTTCTTTCATCTTTTTAGCATAAGCAATGAATTTGGCTAACATGTTGTTGACTTCCTCCATGGGAGAGCAAGGTGTATGCCTCATGCTAAGCTTAGTTGTGTTCATCATGTTCTTTGCTGCTTGCAGTGTCTTCTCACTCTCCTTCTCATCATCCCTTGCAAACTCGATAAGAGCCCTGAGAGAGGCAAGGATGCCCAGCTGTTTCTTCCTGATGGCAATCTTCCCCAACTCATCCAATCTCAATCCAAACTCTGTCTCATTAAAACTCTCCTCTTTGATTTCTTCAAAATCAAGTGCAATCCTCGCATCGCTCAGCATGTTTGAAATGAAAGTGTCAATACTTGGACTGTATTGTGCAATCTCATTCTGTATTTCTACAAGTGCCCTCGATCTGATAGCCAAGGCAACATACCAAGACTCAACAATACTCTTTCCTCCTTCATTGACCAACTTGGCCCTCACCAAGGATCCCTCTGATAGCCTTATGGCCGCCTGTAACCTGGGAATGGCTAAGTCACGGATTGAAAAGAAATCCTTCCAATTCCCTTCAAAGGCTCTGAATTTCTCCCTAAGAGACACAAATGACCTGAATGTCGAGATAAAGGAAGGCAAGAACTTTCGCCCTTCTTGAATTGTATCACTAATCCAACTTTTCGTCTCTTGCTCTTTAGCTGATATTTCTTCCAGATTGCTCCCACTATTTTGTGGAAGGGCTGCCTGATGCAACTGTCGGATAGGCTGACACACTCCATGATAGCTATCTCTCCAATACTTGTTTTCAATCTCCAACTTCACAATCTTTTCATTCGCCTTCCTCAACCTTTCTCTAATTGAAGCTATGCCTTCCTGAACCTCCAAACACTCCATGTCATCTGTGATTCTTCCCATGTCATGCTCTACTATCTCATAGTCCTGGGCCACAATCTTGTCTACTACCTTGCTAACCTTTGGTACAGCAATTTGAACCTTTCGGTGACCATCCTCATCACTCCTAATTACCTTTGCCACTGTTCCTGCAATTTGTTTCTGTCTGGCATCATCTTCCTTTTCCACTAACCCTTGAATATCCTCAACTGTTTGGATGGCCACAGTCTCGCCCCTCAGCATAAGCATCTGTCTCAACCATAGTGGTGCAGTGCATCTCCTCAAATCTGGATTTGGTTCGACTGGCAAACCATCACCAACGGCCTTGGGCGCTTGGCTTCCTTCCTCAACTGATAGAGCCTCAACGTCAATTAATTTATCTCCTTCACCACTAGTGACTGTCATATCTTCGTTAACTTGGTTCTCCGAAAGAGGAGAATACCCTGTACTGTTACTATAACGACTTGATTCTGAACCAGAGCTTACCTCTACCGCTGCCCTTTGCTCACTTGTACCAACCTCTTGGCTCCTAGCCTCAACTATGCTCTCTTGATGGCATTGTACTTTGTTTCTTTGCTGGAGGCTCCTAATGTTCTTTGTCATTCTCAACCTCCAAACTCCTCTTCTTTCTCTTAACTGCTTGCTGCTGGCTACTACCCCCAACTTGCTATCCGACTGACTCCGCTGGAATCTCCTCTTCTGGCTTCATCTTCTCATAGGTAAGGTGTACCTTCCGACTTTGTAATTGCCTTAACTTTCTATTGTACCACCATTCAGTGTGTAGATCAACTGTTCTTGTTACTGCATCTAAGGAAAGATCCTGGGGATCATCCCAATCCACTTGACGCAACTCTGTTCCCTCTACTGTATTGTAATCTTCCCTTAGCACATTTTCATCCTCTTCTAGTTGGTCCGGAATATCAAGATTTCTCCTTCTGATTGCCCTCATCATGCCCAACGATAACCTTGAGAAAGCCAACTTCCTCACATGAAAGTCATCTTGTGCATTGGCCTAAAAATCCTTCAAAGTAGGAATATGCTTGAATGGATCCCCATGAGATGCCTTGATTGGACCATTAAGATCGAATCCTTACCTTGCCCTATACCATCCTAGCTGATATTGTTCTAACTCTTTCTCCGCAGCTGCAAAGGCGACAGGATTGGGACAACTATCATTGCCTATCATAAGTGAGAAGGTAACCCCTGTCTCACCTTTGAGCTTCATCATTTTGTCATATTGCTCAAGTTGCCTAGCCAACTCCATCAAAACTATCCTATCGGGTGGGTACCTTGGAAGCCTCTTGGGACAAGCCGTGCATCCAGCCACTCTTATATATGTAAACTGTTAGAATTGGATGAACCAACTTCCAAACTTCTTGACTTTTGTCTCTGCCTCCGATAAGAGCCTCCTTGCGGGTGTCCCTATCAGTACCCTTACTGCCTTGATGGCAAAGGCATCATAAAATATCTTGTAATCCTTGGTGCTGTGCAAATGAAGTTGTGGATAGCACTCATGCACCAAGCATTGTCCGGGCCCATTGCCAATCACCCCTCTAGCCTTAAGTCCGGGATGTTCATACAGTCTTGCAATTAAATAGAAAAGGTAGGACCCCATATAGAATTGCTTCTGATTTTGTACTGTCCTAACTTGCAACTCTAAATTTTCACTTATAATTCTAGCCCAATCAAATTTCCTTTTTCCATTTTCAATTCCTTCAATAAAATAGTACATCCAAGTTTTAAACTGCATACCTTGAGCGAAGCCCATGACTCGGTTGAGAAGCACAATAAGATCGCCATACTCTGATTTGAAATCTGACCTGGTGAGCCTTGATGACTTGGTGACTCCCTTCTTGCTTTACTAGAGTGAGGTAGGCATCCTGACTGTCTTGAAAGAATCTGGCCGCTTGATCCATCAACATTACTATTATGCCCTTCTGCTGGGGTATATTGAACACTTCCTCTACCACCTGCCCACTGATGTTAGCCAACACCCTCTTTCCTTCATCAAAGATGATGGACTTACTCACAATATCTAGCCGAGATGCACACTCCATCACCAACTCTGAACAAGGCAAGGTAGGAGGGAAGGCGGCAGCTTGCACAATCCCACACTTGTAGATCTTCTTTGCCATAGAGGACTGGCCCCCTTTCAACCTATCTCTCAACTGTATCATGTCCACTGTGCCAATGTTGGTGTTACCGACTCGCTTCAGTTTTGAGAAGAAGGTGGTCTTGGGCATCATGTCTTCCCTGTCTTTTTGGGTATTCATTCCCTTTGGGTTCTTGCTTGCACTAGCGTCCGCCATCCTAGCCCTTATTTCTGCCCCTTCTTTCTACAGTGAGGTGGGACTACACTTATCTCTGCCCCTCCAATCCTAGGGATGGACTACCATATTTCTGCCTCTTCAATGCCTATCACACTACATTTATCTCTGCCTCTCCGCCTAGGGATGGGACTACCACTTATTTCTGCCTCTTCGAAAACTTATGAGATGGACTACACTTATATCTCCCAACTTCGTTCCTAGGGGTGGGACTACCACTTATATCTTCTCTCTCCAAATCCTAAAGGGAAACTACACTTATATCTCCCAATTTCAAGCCTTAGATGAGATGATGAGGTGATGGATGGATGATGCAAGCAAGAAATGGGGGAAAGAACCATGCAAGAATAGGAAAGAAATCTGCTTTATGAACCAGCCTTCACTCTCAATCATGAAGATCGTCTTCTACCAACAAACTATCAACTCCAAAGAAGAAAGAAACAACAAGATGCACAGTCCACTCACCAAGAATTTCGTAAATCTGCCCTCAAATTGGCAGGCTCTCTTGACAAATCTGCAAGCTCTATACAATTTCGCAGGTATTCGACTCAAATTGGCAGGCTCTATCAAATAGCAGGCCCTCTTGACAAATCTATAGCTTCTTTATGATCTTGCAAGCCCCCTTCCAATTCATGTCCTCATCTACCAAATAGCAGCTCTGCTCCTCTGAATTTGCAGCTCCTCACCATTCAATTCGTGGCCGTTCTTTAGCCAATAGCATGTCTGTCACCAATTCACAGCTCTTCCTACAGATTTTGCAGCTAGGGCATGAAATTCACAGCCCTCCTCTTTGGCAAAATCGCTGCACCTCCTCACAAATTCGCTGGTCTTTGACCTCGACTATGCCCAGATTTCGATGCCTTCTTTAGTCAATGTTGCTGCCTCTTCAGAGAATTCCGCAGGCCTGCTATGAATTTCTCAAGTCTCCTCCAATCAATGTCGCTGTCTCCTCACTGCCTTGATAAATTTCGCTCCTCACTGCCTTGCAATTTTTGCTCCTCACTGCCTTGAGCGGACAAGTGAGAGGGATGATGAAAATGAGGAGGGAAGGCCGCTCCTTTATATCAATTTCAGGGCTCCAATTAGAGGGCCAACCTGGAAAAAAAACAATTAAAAAAAGTCATTTTAGGAGGGCCGACCTGGGTAAAAGAAATAAATTTTGCAATTTGTATTTAATTTTATTAAATGCCTTATTTAAGGCGGATTTGGGGGGGCAATTTCTTGAATCTCCATACGGTTTAGGGCCTTTAGCCCCCATGTTTTATATAGGACAGGTCCATTGGACGCCTCAGTCAGTCCCCTATGCAACACGCCTCTTTATTGGGGCCAGATCCAATGCTTAAGCGCCCAGATTTTAGAGTTTCAAAGCTCAGATTTTAATTTTAGTGTCCAGATTTTGGTCTAAGTGTCCAAATTTTAGTCTAAGTGTGCACTTGTCCACATATTTTACCAAAGAGGGCCCTTATTGCCATCTAAAGGCCTGCTACCAATTCGAAATTAGGGGCAGATTTTATTTATTTGCCCAGATTTTCGAATTTAGTCACGGTGATAGGTCCAATTTAATTTCAAATCTCCATTTGGCAAATTAATCCAATTTCTTGGCCACTTAATTTTCTATTTGATCCCTATTTCGGCACCTAAAATTTGCAAGGTTTTCTAAAAGAAAAGACCAAACTCACAATCAGATTTGAAAATGTTCAAGGCCTCAATTTCAATAATTTTCAAAATTCACTCATCTAATTCCAAAAATTTGCTAAGGCCTCCGGATATCAGGATCTAGGAAAAATGGCAAGGTTTGCTCAAAAAATTGGGGGTCCCCAAATTCTTTGGGGCGATGGTGTGAAACATCTTATTAGGACTCAAGTATAACCTGATGAGTGTTGCACAACTGAACAACAAAGGTTTCCAGTTGGAATTCGGTCAAGTCTCCTGTGTAGTCAAAAATCAATCTGGATCTAACGTTGCAACCGGTAGACAGAGCAAAGGCAATCTGTTCTACCTAGACTCATCAGAAAGAGCCTGTTTAATTGCTTCTGTCAAAAGAGAATCTAGCAAGATTGGTCTTATCTCCAAAGAAGACAATAGCTGGCTATGGCACAAAAGACTCTGCCATATAAACTTTGACAGCATTGTCAAAGTGAGCAGGAAGAAATCGGTCAGAGGACTCCCAGAAATTGCAAAACCCATGGGTGGTATTTTTAAGGATTGTCAGTTAGGAAAACTAACAGGAGCAAGTTTCAGTAGCAAGTCCTTCTCTGCTGAAAATGTCCTAGATCTTGTACACACAGACCTGTGTGGACCAATGAGGACAAAGAGCTATCATGGAGACCAGTATTTCATGCTGTTTGTAGATGATTTCTCGAGAATGATGTGGACACTCTTTCTCCGTGAGAAATCGGAAGCCTTTCACATGTTCAAAGTTTACAATGCTAGAGTGGAAAAGGAAACTGGTAGAAGCTTGAAATGTCTGAGGTCGGACAAAGGAGGTGAGTACACCTCTCAGGAGTTTACTCATTACTGTGAGGAACATGGCATACAGAGACAGTTCTCTGCACCTAGGACTCCTTAGCAGAATGGAGTAGCAGAAAGAAGAAATAGAATGCTGATCGACTGTGCCAGAACCCTGTTGATCCAAAAGAATCTTCCTCATTACTTCTGGAGAGAAGCCATCAGCACCATTGTCTATACAATCAACCGAGTTCAAGTCAAAAAGGGAACCAGTAAGACGCCTTACGAACTATGGTTTCCACACAAGGGTGGATTCCAAATTAAAGTCTACACAGATGCAGACTGGGTTGGTAACGTGGATGATAGAAAGAGCACAAGTGGTGGTGCATTCTTTCTAGGTGGAAGAATTGTATCATGGACAAATAAGAAGCAGAATTGCATTTCACAATCCACTGCTGAAGCTGAATATGTTGCTACTGCAATAAACTGCACACAGGTGATCTAGATCAAACAACTGCTGGAAGGTATTCAGGAACAGGTACTTGAACCGATCGCAATTCACTGTGACAGTACCAGTGCCATACATATATCCAAAAATCCTGTTATGCACTCCAAGACCAAGCACATTGCCATCAAGTATCACTACTTGAGGGAACTTGTACAGAACAAAGAAGTAAGATTGGAGTATGTGTCCACCAAAGAACAGATTGCTAATATATTCACAAAGCCATTACCAAAGAGTACTTTTGAGTATCTCAAAGGTAAATTGGGGGTTGTACCCCTCTCAGATCATCAGTAATCATCAACAAGAAGTCATCAATTCATTATGATTCAGACAAAAGGTTACATCTTATCTTTTATGAACTGATGAAAAGGACTGCTGCTCGCAAGGAGAGCAGAGTATGCAAATCTCTCTGATTAGCCTTTTGGCATTCTTTTGTCAAAAAGGGGGAGAATATGATTACCTATCATATTTTTGCCATCAATGCCAAAGGGGGAGATTGTTGGCATCACTAACCGGTAAGCTCTCTACCGGTCCAAGTGTTGTCATTGATTGGCAAAAGAGGATAGAGATTTGTCGTCTCTATTATAGAGGGAACTCTTCTTCAAGAGAGGCTGTGAAATTGTTCACCACACTAAGCATCAGCAACTGGATAATGCACTCGGCAGGGAAGAGAGTATCCTAGTATCAACCAAGGACCGACCTTTAACCGGTATAGACAAGTACAAATAAAACAACAAGTACTAATGTCTATAACACAACTGGGACAGTGCAACTGGTAATCCACACAAAAGGAAGCACACCAAAGACGTGTAACCGATAAGCCAAGAAAGAGACAGGAGCAGGTCTAAGACTCTTACCTATTTATAGCATGAAGAACTCAACCGATATATTATAAGACTCCGGTATGAACCGAGGAAGTCATAGTCAACTGTCTGTTCCAACCATAGTTCCAAGCCTCGGACTCGGCAAGCTCAAAATGAACTCGGACTCGAACTCGGCGCGCGGACTTCGCAAATCAAAAAACCCATGAAATGCAAAGATTTTTAAGGATTTTAAGTTTTTTTCCTGCAACATTTAGTCAATTAACATCTAATACACAATAATTGAGATAAATAGAAACTCCTTTGCACACATACACAACTTTGCATAGATCACATAAGTAAAAATACGGATTTCTGAAGAAAATTAGTTAAAGTTAAACCAAGTAACATATAGAAATCTGAAATATAGTGTCACTATCAAATCAAAATGTCTACAATATTCATGGAATATGAAATCCATGGAATCAGAAGTTCAAAACATATATCAAAGATTCAAAATAAAAGCCCATAGCCTCATAGTAGCCTATGTCCTCCTACGAGTACACCTAAAATGATTCATGAAAGACTCTAGAGCCATCCTCTCTCCCTGTGTCTGAGGCTGAACCGAAACAGGATCCTCAGTGACATGCTCATCGGCACCCTCCTCATCATCATCCTCATCATCACCCTCATAATCCTCATCATCAGACTCGAATCCACCACTCTCAGCCTCAGGGTCCTGCACTGGGTCTCCTCGTGCTCTAGCCTCCTGTGCCATCGCTACTGCCTCTGCCTCTCGATCCACCTGATCAACCCACTCCAAGTCTCTATCACTGAAGACAAGATCATTCATCTCAGTGTTCCACTCTTCTTGTGGATCAATGTTCTCTAATACAATTGGAGATGTGTCGGTGCCCAAGATATGTTTGTGATGAAGGCGAAGGTTGTAGTGAACAAACACAAGACCCCAATCCTCTTCTCTCAAGCCTTTTTTCTCTCTTCTTTCCTTATGCAAGTGATAGAATGACCTTTTTAGGTCAAAAACATAATATAAATGCCAAGTCAAACATAAAAAATGACTTGAAATAATTAAAAAAAGCTTTTTTAAAGCGCTTTTCGGCGCTGCCTGCCAGCCGAGTCTTGGCCTCGGGACTCGCCGAGTCAGGCGAGTCCATGGACTCGACAGGACTCGGCGAGTCCCGAGTCCAGAGTCAGGCAAACTCGCCTGGCCTGACTCGGCCTTGGACTCGGCGAGTCCTGTAACTCTGGTTCCAACCACCTCTTCTTGACCAGGATTTATTGCAGTAAATCCAAGTGATCTTGAGTTGTTTTGGTGATCGGTTTGAGGCGCAGGTAAAGGATTTAAAGCCGGAATCAATGGTTTCTTGAGGCGTGACCGAAGGATTTAAAGCCGGATTCAGTGGCTTCAAATCGAGGTGTTATCTCTTATGAAGAAAGGTTGCCTAACACGCAACTGTTGTTTTCTTCATGTAGTGGATGAAGCCAGAGCTTGCATCGGATGCTTGCTCAGAGAACAAACACTTCACTGAGTGATGTATTTGTAAGATCTCAGGATTAGGTCATGCATTTGAGGCGCAGTTAGGGCAACAAAACTGAATATATTCTTATGTCTGTTGAGAAGAAGAATTGCCTTTATTCTGCCGAGAAAAAGAGTGAACCTATATGCTACAGTGGCAAGGGTTAGAGAAGTAGCAAGGGTTAGAGAAAATCGACAAAGAGAGATACTAGGTTGTGCAAGGAAGCACAACAACAGTTGAGAATACACCTGTGTTAACCGGTGATAATTCTCAGTAGAGCACAAATAGAGATCACATCTGGCTAAGCAAAGCCTTCTGTAAAGATCTTGATTCTATTGTTTTCTAGCAAACTACAATAGACAAATCCCAGTATTTGGGTGGACTCTAAGAGGTCCCTTGTATCAAAATCCCTTAACCGGGTGACATCTTTCAAAGGTGTTTGAAGTCCCTTAACCGGGCAGGTCTTAACAAACCTTACTGTAACAAATCCCTTGACCGGGTCGCACCTAGCAAGTGTGTTTTATCCCTTGACCGGGTAGGCTCTTAACAGGGCGTACTTCAGAAGAGTACAAATATTGTGAGGTCTCCTCACACTGTGGTTTTCACCCTAACCGGGTTTCCACGTGATAAATCTGGTGTGACTTTGTGTTTGTTCACTTACTGTTTTACCTGCTTAGAACTGCTTGCTTTTTGTGCTGTAAGTTTACTTCACTGGATTAAAGAAAAAGGAAAGAATTATTCAAGTGCTAATTCACCCCTCCCCTCTCAACACTAGTTGGGACTGTCAATTCTCTGGTTGCCTAGCTGTGGATCTCTGCTACCTCTTTGTCTGCAGCTCTTCTCTTAGAAGATGTCTCTCCTTTTCTCCATGCAATCACCCACAATCAACAACAACTTTCTTGCATCCTATGACCTATATTTATGCAAGAATTCAATCGCAATGAAACCCTCAACTCACAGAACCGCCAGACTATAAACTCACCAATAAATCATGCAATTAGCAAAAAGGTATGCATTATGATCTGGAGTTTACCATGAGATTATCCGAAGAAATAAAGCTAACTTCAGATAAAAAGCTAACTCCACTTCTTAGCAATGAATATCCCGTATAATCCGGTTTTAACTCAAATTGCTTCTACAGGATCCGGTGCGGATCTTTTAGGCAGTTCAACCGGTGTATCTCGTTCCCGGTTCCAACTCTGTATGAGCTCTTAGACCAGTATTAGATTGGTCTACCGGTGTATACCATTCATTGCATCAACCGGTGCATACACTCTATTTACAGTCTACCGGTGACTTCTAAGTAACATGAGTGACCGGTGAACTTTTACCGGTACATGGTTTTTACATTAATGACAACTTAAATTGCTAACAATCTTCCCCTTTGTCATTGGTGGCAAAACTATACACAAAACCATATTCACTTACTTGTCTTTCCTATAGAACACTTTCCTTGTCTAAGTGCTCCAGTGTTAGTTGGTTGGATCCCCCTTTTTTTGTTCTTCTCCTCTATTCTCCTTCTGTTCACTCTCCATCTTGCTACTTTCTTCCCCTTTTTGCCTCCAGAGGACAAAGGGTTTTACTTCACTTCACATTTGTAGTTTGGTGAAGATATCCTTGTAAATTGTTTTGGCCGAGTGAAGGAATGGTGCTCATTGACTGGTTATATGTTCAATATTCTTGAGGGCTGCTGTGAGGGAAACAGTTATGTTTTCCATATCTTCAACAGTCTTGTAATCCGGTTCATTTATCAGAGCTTCTGTTGTAGTGGCAATGCGCTTCTGATGTTGATGATTTAATGTGTGATGCATATCCTTCTTTGACGATTTATGAAGATCCAATTGTGGTTTATGGTAATGTGGTAGGTCTAGCTGGGTTGAATACAGGATCACCTAGGATTATTTATAGTTTACTTTTTGCAGTGGACTATTATGGATTGGATTGTTTAGGGTTGATGCTTGTTTGTTGTTTACAGAATGATAGAGTAATTAACATTGACGTTGATTCTACAATCTTCATCAACTACATTCTTGGTGGATATCATATGGGAATTAGAGTAGTGCATTGTTAGCATGGTGGAGTTACTCTTTGTGTTGGTACTATACACAACGACTTTTTCAAAGGTTGTTGATGATTAATGATGATGGAAGAAACATTCCATGGGAAGTCGGGGACTCTAAAAGTAATATTGTTGTTGTTGCAACCCCTTATTTCTTAATACATAGAAGTCCATTTCATTTATTGCAGGTGTATAACAAATTTATGGTTTGGATTCCGTGGAGAAGTCAATTGCTTTACAGAATGTTGTAGTCAATTGGTTGTATCAGAGTAGAGCAGAAGAAGCATGATGGATGAGTCCAATAGGTGTGAGCATCGACTTTTGCAAAAAGAGGGTGGTACTCATTAGCTTGATTGCATTGTGAGGAGTGCATATCATTTCTCTTTCAGCCCACAAATTGATGAGTTGAATATGTTTAAGAAGACAAATAATAAGAGACTGAATGATTGGTGTAAAGAGAGTTATACAGAAGGAGGATTTGTAGCTTGCAGGATTTTCAGTTTGCATTTTTCGGTTGGTTGTTATGCTGGGTTACAAAGAGGTGAAACTGAGTATGAGTTGAAGTCTTCAAGTGATGGGAATGAAACTAATTGGAGGATTTGGGATATTGATGCAGTTTCTTGTGAGGAGGTTTGGTCACAAGATTGGAGTTGGGAAAATTTCAACGTTGGTTCTGCTCTTCACTTTCCAATAACACTATTTATGGCGACCTCAATCTTGGGGGAATTCAGTTTTGAGCACTTGCAATCTTCAATACAACCAGTTATGGGAGATTCTCTGGACATAGTTCAATTATTCACCACTATCTTAGTTTTATCACACTATTTATGGTGACCTCAATCTTGGGGGAATTCAGTTTTGAGCACTTGCAATCTTCAATACAACTAGTTATGGGAGATTCTTTGGGCATAGTTCAATTATTCACCACTATCTTTTGGGAGAGTTTGGGAAATTGTAGTCTTTTCAAGGTGTTCATTGTCAATCTCAAATTTATGATTGGTTGATCGTAGTGAGATGCGTTAGCCGCTGTATTCGAGGTCCTTCTCTTGACACTTGAAGATTAAGTGTCAGTGGTATGTTTTTGGTTGGCAATAGTAGAGGCATTCCTTGGTTGACAGATTGTAGAGTTGTAATAGTGATTGATCTTCATTTTTGTGATGTCATGTGGAGTGATGCTTGGGTTTACATTATATGGTTGAGTACGGTGTTCTTTCTATTGCCCAGGACCGTGATTGGCAATGAGTTCGCTGATGTGATCTTTTTTAAGTTTCCTTCTCTCGGGGATTTTAGTTTTGGGTTTGATGATGTTTTCTTTATGGGGTTCTAGGAGAGGAGAGTGCAGTTTGAGTATGTTGGTTTATTAGTTATGATCAATGTAGCACAATATCAACATGGTGGTTATGTTTTGAGTTTGATTCGGAATCTTGAGATCACTTGGGTTAGCAGCTCAACAATTGATAGGAATGTGGCACCCTATGTCAAGATCCCAAAATTCACCCCTATGGTTTTTCAGTTTGGTCTTTTCGAAGAGCATTTTCCTAAGGAGATGACTAAGTTTATGTAGTGCTTGATTGCTCTTCTTGTTGGAGATTGGAAGGATGCCTCTAGTTTGGGCACCTTGTGTCTTCAGTAGATGGTGTTGCAATTGCCCTAGGTTAACTTAGGACCTAGGGATCAATTTTTCTTGTAGTATGGATCAATCAATTGATTGTGGATTGCTTTGGCATTGCTTGAGGACAAGCAATCTTTGGGAAGGGTGGACTGTAATGTCCCCTTTCTAGCACAAGTTGTATGAGTTTTTCATTAGCCTGTTTCTCCATGGTCCCATAGGCTAACTAGGACATTTAAGGGACTTTGAGGCCATTTGGCCTAAACAATTTTCATTGCAGGTCAATCTAAGGTGTTTGAATGCAGTTTTGGCATACTTACTATGTATAGTAAGTCAATTGGGTCAAGTTGGTATCATTAGTGAATCATAAATAATATCTTGTCAATGGTAATTGTTAATATCAACTAGAGATTTTAACAACCGGTTGTGATTATTAATTTATTTGTCAATAAAGTTGAGTTATAAAGTTAAATTAAAATATTTAACTTCACTGGGGACTTAAGTTAAAGGGAAAGTTATTTTAAGTGACATGAGGAAATATTAAATGAAAGCACTCACAGGAAAATAGTAGAAAAAGTGTTTGCAAAAAAATAGCTAAAATGCATTCGCAAAAAATTAGTGCAAAAAAGCAATCGTAAGAAAATAGGAAAAAAAATAGAATCCGAAAAAATAGGGAAAGACAAATGTGATGGGGAAAAGTGATTTTATTTGTCTCACATAGGTAAGATGAGTGAATGAGCTCTTATGGGAGTGTTATAAAAGATCTCTAAGAGCTCACTTTCAGACATGTTGGATGAAATAAAAAAATTATGAAATATTAGAGTGTTCTTCAAGGTTTTGTGAGGACGAAATCCCTCATGAATGACATTTACTTCGTTGTTGAAAGACATAGTCAAGAGGATCATTGAGCAACAGAGTCTGTCATTTAGTGGGTGTTTACTCTAGTTATTTAAGAATACATTCAAAAGTTCTTATTTCTAATTTGGATTTGAATTTCATAGAAAACAGTGAATAAGTGTTGAGCGTTGAATAGACTGCTGGGCCTAGTATATTACGAGCTGAACTTCATTGCTGAAGCCATATATTCAGATCTGGCTGTCCCAATATAGAGCTGCGAGTACAGAGAAGGCTGGGCGTGAGAATTAGAGGGGGTGCGATCAGATTTTGAAGAGTTTTAATGGCAACTGGAAGAGACTAGACAACTGCCAATCATCATTTTTCATTGCTGTATTTGTCTAAGGCTGAGAACTACACGTCTAGGGCTGGGAACTGTGTTTTGTCAAAGACTAGACTACTATTTAGCATCTTTCTTCTTGGCTACACCAAATTGGAGTTGGAAAATACTCATCTAAGGTTTGGAAAGTATATACTACTCTTGTATGATCTGTGAATCTTCATTTCCAGTATAATAATTCAATGGTATGTCTCAAACCATTTTATAATCATCCTTATTTGAAATAGTAATCAGTCTAAAGAGGAGACTTGTATTTCAGATATGTCTTGAAAATTTTGGAAACATCTAGTGTACAACTAGTTTGCTATATTTTGAGATAATGTCTTTCAATAATTGATAAATGCTGCATTCCATTCCTGCATTTGCATTCATATTACGACTGGATAAATCAGCATCAAACAGATCAAACTACTCGTTAGAATCAGGAAAAATAATCAGAACAAGGGCAACCATTACACTTCTAGTAAGAAAGACATGGTAAAAGGGCTTCGCTCACTTGAGAAGTTGAATGCTATTTTTCTAGTTGCCTTGTTGGAAAACAACATCGAGCACCATTCCATTCTCATGAGCATTGTGCAAGCCAACCTTTAGTTGGCGCATACCATTTTGCGTGTACCCATCGCACCTAGTCATAATGGTTTCAAGTACTTTCATCTTTCTATTGATGATCACTGTTGATGTTTTGTAGCTTCAGTTGGATAAACACTATGAGTCAATACTAGTGAAGATATGTATATATATATATATATATATATATAATCATAATTGTCATTATATTAATTACATAATAATGAATACAAGAGATTGTTGCATTTGGAAAACACATACTATACAGGCAGTGCTATTACATATGCAACGATCCTAAAAACCTTAACATGGTATCAAAGCTAGGCTGCAAATGTAAGAGAGTAGTTTGTTGATGGTGAATGTGTGACTGTCTCAGAAAATACAGTCTCAGTATGGGGACCATATCTTACAAATACACCTTTAGATTTTGCTGCATGTTGGATATGTTGGTGATAAACAAATTTCAAAGAATCTCGCCGGAGCGATTGGCAAGAAAGTGTCGGGTTCAAAAGTTATGACCAACTATGTACGGGTCTATTTGAAATCTGGTGAGTGAAGTTGTGTTGTAGATTTTTGTCCACACCAAATGCAAAGAATAAGGTCAAGTGAATTGTAGCAGATTTGTTAAGAAGCAAACATCAGCGATTATATATTGGAAACTATGGCATTCCTGAACGCGGCAATTCATTGAAGACATAATTTACGCACCTTTATTTGAATAAAGTGACTTGATTAAAGAAAAAAAGCAGCGTTGTTTAGTAAGAGGTTGAGGACGATGAATTTGCAAAGTATACACAGCGATTTCCATAATGATTAGTTAGACCTTGTAGCGGCTTTCATTAAAGAGACATTAATTTGTTATGATCGTGGTCAAGCATAAACAAAGAAGCATGTATTCAAAGAAGGGTGTCTCTTTCTAGAAAGCGAGCATTAATTATAGAGTGTCACCTCTCTTGGAGCAATCAAGTCATTTCACAAGAAGACAAGCATTGTTCAATGATATAAGAGTGGGAATTTTACATTGTGGGGGGAATAATAACCAATGTTACATTCCCACTTGAACCATCCTTAGTGGGGAGATGATTCAAAGGGGAGATGTCTTTCAAATAATCTGAGAAGGTGTTTTCTGATTTGATGTATATGGATCTTCATTGATGTCTTTCAAATAATCTGAGAAGGTGTTTTCTGATTTGATGTATATGGATCTTCATTGAAGCAACTTGTATCAAGGATGTTGATGCGCAGATAAGTATTTATTATCCTTGAGTATTACTTTATCTACTCATTGTAATCTCTCTTTTATTTGTATTTTTGTACGTACTATAAGAGCTATTTGCCTTGATCTTTTACGGGGATGCTCTTGCAAGAAAAAAAAGATAGATATCAGATTCAAAGGGAGTTTGACTCTTCCGAGGTAACTTTGGACGAGGAGCTCAGAAGATTGATATCAGACTCAGAGGGAGTCTAATAGTTCATCTTAAGCAATCTTGGATGAAAAGATCAACAGATTGATATCTTCTCAATGAGTTCTTCTCTATGAGAGAAGTTCGAGGTGAAATCTCTTGTTTCCACCCTCTGCGCTGAGGCATGATGGATGTCATGTGTGTGACTCCATGTTTTTTTTAATGGGCCTACCTCCTGTGTACATCATGAGGAAGTGACGACTTCCAAATGATTATCACTTGTATTTGCAGAAGTTATTGAAAGGTGACGATCTTACAATAACTTAATCTTCTATTATGATGAACATCCTATGATGTCTAAGCAGATCATGATAGATGATAACTTGCATGGTGGATTAAGTTCCTTAAATAGACCATGGCCTTCTATTGTGATGGACATCTTATGATGTCTAAGTAGATCATGATAGATGATAACTTGCATGATGGATTAAGTTCCTTAAATAGACCATGGCCTTCTATTGTGATGGACATCTTATGATGTCTAAGAAGATCATAATAGATGATAACTTGCATGGTGGATTAAGTTCCTTAAACAGACCATGGCCTTCTATTGTGATAGACATCTTATGATGGCTGAAACAGATCATGATAGATGATATCTTGCATGGTGGATTAAGTTCCTTAAACAGACCATGGCCTTCTATTGTGATAGACATCTTATGATGGCTGAAACAGATCATGATAGATGATGAATGTCCCTATGGTAAGTATTATTGAGGATACATGTGCACATTACCTATGGACATTTTTTGAGTGCTTGGTGAGTATCACACGACTTGATATTCTGTGGCCAATGCTTCGGATATCATGAGATGATATCTTTATAAATTTTTGAGTACTTCGTGAATATCACGCGACTTGATATTTTGCAGCCAATGCCCTCGATATCATGAAATGATATTCTTATGAATCTATGAGTTATGGTGAGTATCATGCGACTTGATATTCCTAGTTAGACCATATCTTTGATATCACTATAAATGATATCTTCTGATCCTAATCATGTGTTTAATCTTCCTTGGCTAAGAGGGAGTGTTGATGTTTTGTAGCTTCAGTCGAATAAACACCAAGTCAATACTAGTGAAGATATGTATATATATATATTTAGTATATATACGATGTATATATATACTCTTATATATATATATATATATATATATATATATATATATATATATATATTATTATGTAAATATTAGAGAAATTATACAATACTCAAGAGATATTATATATATATATGTGTGTGTGTGTGTGTAATCATAATTGTCATTATATTAATTACATAATAATGAATAGACATGTCCCATGAAGGGATATGTCTCTTCTTGGCTCATTCTCAATATAAATGCAAGAGATTGTTGCATTTGGAAAACACATACTATACAAGCAGTGCTATTACATTTGCAACGATCCTGAAAACCTTAACAATCACAAAAGAAAAATGTGGGTATAATTGTTTGCAGACTAAAAATGAAGCCTTTTCCTACTTTAAAGAGTTTCACAATTTTTTGGATAAAGATATGAATCATAGTATTTGTATCCCCCACTCAAATTGAGAGGGGAAATATACTAGAATAGAATTCTCCACCTACTCAAAGGAAAATGAAATTCGTCAACAACTGACTATAGCATACACACTTTAACAAAATGGACTTGTCAAACAAGATACTTGCATCATCCTGGAGATGGTACATAGCATATTAGAGGATTCTCATTTCGGACATGCAAATTGGACTGAAGAAGTGCATATAGTGGTTTATTGTCATGTCCCCACCAAAATGAGAATTTGCAGCAGTATTGATTACATCAAGTCACAACCTTTAAACTGCCTTCTAGACATTTGGCTTATACAAATAACATCAATTTAAATAAGGTCATTGAATATTAATTTAAGGGTAATGATCTTTAAATTAAAGAAAGAAAACAGTTCAAGGCAGCAATATCCTAGAACAAATGATAATTAACTCATAATTAAGGCTCAAAGAGTTGTGACTCTTTCAAAAGGGCAGAGATCATGAAGAGTCGTGATTTCTCCCTTATATTGGAAGATATAAAAGAAGAGTAAATAACCATTCAATCAAGCAAGAGATATGCAGCCTCAGAATAAATAAATTTAGACAAAAATTTATGTTAATACTTACTGGTTACTGAGAGGGGGGGGGGGGGGGAGGGGTGAATCAGTAAATACTCGCTATTATACTTTTAATTCTGAACTTCTTAACCTTAACTGATAAACAGAATATAACAGTCATTCAAAAGCATAAACAAAATCACACAGATTAATACAAGTATTTATACGTGGAAACCCTTGATTATAAGGGAAAAAACCACGGTGAGACAGAGCTCACAATTTCACTACTTCAGAATGAAGGCGCCCTGTTAGGAGCTTACAAAGCACTGGTTAAGGTGCTACTCGGTTAGGGGATTTTACAAGAGATCTGTTAAGATCTAAACCCTGTTAGGAGCTGCCTGGTTACAGGACTTTGAACATCAACAAGATGTTACCCTGTTAGGGGATTCTTACAATGAACCGATTAGGTCCACCCTAATAAAGGGATTTGAATATGCTTTCACTACTAATAGAATTGATGATCTGTTATAACACTGAATGTCTGATTAGATCATACCTCTTCTCTAGTTGCCTGGCTGTTGATCTCTACTACCTCTGTGTCTGCAACTCTTCTCTTAGAAGATGTCTCCTTTTCTCCATGCAATCACCCACAATCAACAACTTTCTTTGCGTCCTATGACTTATATTTATATGAGAGTTCACCATAATGAAACCCTTAACTCATAGAACCGCAAGGCTACAAACTCCACAATAAATCATGCAATCAGCAAAAAGCTATGCGCTCTGATCTGGAGTTTACCTTGCAAAACATCTGTATGAATAAAGATAACTCCTGTTAAAAAGCTAACTCCACTTCTAAGCGGTGGATGTCCCGTATAATCCTGCGTTTAACTCAAACTGATCCACTAAATCCAGTGCGGATCTTTAGGCCACTTTAGACCGGTATAACCTTATATCCAGTTTAACTTATGCACACTGAGACTGGTGCGTGTTCTTAGATCGGTCTACCAGTGTTCTTTATCTACCGGTGCATACATTATGTTGCTTGTCTACCGGTGTCTTCTAAGTGTTGTGAATGACCGGTGACCCCTTACCGGTGCATAGTGTTTGTGGATGTTGTACACGAATGACAATTTGATTTGCTAACAATCTTCCCCTTTGTCATTGGTGGCAAAACTATACACAAACTTCACTCACTTACTGATCACAGTGCCTTGTATTGGTAGAACACTGCTTCCCTTGTTCTAGACTTCCCCTGACTGAAAGTTCTACACTGTCCTATAGAACACTTCTCCTGTCTAAGTGCTCCCTATCTAAGTGCTCCGATGTTCTCTTTTTATTTATTTTTTTTTGTTCTCCTTCTGTTCACTCTCTATCTTGCTACTTTCTTCCCCTTTTAGCCTCCAGAGGATGAAGGGTTTTACTTCACTTCACATTTTTAGTTTGGTGAAGATATCCTTGTAAATTGTTTTGGCCGAGTGAAAGAATGGTGCCCATTGACTGGTTATATGTTCAATATTCTTGAGGGCTGCTGTGAGGGAAACAGTTATGTTTTCCATATCTTCAACAGTCTTGTAATCCGGTTCATTTATCAGAGCTTCTGTTGTAGTGGCAATGCACTGCATTGAGTCAAATGTTGGGGCGAGAAACATTTGAAATCCAATAATATCTTGGATTCTCTTACTTTCCTCTTCTATAGTCTTCCTTTGGACAAGAGCCAGACTTGTCATTTCTCTGCTATAATGTACTGTAGATTTATTCTGTATATTAAACTAGGAAGATAAAGCTTTGATGTCCTCTGTGGTCTTAATAGAATTCTCTGTTAGATCTTGCAAAAATAATTCAAAGTTTGAGGTTCTGCACATCAGACTTCCTGCCTCTTGAAGCTGTTGTTGGAGGATTCTCAGGTTGGTTGTCACATTGACTTTGATATCATCAACCTGTTTGAGGAGTATTTCTACTCTTTTCTTTTTGTAGTGGTTGGCCACTATTATTTCTGGATCTGTTAGATCCTCACCGATTGCTTGTGCCAAAACTTCCAGCTGATCTGTGACCGGTTCATCTTCATCTATGTCAGCATCAGGGACAAAGTTGTACAGGATGTTCTTTACATTGGTCAGGACCATATCCTGTTTTCTTTTGGTCAATTCTTTTAGTTGCCTTGTTGACATCTTACTAATGTCTACCACTGTTTCTGTAAATCTGCTTCTTTTTGCTTCCTTTCCCTCGGCAAATGATAGTTTCCTTTTTGAAGAGGAGCTTGGAATATCTTTGTGTTCTTGCTAGTCTTGCTCTTGCTCCGGTTTTAGCTACTCTGTATGGACAGGGATCTCTTCTTCTTGCCCCTTGTTGTCTTCCATTACTTGATGAGCTCTGCTTTCCGGTTGGACTTCTTCCGGTGGCTTACTACCTTCAACATTTTGTGGTTGTTCTCCCAGTGGGTCTTCTTTTTGTTATTGCTCCTCAGCAATATGGAGATCCCCTATGGGTATATCAATTTTTGTTTCTTGTTCAACATCTATTTGTTCATTAGTTAAGATCTCCTCTGTTTGCACAGGTCTGTTTTGATCCTAAGGACCGTATTTCTCTAATGCCGTGAAGTCATAATTGTTCCAGTAGTCTAGAGTGTCTTTGTAGACTTTATTCTCATATCCATTCAATATCTCTGCAATTCTATCAAATGTTTTTAGGTTCATGGATGCTTCTTCTAGTAGAAGCTTTATTCTTTCTTCACTAAAACCAAGTTGGACCTTAAGTAGTGTGTCTCTAGTGATTTTGGTGTTCAGACCTAGACGGGTTTTCCATTTTTCTTGTAGCCTATTTTTTAGTTCCGGTGGGAACTTGGACCTGTAGTACCTTGGGGTCCTATTATAATCCATGAAGGTCTCTACTATCCCGACAATCAGCTTTTGTTTGTCTTCTTCATTTAGTACACTATACCATTTAGCTGCATTGTCCACTTCCCCAAAGTCCATAACCTCAGTTATTAAATCATCAACATGCATAGGTTGAAAGTTACCTTTGCTTTGTGAGATGAAAACCGTTGGATTTGTTGCTTGTTCCTTGGTTAAGTCCACTAGTACCGGTGCTTCTTGTCCAAGTACTCCTTTCCCTTTACCAATGTCAGGTGCTGGTTTAGCTGTTGTTCTTTGTGCTGCTTCTTGTTCTGCTTGTTGCTGGGTCTGAAGAAGTTTGGTCCATAGTGCGACTTCTTCATTGTGTACCTTCTCAATTTCTCCAATAAGCACTAGGCCTATCCTTCTTATAGTTGCAAAAGTTTCTTGATGCAGTTCAACCTGTTTTGCTGCCTCATCTAGAGTAAGGTGATTCTGAACCTCCAGAAGAGCCCGTATCCTCTCCTCCTTTTCTCTTTCTTCTGAGGCTTTCCACTGGGCCTCAATATTCTGTAGAAGTTGTTCCGATAGAGTAGTGTGAAGTCCACCGGGATGAAGATTGAATTTGTGGAGGCAGAATGCTACTGCTTCCTCAAGTTTGTCCTTGTCTTCATCACTGCTTAAGTCATATCTTCTTCTTACAGAGCCTAAATTTCCAGCCTTCTTCAATCCTTCCACAATTTCGTCAATTGTGGGCTTGGCTCGTCTAGGTGGATCCTCCTTTGATACTTTTTCAGTCTTCTTCCTAATCAAAGGAATTGTGACTTCGGGGTTTGTTTCTTCTTGTTCTTCCTCTTGGATGCTGGGTGCCGATTCTTCTTTCTTCCTTCGGCCTTTGGGCGGTTCTGTCACCGGTTTCTTTCTTGGTGGAGGTGTCCTTTTATAGACAATTTTGATTGGTGCCCTTTTTGACAGATTCTAAAGAATTTCAATGTACGTGCCGAACTGAATGGCACCAGGATCCAAATTTGCATCATTTAATGCCCCAGCATATGCCTTAGCAACTTTGGCTGAGATCTCGTAACCCAGCTCAAGAGCATATGCATCTCTTGGTTCAATTGCTTGAATAATGCAGTTGTTGGTGGTGACCAAAAAACATACCTCATCCTTGTAATGTTCAACAATTGCCGACGAAATTCTTTCCCTCTCGTGCATCTCTAGTTGAAAGGCTTCGAAATGTTTGGTCATAGCATTGCTTAACTGGTCTCCCTGTCTATTTGCCATTTGAGTGATTTGATGCATGATCGGTTTGTCAGTTCTCCAATTCACTTTTTCGAAACCTAGGAAGAAATCCAGGTAGAAAAAGTATAGGCACATCAGAAGGGTTCTATACTTCATATATTTCTTCTTCACAACTCCAAGCTTCTTCATATTTTCAAAGATTTGGTTTCATAGCATTGCACAAATGTCGTATTGGACATTTTCGTGCATAATGTGATGCGCAGCATGAATTGCATCACCTAGTACGCTTTTTAGGTTGCTTGACTGACAGACTTTATATCCGATAATAGCGGACGCGAAACGTACTCCTTCATCTTCAATGTCGTTTATAGTCATAAGTTGACCATCGGACTTCAACTTGGTTAGCTTGTTGATGATAGAATTGGAGATGGTGCGCAGGGTTATCGCTTCCCCTTTGTCACTGTACCCGGTCACTCTATGGAGATCCTCTTTGGTGATCTCGTGACATGCGTCTTTGTTGAGCCAGAATCCTAGTTCATGAAGACGGCTTAGCACCAATCTAACTTGGTCCTCCCGAAAGATTGCAGGTTAGCACATGCCATTTATTAGACTGGAAGATACCAGATTGGCATATTTGTCGAGCAATTTTCCTTCTTCACATAATGACACATACTCTCCTTGAATAAAGGTTTCTTCGAGTTCTTGTCTGGCGTGAATGAATGTTGTAACATCCTCGGTTAAGAGGACTCCTTTTGGTATGGAAGAGAGATAGCACCAACCATGTCGTTTTCTCTGTTCTGCACAGGCAAGATGTTGTATGCTGGTCTGTTCACTAGATCTCCTTTGATCAACTTCACAGTAGCGGAAGATGAAGCCATTCTTGCTAACGAGAAATTCGCAAATAGTGATTTCTCAGTGATCAAAGTGTGAAAATAACACAGCACAAGAATTCCTAAATCGCCAAGTAAGCAAAGTGAAAACTTGAGAGTAATTTCCCTTTCTTTTATAGGGTTAGGTTATAACGGTAATTACCAAACGGTAACTATTTGTTAAACGGCTATAGTAATAAATGCTTTACCTACTTTTTCCTTCCGTTTTGCCAACTGGTTGATTTTAATCTTGCCTTACTGGTTAATCTTGTAGACCGAATGAGTCCGACTCTCACCAGTCATACTGGGAACGGTAGTGGATCTACCAGTTCCCTCTAAACCCTCATGGTTTAGTTTGCCGAAGAAATATCGCCATCAGCAGATGGTGATTTTTCCCCTGTCTTTTCTTCAGCGGAGATCTTTGATTCTTTTATGAACCAAATCTGTTTGACCGTTTTCTTAGTCTTTTCTTCCTTATTGATCTTCTCTTCAGATTTAACCGGCTCCTTCTTCTTGCCGAATGACTTGTTTCTTCTTTCTTTGGCTTTGTGTCCCACTTTGTTGCAGTGATAGCAGATTACTCTAGTTGCTTTCCATGAGTTCATTCTTTTCGTGTCAATTGACTTGTTGCGTGAGCCATTATAGTTGTGTAATCCATGGTTCATTGTACTCAGGTTCTTGTTTCTTTTGGTGAGTATTGGTTTTGGGGATCTAAATGCCATTGTCTTGGATTTGCATTCTTGTGCTTTGTGTCCAAATTTATTGCATGCATAGCAGTATCCTCTGAAGCTTCCCTTGCTGCTGCTGGACACAAATGTGGGACTGGACCAGCACTCACTGGTCTTGTGGCCCTTTTTACAGCAGTTCTTGCAGTAGCTATTGGTGGTCTTTACCAGTGCATTCCTGCAGTTGTTAGTCTTCTGACCCGATTTCCCACAGTGATTGCAAGATGTGTTAGGGAAATTCTTACCTTTTTGCATCAGCGATTTCATCTTATCCTTCTTGATTGCTTTTTCCCTAGAGGGCTCACCATTCCTTTTTGCATTTTCACTGATGAAACCAAGACCGGTCTGATCTTTGTGTCTTCTTTGACCTTTGAGTTGCTCATCAAGCTTAGTTGAACTTTCATTGTATCTTCTCAGTATTTCATTTGTCTCTTCAAGTTCGTTCATCTGCTCCCTTAGTTGATGCAATTCTTGAGACAATCTATTGCATGCTTCATTCCTGTTATGCCAACCTTTCTACATGTGGGCATTTTCTTGGGTGACACTCTGAATGTCTTCTTGAAGTTGTAGAATGATAAGTTCATTTGCCCCTACGGCCTCCACTGTCCGGTCCCTTACTTTCTCAGAGGCTGACAAAGACTTGACTGCCGAATTTCTTTCGTCTTCAGCTTTTCTCTTTTTCTCGATTAGTTCAGTCATCCTCATGGCATTGTCTTCTTATTCTCTTTTGAGATTAGAGATCTCATTGGTCAGGATCTAATTCCTTTCCATGAGTTCAGATACTGCCTCCTCAGCTTCGTCAGATCCACTCTGCCCGGAGAGTTCATCGATGGTTTCATTGCTCTTATTCAGCTGAAGCGCTAGTTCCTTTCTTTTTGCAAGTGATCTCCTCAATCTGTTTTCCAAAGAGATGATGATGTCATTGGCTTCCTCTAGCTACTTTTGATACCGGTAAACCTCCATGATCTTTGTCTCCAGCTGTTAGGCTTAGAAGCAGAGAGAACTTGGCTCTGATACCAATTGTGAATACTTACCGGTTACTGAGAGGGGGGGGGGGTGAATCAGTAAATACTCGCTATTATACTTTTAATTCTGAACTTCTTAACCTTAATTGATAAACAGAATATAATAGTCATTCAAAAGCATAAATAGAATCACACAGATTAATACAAGTATTTATACATGGAAACCCTTGATTATAAGGGAAAAAACCACAGTGAGACAGAGCTCACAACTTCACTACTTCAGAATGAAGGCGCCCTGTTAGGAGCTTACAAAGCACCGGTTAAGGTGCTACCCGGTTAGGGGATTTTACAAGAGATCTATTAAGATCTAAACCTTGTTAGGAGCTGCCTGGTTACAGGACTTTGAACATCAACAAGATGTTACCCTGTTAGGGGATTCTTACAATGAACCAATTAGGTCCACCCTAATAAAGGGTTTGAATATGCTTTCACTACTAATAGAATTGATGATCTGTTATGACACTGAATGTCTGATTAGATCATACCTCTTCTTTGGTTGCCTAGCTGTTGATCTCTGCTACCTCTGTGTCTACAGCTCTTCTCTTAGAAGATGTCTCATTTTCTCCATGCAATCACCCACAATCAACAACAACTTTCTTTGCGTCCTATGACTTATATTTATATGAGAGTTCACCGTAATGAAATCCTTAACTTATAGAACCGCAAGGCTACAAACTCCGCAATAAATCATGCAATCAGCAAAAAGCTATGCGCTCTGATCTGGAGTTTACCTTGCAAAACATCCGTATGAATAAAGCTAACTCCTGTTAATAAGCTAACTCCACTTCTAAGCGGTGGATGTCCCGTATAATCCTGCTTTTAACTCAAACTGATCCACTAAATCCGGTGCGGATCTTTAGGCCGCTTTAGACCGGTATAACCTTATATCCAGTTTAACTTATGCACACTGAGACCGGTGCGTGTTCTTAGATCGGTCTATCGATGTTCTTTATCTACCGGTGCATACGTTATGTTGCTTGTCTACCGGTGTCTTCTAAGTGTTGTGAGTGACCGACGACCCCTTACCGGTGCATAGTGTTTGTGGATGTTGTACACGAATGACAACTTGAATTGCTAACAGTTTATATACATGGTATAACATAATGCATGGTATTCTGATTTGGCTGATTTATTATGTCTTCCATTTGATGGGAAGGAATGTATTGTTGTGACCTTTTCACACATCACCCATTGGAAATGGGGCCCCCTGCCTTTTGTTTCGCTTGGCCTTTTTTTGGGTTTTGTTTTCTCAGTAGTTATGGTTTTGGTCTCCTAGCCTCCTGTTACAAGTGAAAAGTGTCGAATTTGTGGCTATATCCAGAAGATAAATGTAATCTCCCTTTTGAAATTTTTGGTGAAATTTGTTAAGTCTAGGGCATCTCCTAAGGAATGGGAAAATTTTGTCATCCACCTTAAAGTGCTCCCTAGAATTCATATTTATCTATGCCAAGGACATTCGTTTGAGGTTATAAAATCCTACTTGTCTATCACAGGATTCAACTACTAATTTCCCTTCAAATCTTGTTGTCCAACTGATTCATGTTACAAGAGCAAGTGCACCCCCACACAGTGTTCAGCCTAAAATGAAGGTATCTCAAAGTTACGAGACCTTGAAATGATCAAAGTGGAATAGTGATCCTAATCAAGGTGAAGTTGTGACTGGGAACCCTGATCCCTTTGCTAAGGACAAATGACAACCCATGGATATTGATACTCTCGGGCATAATACTCTTCCAATAAAATGCCCTGATGGTAGTGTGACAAATGAGGTGTTTAAAGGTGTGCAACAATGTGAGGCAAATAATCAAGATGGTACAATGAATCAATCGCTGTCACCAACAGAAGTTGCAGAAAGCACCAATGCAAAATTTGAGGATGGTCAAATCAAGTCCTCTCCCAAAGTGCCAATAAGAAAGCATTTGGCAGAATAGATTGAATCAATAGAACAAAGTTTTGTGAAATGTACTGAAGGAGCCCTTTAGTCACGGTTCTATCCATGTCAGGGAGCCCACTTCAAAATCTAAATCTGTCCTCTTTTCTAGTACACTCCCATTAGCGCCATTTCGCCATGCACGTGAAATCTTGCTTGAAGGAAATATTGAAGGTATTGATAAGATGCGGTTGCATATGCGCTCAAAGCACTAATTTGCAAATGAAAGGAATCCCAACAAGGTCATAAATCCTGTCGGAAAGACTCAAATGCTGTAAGAGCGTTATTTCCTCACGCACCTAGAATCTTGCTTAAGCTTGAAAATCCACGGGCTACCCTCATAGGCGCTCAGGGCGCGTTTCCAGGCATGTCATAGAATGCAAAGAGGAAAGTATCTGCGACGGAGGCCCATATACACTCTGAGCACGAATATTCCATGCCCAGGGAATCCCGTTCATGACAAGGAATCCATAGAGTCCCAAAATGCGCTCAGAGCGCAATTTCACCTTTGTTGATGAATTTCTTAGTCCTTGGAACCCCTGATAGCTCTGAAGGAAAAAATTGCAAAATTTGAAGTTGACTATAGTTTATGTGCGCTCATTAGCACAAACTACATGCAGATCTAGAAATATTAAATTACTTTGCACTTTTGAAAATCAAAATCCTCCAAAATGTGTGCTTAGTAGACCAAGGAAATATTGAATCTTTCACTTTACCTTATAGGCACTCACAAGGAAGGAGTTTTGGAATTATTAAAATCCTTTTCAAAGGTATGCGCCCAAGATATTCACGACTTTGGAAGCTTTAGCAAAATTAAAAGTCCTCCATTCTTATAAAATACGCCTATGAGAACATTTTATACCAGCAAGGGAGGATAGATAAAGTTTTAAAATCCCATCTAATAAACAAAGTGTGCTCAAGATTATATTGCAAGGAGGGGACATTGGAAACAATAAAGTGAAAACTTAAAACTAATCTCTTATCCTCAAATTTGTGTTGAAGTTGATTTAAAGAACCCACTACTGGATTCTGTAGAAATATTTCTCGGTTCATCTTCTTGGATTCAACAACTAGATTATGAGACATTGCCATTCAGATGTAGAATCTTCCATGTGTATGGGCATTTGCAAAGGAGATGCCCTAAATTTAAGTTGACATCTACAAATAATGTCCCTTTTAACTCTAACTCTAAGGTGGATAAAGGGAAGGCTCCTATTTCTAAGTAGATTGCTATTAAGGAGGGGTTCAAATCGCGCAATAAGGGAAGAGGTTAGATGAGAACTTAATGGATAGGCAAGATGATGGGACTTTCAACAGGTTTGAGGTGTTAGATGACTGATTTAGGGAGAGGGAATTCCAGTGGAATTATCCTCTGGTGCCAAGACATTGGGAGAAGCATTGGAAGAAGATAAAGGGGAATGATAATCAAAACCTATCTATGGTGAATCGACAAGATGGATAGATGGATATAAATTTACCTCCTAGAATTCCTGATTTGTCAGAACTTAGTGGCTCTTTGGTCTTGAAAGATGGGATAGCTTGACAACTTTGACTCCCCCTTCAATTAAAGAGGCTTTAGAAACTAGGAAGAGCAATAGGGCTTCTCTTGTTTTAGGCCTACAACAAAAATCCCTTTAAAAGGGACCTCTTGAGAAACCTTTGAGTGGCTAGAAGACGGACTAGGAGAAAGTTAAGATTCTTAGGGATACGTTGGTAGAATTTGGGTTAGTGAAGCCCATTAACTCTCACTTATCCCAATCTCACAAATGATTGTATTATCATGAATGTTTGGGGGTTGAACAACATCCCTAGACAAAAGGTTGTTTGTGATTCAGTTCATACTGATTTTCCCAATATTGTCTTTATTCGGGAAACTAAATTGACAATGGATAGTATGTTAAATAGAGCTCCTGGAATTTGGTCACATGGGGCTTGTTAGTGTTGGAGGCAATGGTAGTTCAAGTGGAATGGCATATTTTTGGAATCCTAGGAAGGTTGTCCGTCAATGATGGATCTCTAGTCATTATTTGATTTCTATGGTTTCCTCTTGTTTGGATTCATGAGAAATGTCTTTTTACTAATATTTATGCTCCTAGTGATCTCTTGGGCAAATCGCAGCTTTGGGACCACATTCAGTTTGTCTACTCTCTGGTACCTTTTCTCCCTTGGATTATGGTTGGTGACGCAGTGTGCAACCTAGGAGAAAAAAGAGGGGGCATAGTTAGACTAGATCCATCTACCATCCTCAATGATAATATTGAATTCTTGAATGTTATTGATGTGAAGCCTAATAATGGTATTTTCACTTGGAATAATAGGAGATGTGGAGAAGATGCGATTTCAAAGAGACTTGATAGATTTCTTGTCTCTTGTTATTGGATGGGAGATAGATGGAATACAAGCTGATCCTAGATTGGAGAGGCTTTGATCATTTTTCGATGAAGATCTCAATGGTTTCCTCTAAAATTTCAAAGAAACCCTCTTTCAAGTTTCAACATATGTGGCTGCAAGATCTTTCTCTCTAGGATGCAGTCACTGATTGATGGTATAAAGGGAAGCCTTCTTATGGTAGGGCTATGTACTCTTTTGTCAAAAGATTGCAGTATGTGAAATATAAACTCAAGAGATGGAATAAACAATGTTTTGGAAACTTGCACTTAAATAAAATGGCAGCCCAAGCTTGACTAGATTCTAGCACTCACATGATCCAAGATTAGGGATTTACTAGGATTTGAGTTGGGAGGAAGCTATGGCAATTAGGGAAGTTGAGGAATGGGAACTTCGTGAAAAGATCTTATGGAAGCAGAAGTCCAAAATTGATTAGCTAGAGGAAGGAGATAGGAATATTGTCTTTTTTCATAATATTGTTAAGGGAAGAAGAAATGACAATCTTGTTACTTCTTTTGTGTCTTCAGAAGGTGCCCAACTTTCCTCAATGTTGGACATCTCTTGAGAAGCTTATCAGTGTTTTTCAGCCCTGTTTATGGAAGATTCCCCTCCTGCTAGGGATGATGAAACCTCTATACTGGATTGTTGCCTCCTCTAGTTTCTAATGAAGTATATGAGGTTCTCATTCACTCCATCTCGCTGCAAGAAGTGGAAGATATTGTGTTTCAAATCCCCAAACCTTGATGGCTTCCCAATTGAATTTTTCCAGGAGTTTTCAAAAATTATCAAATTGGATCTTTTAGAGGTGGTTTAGGAGTCAAAGAAATAAGTAGATGTTAAGAGCCATGAACGCTACATTTTTGGTCCTTATTCCTAAAAAATATAGTATGAACAAACTAGATTAGTTTAGACCCATTGCTCTTTGTAATGTGGTTTATAAGATTATCACTAAATTGATTGTTGAAAGACTCAAGTTGTGCCTCAAAGCTCTAATTTCTAATGAGCACGGTGGATTTGTTGTTGGTAGACGAATTCTTGATGGGATAGTGATTAGGCCATTCATTCTATGGCGACTTCTTAGGAGAAGGCCATGTTTATCAAACTTGACATGGCAAAAGCATATGACAGAGTCAAGTGGGCATTTTTATAAAAAGTTCTTTTGGCTATTGGCTTTTGGATTTCGTGATGATTGGGTTAATTAAGTCATGAGTTGTCTCTCCTCTACTTCTCAGTTTTGGTTAATTGGGAACCTTCTGAGCTATTCAGTGCTTCTAGGTGCCTTCGACAAGGTGACCCTGTTTGTTCATCATCATGGCTAAGGGTCTTCGTAGATTTATTAAATCCAAAGGTAGACAAGGCTTGATTAAAGGTTGGAGCTGGTGCAATAGTTTGCCTCATTCTCACCTACAATTTGTTGATGATGTTGCTTTGATGAGTATGGCCAGAGTTAATGAAGCTATTAATTTCAAGAAAACTTTGGACACTTATTTGGCTGCCTTGGGTCAGAAAATTAATGAGGCTAATTCTTCTATCTCTTTCTTTAATACTCCTTGGCTTATTCAAAATAAGATTGCTTGGATGCTCGTATTTCAAATTGGTTCTCTCCCTTTGTTTATCTTGGTATTCTTCTTGGAGTGGGATCTCAACGTAGAGAGCTTTGGCAGGAGATTCTAGATAAGTTTCACAAAAAGGTTACCCATTGGACCTGTAGATGGCTTTCATTTGATGGAAGCTTGACCCTTTTGAAGTCAGTGGTGCAAGCTCCTCCTATTTACAGATGCTTTGTGCAAGTTGCTCCCTCTAGTTTTGTGAAAGAGTTTGATGCTCTTTCTTGCTGATTTCTTTGGTCTAGTGATTTTCTATCTTCAAAGTGGAGCCTCGTTAGATGGGACTCAGTCTATAGGTTGAAGCAAGAGGGTGGTCTTGGTCTTCGACCAACAAGTTTGATTGGTCAAGTTTTATTTGCCAAGTTATATTGGAGATGGTGTATTGGTCTGGATTAGGAAACGGCCAGAATTATTACTCATAAGTACCTTAGGGTTGTTGATAGCACGGATGGGCCTCAGTGCAGTTTGGTAGGGAAGGGTTTCATGATTTGAGACACTCTCAAAAAAGGGGCGAAACTTATCAAGCAAGGTCTTTTTTGGATCTGTAATAGGGGATTTGATGCGATCTTTTGGCATGAATCTTGGAATGGCTACACCCCCCCCTTGGTGTTGTTTGGTAGGGAAGGGTTCCATGATTTGAGACACTCTCAAAAAAGGGGCGAAACTTATCAAGTAGGGTCTTTTTGGGATCTGTAATAGGGTATTTGATGCAATCTTTTGGCATGAATCTTGGGATGGCTCCCCCCCCCCCCCAATTATGTCTCAATTTCCTCATCTTCAACCCCTTTGCAATATTTTTGTTGAAGGGTTTGAGTAGGGTGGCAGATTTTAAGACCCCTAAGCTCCAAGGTCATTTGGAGGTAACTTGCTAGAAGGACCCTCATGAATCACCTTTGGGTGGTTCTAAAGAGAACCATCAAGAGCTTGCTAGGAATTTAGCTGGTAGACTCTACAATGCTCTTAAGGAAAGGGATGTTTTGGCTTGGGATCCGAATCCAAAAAGAATTTTTTTTGTTGCCTCTAGCTACCTAGAGTTGGATAGTCAATTGCATGGTCGGGGTGTGTGCCTTGGAGGAAGCAAGTTTAGAGTAATTTCTCTTGGCCTAAATGCATTTTTTTCTTTGGCAGGTTGCCCACATTAAGTGCCTCGCCTAGGAGAATGTGTGGAAGAGAGGCTTCCAAGGTCCTAGATGTGTCCTCTATAGAAGTAGTGGAGTGTATTTCTCATATCTTCTTCCAGTGTTCTTACTCAAGGGAGATTTGGCACCTTTGGTGGGGAGTGGGGAATCATGCATGTGTCCATGCCACCTCCTTAATAGAGTTTTGGGAAAGTTTGGGTCACCCTCCGGCTAAGGCCTGTTGTCTATAGCTTGCTTGGGTTCTTGGTCTGACTTTTATCATCTGGAATTTATGGTTAGAAAGAAATCAAAGGATCTTTCAAGATTCAAGAATAGTGGGTGTCCTCGAGTGGCGAAAGATTGTAAGTAGGCTCCACAAAACTATTTCTACAAAATGTGATTTTTCTATACCTGTGGACTCTAATGATTTGGTTTTGATAAAGAACTTGAATCTTGTCGGTAGTGGTGTGGGCTCCTCTGTCAAGAGGATATTGAGGCAAGCCAAGCAAAAAATCCATAGAGAGGGGAGGTGGCTCCCTCCTCCTAAGGGAGTTTTAAAAGTTAACAATGATGGTTCTTCCAGGGAGAATATTGGACATGTAGAAATTGGTGGTATTGGTAGAGGCAGTGATGGAGGTGATGTGTTCTTTTTCTCTACTTATAAGGAGCAACACTCTAATAACGTAATGGAGGCTATAGCTATTCTTCGTGCTATAGAAAGAGGGTGTCATCTTGGATGGAAGAGGATTGCATGTGAATCTGACTCTTAGATTGTGATTGATATGTTGATGGAGCTGATTGGCATTTAGCCTTGGTGGTAAAGAAAATCTTGATTATGTGCTCTTCTTCGGATTATATTTCTTTTTTTCATTTTATCCGTGAATGGAATAGAGTGGCAGATTGTTTGGCAAAATGGGCTTCTAGGAATCTGGATAGCCGGGATGTGGATGACTAGAGCCTCTTGTGCCCAAAGTCTTCGGAGACTTTAGAAAAGTTAATTAGGGAAGACCAAACTGTGTAGTGGCTTTCCTGGTTAGGTTCCTTTTGGAATCTCTTCTTGTTGTTTGAAGGGTGTTCTTTGTTTGGCTTAGGGGCTTTTGCTGTGTACTCTTTGCTTTGTTCTGAATAAAGTTTTACCCCTTTATTTCAAAATTTAAAATATAATGTTATGATTTAATATTATTATTTTTTTAATTTCTTTGTTTCAATAATTATTAGATGAAAAAAATGTTATTATGCATTCCCATGCCAATTTTCCATTTAGTTTGGGATTCATTTTGATGGATGCCAGAATGCAAGTACATATCAACTAGCAGCACACTCTTGTGATAAGTTTGGCTCATGATCTGATGTTGACACAGGCCCTCCAAATTACTTATTTAGTCTAAATTGCATTCTTATGCAACTTAGCTATGTGAATCTAAGTGCATGTGTGTGTGATTCCATCCTGGCAAGTTACCATGATCAGCTAAAACCTTCTCCTAGATGATAGTGTCTCACCGATCTAAGAGGGCATCACTGGTCCCTTTTAGACTGTCATGCCCCGTAAGGATTACATCCTTCCAGTAATGACCCCGGCTATAAAACATTCATCATCATTAAATAAACTCAGAAAATTGTCTTACTCCATAAGACTACACAATTTTCTGATCAGACCAAGACTAACAGAAAAGGAAGAGGCGATGATCATTAATTTGTTTCTAATTTATAAAACAGTAACTTCATGAAGTAATACAAAATCTTAGACCAGCAATCAAAGTATAAACCTTTGGTATATGACAATGACTACATGACATATGACAGCAACTTTATATATCTGATATGTGACAGGCTTGTGATCCAGATTATATAGCAGCAATAAGTGATTATTATACATTGAATGGTCGACCATCTAAGAAGCAACTATACTAGAGAAAAGACATGAAGGAACAACGATTGGTTAATTAAAGAGACAGTTGTGTACAACAAGCATCAATATGGCAAGTTCAAAAGAGGCGATCTGTTTAGAAAACACGAGCAAGTAATTTGTTATGAAGTAAGCCAATACAAAGAAAGAATACGATCTTGAGGAGTAATGTGTTTTCAGTTAGTAATGATTCTCTAAATGATGCAATGTAGGAAGTCGTGTGATTAAGTGAACAAACAAATAGTTCTAAAGAGGCACATCCAAGTGGTTCCTAAAGAGAAAACACTTCCCAAAGGACGTCTCTCTTTTTAAGACTTTGAGTTATAAAATGGAAGACTATGATGGGGAGGAAAGGGAGGAGAATCAAGGAGGAGTTCTGATCAAATACATAAGACAGTTAGAATCTGCAAATGAAGGAAGATTGATCAAGTAGGAGTCTGAATAAATGAATAATATTCAGCATACAAGGTCTGATGCATGATGCATAGACTCTGATCTTGTTGATTTTCTATTTTGTCTTCCATGTAGGAATGGGAGTAATTAACATATTTTTGTGTCTATCATTGCTAGGCATAATAAATTATATAGTAGATTCCTTAACACTTCATCCAACAAACCATACGATTAAGGAGGGAGGATATGATACATGCAAGGAATGCAAGTAGCATAAGGTCCATTCAAGTAGTGGTGACCAGAGAGGGACTAGGAGGTCAAATGGTGGGTGTCATTTTGTGCTCCATCACTTGATGAACAGGCTCGAGGTGCCTTGTGCGAACCCTCATGGTGCCTCATGATGCGGATGGGTTATTGAGGAAGATCCTAAGGGAATTCCTCATGCACATTATGATGGAATACATATAAGGGATGCAAGTAGCACCTAATTTACATCAAGTAGTGGTGACCCAAGAGGGACTGGGAGGCCGAATGGTAGGTGTCATTCTATGCTCCTGGGCTTGATGGAAAGGAATAAGCTTGAGGCACCTTATATGTTTTTCTAAGGAACTCCACCAATGAAATTAATTATATCATATGATTGAGTTAATGTTCCTAACCCTAGTGGGAAAGACACATTTTATGGATTATGTTTCAATGATTACCTAACATAATTGCAGGGTCTCAACCATGATCTATCTTATTCCAAGATTAGTAAATGATATCGCTAACTCTATCCCATTTCTTGCTTTACTTTGAATTGAAATTTAGAGCAAAATCTAGGGCATTGGAAAAGGGGACATTACACAGACTAAATAAATCATTACCATCACAACCATTCTTAATTACCCTCCAAGTAATAATTAACTAATCAAAATGTCTTTCCTAATTGCTTGTTATGAAACAATTAATACATTAATTCAGTGATTAAGCTACGCTATGTAAACGGGATGTGACGTTTACCACCAGTGAATTTTCCATGACTGCTATTCCTTCTTTCCAAATGCAATTGAAACTTGGAAACAAGTTTTTGTGTTCTGATTCCTTACTGAAAGTTTTCACACATTGTTGCAGGTTTATACTGATGTGAGCTTCATTCTCCACATGTTTATTTATCTATTCACCTGTCTTTGATAAACTTGGCACCTGTAGATGCTTCTCAGAATTCCTAAAACTGAAGTCTCTCTAAGTTGATGTTTTAGCATTTTTTGTCTACTACTAACATTTGACCATTGCAGTGATATCTTGTAGGTTCTCCCTTGTAGCTAGCTATTTACTTTTATTCTCCTGTGAAATTGGTTAACAATTTTCTATTTTACTACTTTTATTTTACAGTTCATTGGAGTTGCATTCACTGTTTCTTTTGCCTATTCTAAGTTATTTGTACCTTTATAATCCATCCTGTCACCTATTTGGGCACTCGTACACATTCATATTGATATACTCTTTTTTTCCCATTTCTCCTGCTAGTGTTTGTTGTCTTACTAATGTATGTGATGTTTGTCGATTTATTTGTAGAGTAGGAATTTAAATTTTACAGCTATTTAAATTGTAGCATTGTGATCACAGATGATATTTTGTTCCACATAAATGATCTCTCCCTCAAGCTTTGGATTTTATTTAGCTTCAATAATAAAGACATACTACTTATTTTCTAAATGGAGATTTAAGATGTTGAGATGGCATACAGGTAACAGCATTTAATGGGGGTGGCATTTGTATTGGGACTCGTCTTCATCACATAGTAGCAGATGGAAACTCATATTGGCATTTCATGCAATCATGGGCAGAGTGTTGCAGAGGAGTGCCCATTTCCAGATATCCTGAGCACAAAAGAGACTTCTTTAGACTTTTTAACATCATTAGCAATACAAACAATATTGCTGCAACAGACAGCAAACCTACTTTCCATGAAAGCAAACAAGCACAGAGCAAAATCTGCAAAACAGATGTAGAAACACAAAATTTGCAGTCTCAGATGCCAGACCATCAAAATGAAAGCAGTGAAACAAAATTGTTGGATCCTAACCAGATCTACAAAAATGATGAAGGAAACAGATCTGTTGAGAAGGGTAATCAGCCTAAAGATTTGATATACAAAACATTTCATTGTAGTAAAGAGATGATTCAGAAGCAAAAGGCTCAGGCTGAGAAAAATGGAAACCAAGCTTTTAGCTCTTTTGTGGCAATTGCAGCTCATTTTTGGAGATGCATAGTTAAAGCTCGACAGATCCCAGATGAATGGCATGTCTCAATGCTTCTGCTAGTGGACAGTAGAAATCGAGTGAATCCTCCCTTGCCTTCAGCTTATTTTGGCAACTGCGTACAAATTACATTTGCCAATTCAACCGCTAGAGAACTGTTGAGCCAAACAGTGTCCTTTGCATGCAGCCTTATAAAAGAAGCAGTTAACAAGTGCACAGAAGAAAGTCTTATAAATATGATAAAATGGGAGGAATCTAATTGGCAGAACAAGGATCGTGAGAAGCCTGAGAAGGGTCCTATGAGAGAGAGGTGTACTGTGCATGTAATTAGTTCTCCAAGGTTTCCTGTGTATGAGGTTGATTATGGGTGGGGAAGGCCAGTGAATGTGCAAGCTGCATCAATGAACGAAATCGGAGCCATGGTATTGTTTCCTGGCAGAGATGGTGGTGGTACAATGGATATCTCTACCTGTCTTCCTCTTTCTCAGTTAGATGTCTTCCATTCCCTGTTCGTTGGATCTATGAGTTCATTGCAACCCGACAAATGAAAGTAGGAGTCAGGACTACCGTGTTCAGTAATTTGAGCTTCTATCCTAACCTTTATTAGGTATTTATATTTTTGTAGGCATTTTATTATTTTAACCATGTGTATCAAGGTACTTCTTTGATGACCAATTTTCATGAGTAGTCGCTTGTCAAATGTCCTTGTTGCAATTTCATGTGCATTGCTAACAGTCACAAGGCAAGGGAACCAATAAAGAATAAAAGTACCTCTAAGAAAGTTGAAACATTAGCACTGGGAAAAAGGAAGATGCTAATACATCTAGTCAGGGACTTTCAAATATAAGGATTGTTAACTTTGAAAGTGTTCCATAATAAAGGGTATTCCATGCAAGACAACTGTGAAATGGTTGGTCCTGTTCTGCAATAATTGAATCATTTACAGTCCAACCTAAACCGCTTAGCTTATATTTAACAATATGCTGCATTATAATTGGCTTGAATGAAAAACGTGAATACTAAACAAGATTTTTCATTTTTGTGGTTAGTTATGTCACAGAAGCTCTGAAAAGCATAAGAAAAGGAGCATTGATAGTCTTGTCATGTAGATATAATTTGATATAAATGGCAACCACAGAAAATATTGTCTAAAATACAACAATGATGTAAATAGCATGTTAGTTACAGAAAATATTGCCTAAAATACATTTTGTCGCATATATGCAATAGAGTAAGCTGCTAATACAACTAAAACATTCTATTCTGAGACAATTTGTTTTGTAGATGTATCCCAGTGCCAAGAACACAAATAACGGTTCTGATAAACAATTGAAATATTTGGGCATGGAGTACCTATATGCTTTGATTGGGATACAGTTGCACTAATGTAATGTTTCCAACCAGTTTTTAATATAAATATTCAAATCTGCAATATATTTAGAAAATACAATATAAAATATGTTGTAATAATCACCATCAAATTTATATACAAAATTAGAAACATGTAATACTGATTTTTCATAAACACTGTCATGAAATTCACATAAATTTGGACATGGAAATTACCTTCACCCAAATGTATGTGGCTGATATATATACTTCAAATAAACAGTAAAATGCTGAAAGAAACCTGAAGTGTGCAAAAATAAATGTGAATATTAAAATCTAAAATATACCATGCTTGTTGTAGCTCCTCAATTCTGCAATTAAAAATGCTGAAATATATGATGAAAATTCAAATAAACTTTGAAGCACAAATGCATTGCCCTCGGGGATAAAAAACCAAAGGACGCTTCAACTGATTTTTAATGATCAGTATCAAAATCCTTCTGCTGTAAGAAATCTTTAAAAAGCCAAATTTGGGCTCCTTTGATTTGGAGTCGAGCAAGTTTGTGAGCTCTTTGTGGACATGTTGTCATACTAAATGAGCTTGCGGGTTTCTTTGACATCTTATTCATCGTAGTGATCGTACATCACATAGGTAGTGTCTTAAATTTAAACTTTAACTTTATTTTATAGTCCACGACACCAACCATATGTTTTTGGGTCTACATATGGTGACAGTGATATGGGACTACCTCGTACTCCTTGCGGGAGGCACCTAACTGCACTACAAACGAGATGTACATACCCTACCCCCTTGTGCGATTTGAACTTGTGACCCCTCTTTCAAGAGTACAAGTTCTCCACCACTAGGCCAACTCAGTCTTGAATTGACATTCTACTAATAAAATAGTCCTCTCGTAGGCTCCTAAAAATCTAGAGAGATTGTCAAATGTTGGTTCTTATGTTCTCTAACATTTCAATGATGGGTTGATGTAAAAAATACACAATCTAATGCAAAAGTAACAACCTAGTTAAATTTCATGGGTTGTGGAAATCTATTAACATTAAGATCATTGTGTTCAACATGTGAGGGATGTCTATAGATAGGTTAAGTGTTAGGAAAAGGTGGTGTACATCTTGTGTAATATTAGATTAATTTAATTACGTAAGATAAATATTTATTTGTGGTGCATCATAAATTATGTGTTTAGCCACATTAAATATTTATCTGGGGTCACTTGTAAAGTTGTATGTAACAATAGATTATTTGTTTTATGTGTGGGAAATAGGGAATAATTAATTATTATTTGGAGAAGGATCATAATGTGAGAACTTATAACTCAATAGGAAATGAGGGGTCGATTGTTTTGTGTTTTTATGGCTTTGAGGCACATGATTCCATCTTACCACTTAGTTGTATTTGTGTGAGCTTGATTTTATGAAAGCAAACACATATTTAGTAGTTGACGGTGATTTTGATGCTTTTTTATTCTAGCTAACTCTATCACTAATGATGCTCGGCTTGTTGATACATGTGTCTCCTACCATATGAATCCCCACAAGGAGTGGTTTTCAACATAAAAATAATATGATGGAGAAGTTTATTTTCCTATTGATAACACCTCAGTAAAGATTGTTGGTAAAGAAAAGGAAAAGTTGTGTTTCAATAATGGGAGGATTATAACCATTGATATTGTTTTACATATTCCAGATCTTGCGAGAAGTTTACTTTTGTTTCCAAATTAAATGATATTGGAATGCATTTGATAAGTCTAGTTGTAAGTTGGTAAGGAGGAGCTTTGTGATTACTAAGAGATCTCGGACAAGACTTTTTCAAGCTACATGTCTCCATTCTTTGCAATGTTACTTTTGTAACTAGGACTGAAAATGCATGTATGTTGTGGCACCATAGATTGCATCACTTCAGTGAAAAAGGTCTTAAGACTATAGTAGATAAGAAACTAGTAGATGACATTTTTTATTAATTTGCTAGCAAAAATTATTTATGTGAGCATTATGTGTTTGGTAAACAAAATAGATCTTCATTTCTAAAAGGATTTAATAAGACTAAGAGGCCTTTAGATATTATTCATCCAGATGTATGTGGTTCAATAGATGTTGACTCTTTGAATAGATCCCGGTATTATATTTCCTTCATTAATGTGTCTCAAGATATACTTTGATTTATTTTATTCATTCAAAATATGAAGTTTTCATTGAGTTTAAGGAATTTAAGGCATTGGGTGAAAAGCAATAAAATTATAAGATAAAAGTATTGAGATCTGACAATGTGGGTGAATATTGCTCTAAAGTATTTGATGATTTTTGCAGGCATACAATAATTGTTAGGAAAAAGACCACACCTTATACCCCCAACAAAATGAGATAACAAAAAGAATGAACCATACATTAATGGAAAGAGCTAGGAGCATGTTAAGTAGTGCTAAGCTAGATAAATGTTATTTGGTAGAAGTTGTTCATACTTCTTGTTATTTAATTAAGAGATCTCCTTGTATGAGTCTAGTTGATAAAACACCTTATGAAATGTAGTTGGGTAAAAAGCTTTTAGTTTCATATTTGAGGGTTTTTGTGAGGCTTTTGTTCATATGTTTCAAGAGAAGCAATGTAAATGGATCCAAAATCTCATTACTGCATTTTGTTTGATATTGTAAGAATGTAAAAGACTATAAAGCTTTGGAATCTGCGTGATCTTTATTAGAGTTTTGAATTTTTAGGGAATTTAGAGCTAACTCATGTGAAGAACAACCAAAGGAAAAGAAAAAGGCATTACACTTTGAATCTAAGCAAGAAGATGCACCTGTGGAAGAATGGAGAGATGGGCCAAAAGATAAAGAGGATAAGAGAGTTCAATTGAAAGTTTTGAAAAGTTTGTTGTAACAAAATAAGTTGAAAATAATGAAGAACATGATGAAGAACCCCTTACTCTAAGAAGATCCACAAGACAACAGAATTTTGCTAACAAGTATGACACACCTAATTTTTATTGTAAATTTTCTCTACTAAGTACTTCAGATGAGCCCTCTCTTCCAAGGGAAGTGACTCTTGGATATAGACCATGTAGAGGAGATGATGCCTTTGGATAGTTGTAACACCTAGGATCTTGTTATTTTTCCCAAAGAATTGAATCCCATTGGACTCACGTGGGTATTTAAGAAGTTTGGTGCAAATTGTTAGTTAGACTGGTGGTGTACCAGTGGCTAATGGCTACTCGCAAAGGGAGGGAGTTGATTTTGATAAAATATTCTCTCATGTTGCTATTATCTAATGCTATTGCTTGTGATTTTGAGATCAATCAAATGGATGTTAAAATTGCTTTCCTACATGGGGATCTAGAAGAGATTTATATGAGACGTCTTGACAATTTTGTTAAGAAAGGGAAATAACACTTGGTTTGTAGGTTAAAAAAATCATTGTATAGTTTGAAATAGTCACCTAAGATGTGGTTCTAAAATTTTGATGCATTATATTAGAAGTGATGAAGATCACCATGTATGTTGATGACATGTTGTTTATTGGTAACAACAAAGTGATGATAAGAGAGATCAAAACTCATCTTTATGGTGTGTTTGATATGAAGGACTTGGAGGCTGCTAGATATATTCTTGGGATGGAGATCATAAGGGATCAAGTTCACATAAAACTTTGGTTAACTCTAAGTTAGTATGTTGATACCTTTTTGCATAGATTTAAAATGTAGGATAATTAACCAATAGATATTCCATTTCCAATTGGTATACTAGTTTGCAGGGATTTTAAATGCAAGATTGCAAACCAATAAATACTCCATTTCCAATCTGCACTAAGTTGAGTTTAGGCATGTGTCCTAATTTTGATGATAATATTGACGAGGTGTCTAATGTTCCTTATGTTAGTGTCATTGGTACTTTAATATATGCAATGGTTTATACTAGATCAAATTTAGCTAAAGTAGCGAGAGTTCTAAATAGGTTTATGTCTAACCTAGTGAAAGAGCATTGGACTTTTATTAAAAGGGTATTGTAGTGTTGTAAATTGGACTACTATATTTAATGAGACCAATTTCACACTATCCTTGCACTCATTTTACTTTTTCCATTCCTATAAGTATTTTTGAGACCATTTCTAATCTTAATTTAAAACTCAACTCAAGAATATGAGTCCTATCCTATTTTAAATCTCAATTTACTCCTCTTTGGGCCCTTATTTTATTGTCATTTTCCCTATATCATTTCGAGCTTGTTTGGGGCTCTATCCTATTATTTAAATGCTCTCAATTCCCCACTTAAATGTCATTAATTCTAATATAAATTCCAATCCATTATTAAAGCCCTATATTCCCGTTTCCCTAAAAATTTAAGCCGATTTTATTGGGACTATGTAGCTTAGTTGCATAGTCCAATGCTTTATGACTAAATTTTTGAGAGATTAATGTATCAACCTTAACATTTTCAAATTTAGTCTTGATATTGGTTTATGATAGTTGTAAGTTAGCCAAAATGCAAAAATAATTTGAGAGCCCTATATAAGGCATCACTCCTAGTTGCTTTATGATCTCATCTGCAAGTTTTGTCTCAAGAGGAATTATGAGTTCAAGGAGCATCAAGCTATATAAATTCATCTTCAAGTATCATTTCAAGATGGATTTTTTGATGGTTTATCATGTTATTCCATCAATACTTGGAGGACATATCCTAGGAGGGTTGCATCATCAATCAAAGGTCTAGTCATATTTCAATTCAGTATTTCATTTCAAGCATTTCCTTCATATTTACCATCTACCCTACTAGGGGTAAACTCTATTTTTCATAATCATTATTGTAGGGTTGGTTCCAACTTAGGGTTTGACTTAGGCAATGCCCTATATGTAATGTCCCCGCTAGGGAACCCATAAGGAATCAGGTCTTTAACCTAAAATTACAACTAACAATTTTTTTTCTAACATTCTAACATTGCATTATTAACATTCACAAGTACATTCCTTAAGGTTCGCTTATTGATTTCATTACCAATGTAAAAGTATTGCATTTCATTACTAATATAATTGAACTCCATTTTTTTCCTTTTACTTTGCATTTCAGAATATAAGAGAAAGGTAAGAGAGTAATATTTCTTTCATAACTATATCTTTCAGTCTCTATTTCATTTTCATTCCTTTTTGCCTACATATTGAATAACTACATTTTTATTACAATTAAACCTTTACATTGAGACATTGTTTTTCATTCCACATGGAAGAGATAAAGAAAAGATACAAGATTATATTTTAATTTACAACTTTTGAATCTCCAAATAACATCCCTTGAAAAACCCTAAAACTATCCCTCCCTGATTACAATGCTTTGTTCTTAAATTCCAATAATGAATAAAGTTATAATAACAATTACATTGAATGGCCTGAAGGCTTACAAAGAGATCTTTACATCTTTCTATTCATTAATACATGATACAAATTGAGAAATCTTTTATCACTTGCAGGAAATCTGAAACACATCCAAGTCACAAACCACGAACAGTACCTCGAAAGATATTTGCCACCCAACCATGTGAAACTAATGAAGTTCCACCCCCCGTGCTAGGAGATAGAACCAAGATATTCACAAGTCCTAAGGCAACCTAAGGCTTTAAAATAAAATAACTTGAAAGCAAAAAGAAAAGACTTAACAAGATATCACTTTACTATACACAAGGGTTAGGTTTCTAGCATACCATCTAAGTGAGTGTCATCACATATCCTGCATATTGGGATCCTCCTTGGCAACCATGTAACCTTGGTCCCCCCTTTCTGAATAGGGATCCACGCTGGCAGTTACATATGGTCTCAATACTCCAAAAGGACTATGTGGACTTAACTATGTGTCTTCATTATCTTTTGAAAACCCCCCTTTCCCATGTTCATTATTAGGTTATCACTTTTTACCAACTCACCCATAGGATCATCTGGCAACCACTTTGGCTTCCAAAACCTATGGTGAGCCACTCACCTAGGGTACCTATTCCCCTACCCACACACACAAGTTATGAAACCATAGAGTACTTCAAACGATTCATCTTGCGGGTCTAGGGAACCCTCTTGTGCACTCAGGCCTCCAAGACGAGTTCTAGTCTCATAATATGAACATATAGATATGCCAAGTACTGAAATATCATAAGTAACACATTATAATACCAACAAAACATTATATGGACATACATAAGTGATACAAGTTGCAGCCCAAGCATAAGGAATGGGTTATGAAGGTCACAAGCCAAAAAATTGCCAGATTTTGAGCCCCTAGAACCCTCTAAAACCCCATATGACATACTATATCTACCAATGCGAAAATACAGGTACTCCCATACAAAAATCCAACAAATGTTGTATGGGTACTAGTACAAACTCGTACGACATTCCAAGATGCTCATACGAGACTGTACCCAAAATCTCCCATAATTGCCTGAAACTAATATTTTAGGTGTGGAGAATGCCCGAGAAAGGTTCCCTAAGGTCTACCTAATTTAGGTACTTTTGTACCACTTCCAGAACACTTCCTCAACACAACCTAACTCTCAGAACAAAACTATCAACTCAAAACATCAAATTGAAAGCAAAAGGCCTACATAAGCAAGGAAGGAAAAAACTAACTGCATTCTTCCCTAAACCATCCTAACCTTTCCTAAACCTTCCTAAACTTCCCTAAACCATAAGAAAACAATCAAATACACCTTAATACATAATCAAAGGCAATTACAAAACTTCCAAGAAGAATTTACAAGAAACTATTGCAGACATATGCATAAATCTTCATGTATACACATTCACTAAAACATGGAAAATAAACTAAATGTATTACCTAATAATTTCAATAGTTATTCTTCTATCTGCATATCAAAATACATAGGACACACACATATATACACAGGGAAGAAAAGGGATTCATCCCGGTTCAAGACCCGACCTAGAGTCCTGCGGAGAAACCTCTCAAAGGCTAGAGCACACCACTGCAAATCCTCCAAGCTTTGAGAACTGGTGAGATGGTGACCTCCTGGATAGATTATCCTCCAACAATCAATCTTCCCTCCTTCCTCATACAACCCCTACTTTCCCTCACAAACCAGATTGAAAATTTCAAACACAGAGAATCCCCAAAAATGACTTCCGGATCAAATCTTGCAAAATCTCCAAATTTCTCTTCAAACTTCTAAATTTTCTCCCAAATCTCTTAACCTTTCGAGACCCCTCTCGAGAAATAATTTATCCCCAACTATATGGTTGGAGGAGTTTCTTTACAAGAAGCGACTTCTCCAACTTCCATAGTTGGTTGAAAATTAACACAAAACTTCCCGTAACAAATGTTAAAGCCTTTTAATAATTTTGATTAAAATATTCCCTAAACAAGACTGTAACAAGAAAAGGTAGCAGAAAGCTCTCAAGTAACACACATAGCTCACTTGAAATTAAACTAGCCTAACTTCTAGGAGGTCTCGAGTTCAAATCTCTTAGATAGCTAGTTTTACCAAAAGAGCCTCATTTGTACTATTTCTTATTATTATTATTATTATTATTATTATTATACTTTTATTTAATATACTTTATTTAAGCATTAAGATACCATTTACACAAGCAAATAGAAACATATAGATAATAATATGTATATATGCATGGGTATATATGTGTGCACCCACATATACACATACATATATAATGTACATCCATTTATAATACATATATATATATATATATAGACACACACACACACACACACAAGAAAACAATCAAACATCAAAGCATAAACCTCAAAACAACATCAAAATACTGCACACAAATCCACCAACTCAGATAACCTCCTAACATAAATCTAAGTCCACAGGTTTCCTTGAGAGTAGCTTGGTAAAACCTCCACACAACAACAATTCGAGAATTTTGAAGGCACGCTTAGACCTGTGTAGCCAAATGGATTCGATGCCTAGTACCTACATCCTACATCACCAACTAACATGTATACATATATATATATGAATAGACAGTGGAAAACAAGGAGGGAGAGTGTGACATCGTGTGGATCTCTCATAGGAGTAACTACAACTACCTCTCCTCATCCTACACTCACATCAAATAGTGCAATCATCAAAACATAATGGGATTAACAACGTTAGATCCATCATAAACATAAATATATAAATCAAGTATGAAACATTTCACAATTACTTCATCTCTAATCAGCCACCATTTTTTTCCAAATCATTCATTATCTCCATAATAAATTCTATTAACCAATTATATAGATATGCTCAAATGTCTCATCATAAAATGAAATAGTCCAAACATATAATCCAAATAACAAAGTAGTAGTCTTGTCAGTCCAAAATATGCAGATACTAGGGTGGGTGTTACATCCTCTCCCCCTACGATTAGGCTTACTCATAGAAGCCTAAAAATAAGTATGGATATGCAGATATGAGTCTTCTAGAATCCTCCCAAGTGGTGGAGGTCCCATCACTGAGGTCCCACTGGACCCTTACCTATTCTATGTTGCGACCCCTGAGGATCAAGTCTGTTGCTAGAGTATACGCACTGGCTCCAAAGCTAGCTGCCCGTCCTCTACCTATAAAGTGTTCCAATGCAAAATATGAGTCAAATCAAGAATATATTCTGTAATAATGGATACGTGAAACACATCATGCACACATGTGAGGCTGGGCATTAGGGCGAGTCAGTAAGCAATCGATCCTATCCTCTCAAGGATCTCAAATGGACCCACAAATCTAGGTGCCAACATAGAACCTTTTCCATAACAGATAGGGCTCTTACGTGGGCGGACTCTCAAAAACACCTTATCTCCAACAGAAAAATGCCTATCGATCCTGTGAGCATCAACATACTTCTTTTGCCTATCTTGAGTTGTCACAAGATGCTCTCTAATCCTTTGAACCTGCTGCTCCATATCATATAACATCTCAGGGCCAAGTAGTAGTTGTCCTCTAAGAGATCCCAACTCAGAGGGGTACGACAAGGATGACCATAAAGAGCCTGGAAAGGGAACATTCCTATAGAAATGTGATAGCCATTGTTGTATGAAAACTCCACTACATACATATAATCTTCACAATGGGTATGTTTGTCCATCACATACATTCTAAGCATGTCCTCAAGCACCTGATTAACTCACTCTATCTGACCATCAATCTCTGGATGGTATGCCGAATTTAAATTCAGCTGAGTCCCTAAGGCATGTTGTAAGGAGGTCCAAAACTCTGAAGTGAACACTGGATCCCTATTGGAGATAACCTTTCTAGGAACACCATGCAACCTAACTATATCCTTCAGGAAGACTCTGGCTACTGAGGTGGCAGTATAGGATGACTACATAGGAGAAAAATGTGTTGCCTTAGTTAACTTATCCACCTTGACCATGATAGCATCATGTCTCTAATATGTGACTGAGAGTACCACAATAAAATCCATAGATATCGTATCCCATTTTCATTCGGGAATCAAATGTGGTTGAAGGAGGCTTGCTAGGTGACGATGCTCGGTCTTGAACCTCTGACACTCTAGACACCTAGCCAAAAAATCTACTATATCCCTCTTCATACCTGACCAAAAGTATAACTGTCGCAGATTTGAATACATCTTCTTAACTCCTTGATGAGCTAAATAGGGAGCGTGATGTGCTTCCACCATAATAACTTTCTGAAGATCACCTAAAAGTGGTACATAGATTCGGCCTTGCTACCTCAACAAACCATATGACTCTAAGGAATAACCTGAGAACCTTCCTTCTAAGGCCCTTCCTGACTCAATTTCAGCCTTAACTTCTTGATACAAAGTATCTGAAGGAAGTAATTGCAAAATATGACTTCTCAAATCAATAGAAAGGGAGAGCATGGATAACTCATGCCTCCTTCTACTTAAAGCATCGACTACCACATTCTCTTTACCTTGCATATATTTGACCTCAAAAACATATTCACAAAGGAACTTCATCCATCAGCGCTGCCTAGCATTGAGATTTGGTTGAGTAAATATGTATTGAAGGCTTCGGTGATCTGTGTGTAACTCAAACCGATGCCCCAATAAGAAGTGTCTCCAATGATTCAAAATCATGCGTAGGATAGTTTAAATCGTGGTCTTTAAGATTTCTAGACTCATAAGAAATAACTCTACCTTCTTGCATCAACACTTCCCCTATGCCTTCCAGGGAGGCATCAGTGCAAACCACAAAATTTTCAGTAGGGTTAAGTACCACCAAAATCAGGGCACTAGTCAGTTTATCCTTAAGGATCTGAAAAGATTCTGAATATTTCTCAGTCCAAATGAACATCTTCCCTTTCCTTTGCAAGAAAATGATGGGATAAGCTATTCTAGAGAATCCTTGGATGAAGCGTCTGTAGTATCCGGCTAAACCCATGAAACTACGAACTTCTAAGACATTGGTGGGGGTTGGCCATTCAACTATAGCTTGAATGCGGGATCAACTACTATACCTTCTCCTGAAATAACATGACCAAGATACTTAACTTCTATTTGGAAGAATTCACACTTCTCGAAGTTTGCAAACAACTGACTTTTGCAAAGGCAATGTAATACTTGTCGAAGATGTTTCTCATATTCTTCCATTGACTTAGAGTACACCAAAATGTCATTCTGAAAAATTATGACAAATTTATCCAAGAAGGTCTTGAATACCCCATTCATAAGACTCATAAATACTGATGGTGCATTAGTGAGACCAAAAGGTACTATGGTAAATTCATAATTCCCATACCAAGTACAAAAAGAGGTTCAGTGAATGTCAGCTTTGTGAATCCTTAATTGGTGATAGCTTGACTTCAGATCTATCTTGGAAAATACTTTGGCTCCTTTCATTTGATCAAACAGATCATCAAATTCTCGGCAAAGGATATTGATTCTTAACGGTTACTTTGTTGAGCTGACGATAGTCAATGCACAACCTAAGTGAGCCATCCTTCTTTTCAACAAAGATAATTGGAGCTCCCAAAGGCAACACACTTGGTCTGATGAAACCTTTTTCCAAGAGTTCTTCTAGTTGAACTTTCAACTTACTCAACTCTTGAGTGGTCATTCGATAAGGAATTTTGGAGATGGGTTCGGCTCTTGGCACCAACTCTATGCGAAAATCAATGTCTCTTTTGGGAGGCATTCCAGGTATCTCATCTGGATAGACATCCACAAATTCTTGAAGTAAAGGGTGGTCAAGTGTTATTTCTCTATCTTTTATGTTAGCCAATTCATTAACTGAGATTGCAAGAAGTTGACATCCCTTTCTCATGCATTTCTTAAGTTGCATTGATGATATCATCCACAGTGATATAGGTCATTGGATTTCCACAATAGTGTAGGGCTTTCCCAAATCATCTAAACAATGAATGAGCTTTTTTTTGCAATCTATCATGGCTTCATCAGTTGCTAACCAGTCCATTCCTAGGAAGAATTCATATGATCCAAGAGGAATTACTAGAAGATCAAAATTGGTAGAGAAAGGTCCTAATCCCAATTTGCAATTTTGAACACACAAATATGTGGTCATTTTAGCCCTAGAGGATAGCTCTACCTGCCACTTAACTCCTTTCCCTACGGCCATTAGCCCGCACTTTTCTATCAAAGGAGATATGAAGGAGTCGATTTCTCCTGAGTCAAAGAGAATAGAAATAAGTTTACCCTTTAACAAACTTGAAGTCTCTATGACAGTGTTCTGGTGATCAACTTGTCTATGCTCAATTGTGGCAAACACCCTGTGAAACCGGCCAGCATCTCCCACAGCCAGTTCTAAAGTTGCCTGATTCTAATTGGTGAAATTAGTGCGCTGAGGGCAGTGAGCTGCAATGTGTCCTTGTTGTCCACAAGAATAACACTCTGTATTCCTTTCAAATTTCTTTGCAAGAGGTGCACTGGATTGTTGATAACCTCCTTTATTGAAATTCTGAGAATTTTGGGATGGCGGAGGAAACCTTTGCAGAGTCTGATTATTGCTATGATTCTAAGGTTGTTGAAACTTCCCATTACTTTGGTTGTTATTCTGAAATTTATTTTTGTGGAAGTTTTGTCCTCCCTTAAAAGATGATTTTTGGTTCTTGGAGTTGAAATTTCCTTGGTCAAAGTTTCCTTTAGAACCTGGCCCAACATTGAATGTTTGGCCACTAGAATAGCCACTTTTTCCTTTAACATTTCTTTCAATTAGGAATGCCTTAGTGATAGCATCCCAAAGATTTTTGGGTTCTAGGACTGCCACATCTCCTGATAGATGGTCATTCAAACCTTTGATGAAATATTATACTAGAATGGGGTCGTCATCCTTATAGCCTAAGAAAGGCTTAAGTTCATAGAATTTCCTTTCGTATTCTTCCACCATCATATTGGCTTACTTAAGATGGTGAAATTCTTCTGCCCTTCCCTGTCTGCACTAATTAGACATGAATCGATCCTTAAAGCTCTCTAGGAATAGTCCCAAGAACTAATGTTAATGGTGACTTTGAGTTTGTCTTCTTCCATACGCCACTAGGTAGATGCAAATTTCCTCAAATTCATAATGGCGCATCTAGCCTTGACATTACTGCTAAAGGAGTGCATAGAGAAACACCTCTCAAGGTCAAACAACCAAGTTTCCATTGCAAATCTCCTTCTTTGCCATAGAAAAGGGGTACTTTGACTTTGAGCAATTCCCTCATATGAGTGGTATCCTTGTCCTCAGATTCTGACATATCTTTCCTTCTCCTAGGGCTCTTATCCCTTTCCCTATCTTGGTGATGAGCTTGGTTTCCTTCCTCAAAGTTAACTCTATTTTTATGCAGAAGTTGTTGCATAAGTTGTCTAAGTTGGGCTCCTTCTGAGTCATTACTTTGACTCTCATCCCTATGGTTGTCTTGATTTCTTTCTCCCTCATATTCCCCATGGGAATTCTCTGGGTGAGATCTCGAGGAAGATTCATGAAATCTATCCTTATCTCTTTCGCAGGTGACAGGAGGCATCCTAGAAGAGTGGTGCAACATAAGTTTTAGGTACTAGTTTTAATGAGTATTCAATGTGTTGAAGAGTTTAATTTTAAATGTAAATAGACCCTGAGCTCCCAGTGTAGAAACCAAAGCTCTGATACCAAATGTGATGTCATCGCCAGGGAACCCATAAGGAATCAGGTTTTTAACCTAAAATTACAACTAACAATTTTTTTTCTAACATTCTAACATTGCAATATTAACATTCACAAGTACATTCCTTAAGGTTCCCTTATTGATTTCATTTACCAATGTAAAATTATTGTATTTCATTAATAATCTAATTTAATTCTATTTTCTTTTCTTTTACTTTGCATTTCAGAATATCAGAGAAAGGTAAGAGAGCAATATTTCTTTCATAACTATATCTTTCATTCTCTATTTCATTTTCATTCATTTTTGCCTACACATTGAATAATTACCTTTTTATTAAAATTAAACCTTTACATTGAGACATTGCTTTTCATTCCACATAGGAGAGATAAAGAAAAGATACAAGATTACATTTGAATTTATAACTTTTCAATCTCCAAATAACATCCGTTGAAAAACCCTAAAACTATCCCTCCCTTATTACAATGATTTTTTCTTTCAAATTCCAATAATGAATACAATTATAATAACTGTAGGATTTGAGCAATACAAATCCACAAAACCTGAAGATCACCTACATACAAAAACCTGTTACAAGGAAGTAGAGACAAGAAGAGGGCAAGGGTTTGACTCAAAAATATGAAGAAGAAAATATTCTTAAATAATGAATGAATTGAATGTACAATGGATCATCCATATAAAGGAGATCGAAAGCCTTGAAAGGAAAACCTAAAAAGCAGAAGTGCATGTAATAATTAGTTAAATTATTACAAGACTAATGCATGCAAATTTATATTTAAAACAACAAGTGCATAAGTTTAAATCAACTAGTGCATGTGTGTTTAAATATAAACAACTAAAAATAAAAGTATCGACATCTTAAGAAAGGAGTAAAGTTATTTGATATAATTAATACTTTACTCTAACACCCCCCCCTTAAGATGAGCAACAATGTAGCTACAAACAATGCAAAAAAAAAGAAAAGGAAACTACAATGCTGAAAGCATAAAAATGGGTCCCGGCAACATGGCCTAATGAGGTACCCAGCACAACCAAATCTCTGTAAAACGGAGAAATAGAGAAAACCCAGTGGGAAAAAACCCTACTCCAAAAAAAGATAGAAAAATGCAAAAAAAAAAAAAGGCTCAAGAGACTCTCTCAAAACCATAAGTACAACTAGCCCCTCCATGAGAGAGGGATGAGACAACAAAGCCCCCCCAGAATAATGGAACCCCTGTGGAAATGATCGAACCAATAGAACTCCAATACGGAAGAAACAAAGGCACGGAACAAGGAAACCCCTGAATGAGAGGTGAAACTGGAAGGCCTAACTAATGCTCAAATGAGAAAACACGAGGATCCTAAAAGGGAATCCCCAATGTAGGTGGTGTGACAGGTGTGATGACACTGTCATGAAAGAGGAGATGAACGTCCTCTATAGAATCCTCAACAAGTGCACTTGGAGGCTCGATGAATGGAGCTAGAGAGTTAGGTAGTGTTGAAGAAGAATCTTCTTGAAGAGAAAAGACCTCAACAGGATGAGGTGTGGCAGTCATAGCAGTGATCTCAGGAACAATACAAAAGTTCAAGCGACCTGACTACACCACATGAGACTCTCGTGAAAGAGGAGAGTTGTGCTCCGATAATGGAGATGGTGGACCAAAGTGTGAGAAGGTGTAGAGATGGGTGGAATGATCAACTGTCCCTTTAGCAACAATGCCTCCTGTCGCACTATCCCGAATGAATACTAAATCTCCAATGAACTCAACTGTCTTCCCTAATCCACTATGTGTAATCTAATAAATTGAGAGAAGGTTTACAAATAGAGATGGAACATACAATACATCATTGAATATTCCATCCTGAATGCCTACTGAACCTTTCCCGTAGAATGTCAAGATAATGTTATTCCCCATGAGAATATGAGGAATGGGAGAAGCCTCAACAATAGAGAAGACGCCTTGAGAAGATGCCATATGGTGAGAAGCACCTAAATCCAGTATCCAAGGGACCTGTGAAGGGGATGCAATGGATGCCCATAATGCATGACCCTGTCCAAAATCTTGTCCAGATGTCGAAGATGTGGAAGAAGACTGAAAAGCAGACCCCTGTGAGATAGAAGAGGATGGAGAGGAAACAATGCTCTTCTGAAGAAGGGATTGCAAATCTGCAATCTATTTCTCATAGCCATCAAATCTCTTCTGAAAATAATGTGACTCATCATGAGGTCCCTTCTGACAATAGGAACATGTAGGTCTCTCAGTCTTCTGTTTCTCCTTCTTAGAAGAAGATGGTGGGCTAGTAGAGTGCTGAGAAGAGGAATCTGATATCTGCTTCGACTTCTGCTTCTACTTTCCTTTGGATGGCTGGGCAACCAATGCTTGGTTCTTTGATCCTGTTAGAGAGTTCAACTGAGTAAGCTTGGCCTCCTCTCTAGTCAAACAATTAGAAAACACCTCAAAAGTGGGCATGGTGAATGTAGGTCCCAAAGCGTCCATGGTAGAATGAAAGGTAGAAGAGAAGATCATAAAGTTTCCCCTAAGCTTAGACAGAATCAGATAAATGCACTCTTTATCAGTCTTTTGCTTTCCACATCCGTGTAACAAAGATCTCCACTATTTGAACTTCATCAGAAAGTCCTCAATAGAGGGAAAGAATTAGGTACAAGAGAGGTAAGATCTGCCTCAATCTGAAGTGCTCTGAACTCATTCACTATACCAAACAAGGTGTTTAGCTTGGTCCACATAGCTAGAGGGGTATTACACCCATCAAGATGAAACTGCAAGATGTCTGATACCTGTAAAGCAATCAACCCCATAGCCTCATCCATCTTGTTTCGATGTTGCATGATCTCAAAGGGCCTCTGTAATACTGGCTACACTGCATCTAGACAAGACCAGAGCCCTTTTGAATGGAGAAGTCGTATCATCAAGGTTTTCCATGTGTGATAATTATGTGGGGTCAGATGTTCTAGACAAGAAGAGGTCTCGGCCATATTTTTTTTTAGAAGGGGTTTTGTTTTGATAAATATCTGGTTTAACTGATAGAAACAAGAAAATAACACCCCCCACAAGCCAAATATCAAACCCCTAAACCTAGAATGATATGCTTTATCAAGAGAAGAGAAAAAAACCTTTAGATTTGAATCTTGTGTACCTTGAAAATTTTTTGATGAAAATAGGCAGAAATCTAGATGGTGCTCGAGAAGAGTTTTTTGGCGCTTCTTTCGGATCAAAAAATGAAGCTAATTTGAGCAAATTAGCCCCCCCAAAATGCAAAAAGGATAATCTGGCATCAACAGAAAAAAAAAAAAACACAAGCTAGATGACACAAAATACAAAATTAATATGCATGAGAGCGTCGGGCTCTGAACCAGCTTTTTGACGATATCTCATTTGCCCGATTTCAACATCGTATGCTCAAGATATGAGCAAAATACCAACTGGTGCGTGAGAGGGCACAAAAATGGTGCAAATGATGATGATGCATGCTGACATCATCAAATGACGGGCTTAAATTTGACTGCCAAATGGTCATCGCCACCTAAAATAGAAAAATAAATATAAATAAATAAATTATAGATATAGATATAGATATAGATATAGATATATATAGATATATATATATATATATATATATATATATATATATATATATATATATATATATATATATATATATATATATATATATATATATATATATATATATATATATATATACACACACACACACACACACACACACACACACATATATATATATATATATATATATCGCATGCGCACTTCAGGATCCGTGCCAAGAATTTTTAGATTTTGCCATGATTTGCGTGCCAAATTTTTTTATCTTAATTTGCATAACAAACAACAAATTTTTTTACCTTGATTTGCATGCCAAAAAATAGAAAATTCTACCTTGGGAAGCATGCCAGTCTGTACAAATTATGCCTCGAGAATCATGTCAAGTTGTCTGGTACCAAAAAAATACCCCAAAATGCAAAGTTCTCCAAATTTGACATTTTTTTTATCGAAATAGGGGTTTTTGGGCACTGCAAGCTCAACAGTGAGGTCTGTTTGAGCTCAAAGTGCACCAAAATTTAGGGACGCCCTAATTTCAATAAATAAATAAAAAAAGCCCTAATGTGAAACAAATAAATTTTTAATCTCTGAATCCTTCAAACACGAACAAGTTGTAGCAGATTAGGCTCTAATACCATGTAGGATTTGAGCAATACAAATCCACAAAACTCGAAGATCACCTACATACAAAAACCTATTACAAGGAAGTAGAGACAAGAAGAGGGCAAGGGTTTGACTCAAAAATATGAAGAAGAAAATATTCTTAAATAATGAATGAATTGAATGCACAATGGATCATCCATATAAAGGAGATCGAAAGTCTTGAAAGGCAAACCTAAAAAGCAGAAGTGCATGTAATTATTAGTTAAATTATTACAAGACTAATGCATGCAAATTTATATTTAAAACAACAAGTGCATAAGTTTAAATCAACTAGTGCATGTGTGTTTAAATATAAACAACTAAAAATAAAAGTGTTGATATCTTAAGAAAGGAGTAAAGTTATTTAATATAATTAATACTTTACTCTAACAATAACAATTAAATTGAATGTCCTGAAGGTTTACAAAGAGATCTTTACATCTTTTTATTCGTGAATACATGATACAAATTGAGAAATCTTTTATCACTTGCAGTAAATCTGAAACACATCCAAGTCACAAACCATGAACAGTACCTCGAAAGATATTTGTCACCCAACCATTTGAAACTAATGAAGTTCCACCCCTCGTGCTAGGAGATAGAACCAAGATACTCACAAGGCCTAAGGAAACCTAAGGCTTTACAATACAATAACTTGAAAGCAAAAAGAAATGACTTAACAAGATATCACTTTACTATACAAAAGGGTTAGGTTTCTAGCATACCATCTAAGTGAGTGTCATCACATATTCTGCATATTGGGATCCTCCCTGGCAACCATGTAACCCTGATCCCCCCTTTCTAAATAGTGATCCACCCTGGTAGTTACCTATGGTCTCGGTACTCCAACGGGACTACGTGGACTTAATTATGTGTCTTTCATTATCTTTTGAAAACCCCCCTTTCCCAAGTTCGTTATTAGTTTATCACTTTTTACCAACTCACCCATAGGATCATTTGGCAAATATTTTGGGTTCCAACACCTATGGTGAGACACTCACCTAGGGTACCTAGTCTCCTACCCACACACACAAGCCATGAAACCATAGAGTACTTCAAAAGATTCATCTTGCAGGTCTAGGGAACCCTCTTGTGCACTCAAGCCACCAAGATGAGTCCTAGCCTCATAATATGAACATACAGAAATGCCAAGTACTGAAACCTCATAAGTAACACATTATAATACCAAAAAAACATTATATGGACATACATAAGTGATATAAATCGCATCCCAAGCATAAGGAACAAGTTATGAAGGTCACAAGCCCAAAAACTGCCAGATTTGAGCCCCTAGAACCCTCTAAAACCTTATACGACATACTATAGCTACCCATAGAGAAATCAAGTTACTCCCATACAAAAATCCACCAAAGGTCGTATGGGTATAGGTACAAAATCATATGACATTCCAGGATGCTCATACAAGACTGTACCTAAAATCTCTGAGAATTGCTTGAAACTAAGATTTTTAGGCATGGAGAGTGCCTGGGAAAGGTTCCCTAAGGTCTACCTAATTTAGGTACCTCAGTACCACTTCCAGAACACTTCCTTAACACAACCTAACTCTCAGAACAAAACTATCAACTCAAAACATCAAATTGAAAGCAAAGGCTTGCATAAGCAAGGAAGGGAAAAACTAACTGCATTCTTCCCTAAACCATCCTAACCTTTCCTAAACCTTCCTAAACTTCCCTAAACCATAAGAAAACAATCAAATACACCTTAATACATAATCAGAGGCAATTACAAAACTTCCAGGAAGAAAGTACAAGAAACTATTGCAGACATTTGCATAAATCGTCCTATATACACATTCACTAAAACATGGAAAATAAACTAAACGTATTACCTAATCATTTAAATAGTTATTCTTATATCTTCATATCAAAATAAATAGGACACACACATATATACACAGGGAAGAAAAGGGATTCATCCTGGTTCCAGACCCTACCTGGAGTCTTGTGAAGAAACATCTCAAAGGCTGGAGCACACCACTGCAAATCCTCCAAGCTTCGAGAACTAGTGAGATGGTGGCCTCCTGGATAGATTCTCCTCCAAAAATCAATCTTCCCTCCTTCCTCAGACAACCCCTACTTGCCCTCACAAACCAGATTGAAAATTTCAAACACACAGAGAACCCTCAAAAATGACTTCCGGATCAAATCTTGCAAAATCTCCAAATTTCTCTTCAAACCTCTTTTTTTTCTCCCAAATCTCTTAACCTTTCCAAACCCCTCTCGAGAAATTATTTATCCCCAGCTATATGGTTGGACGAGTTTCTTTAGGGGAAGCAACTTCTCCTACTTCCATAGTTGGTTGAAAATTAACCAAAAACTTCTTGTAGCAAATATTAAAGTTTTTTAATAATTTTGATTAAAATATTCCCTAAACAAGACTATAACAAGAAAAGGGAGCACAAAGCTCTCAAGTAATACACATAGCTCACTTGGAATCAAACTAGCCTAACTTATAAGTGGTCTCGCATTCAAATCTCCTAGATAGTTAGTTTTACCAAAAGAGCCTCCATTTTACTATTTCTTATTATTATTGTTATTTTACTTTTATTTAATATACTTTATTTAAGCATTAAGACACCACTTACACAAGCAAATAGAAACATAGATAATAATGTGTATATATCCATGGGTATATATATGTGCATCCACACACACACACACACACATATATATATACAAGAAATCAATCTAACATAAAAGTATAAACCTCAAAACAACATCAAAATACTACACACAAATCCCCCAACTAGGGTAACCTCCTAACAAAAATTTAAGTCCACGGGTTTCCTTGAGAGTAGCTTGGTAAAATCTCCACACAACAACAATTTGAGGATTTTGAAGGCACACTCAGACTTGTGTAGCCAAGTGGAGTAGACAATGGCAAACAAGTAGGGAGAGTGTGACATCGTGTGGATCTCCCATAGGAGTAACTACGACTGCCTCTCCTCATCCTACACTCACATCAAACAATGTAATCATCAAAACATAATGGGATTAATAGGGTTAGATCCATCATAAACATAAATATATAAATCAAGTATGAAACATTTCACAATTAATTCATCTCTAATCATTCATCATTTTATGCCAAATCATTCATTATCTCCATAATAAATTCTATTACCAAATATATAGATATGCTCAAATATCTCATCATAAAATGAAATAGTCCAAACATATAATCCAAATAAAAAATTAGTAGTCTCATTATTCCAAAATATGTAGATACTAGGGTGGGCATTACATCTATACATCCCAACACCATATTTTTTTCTCCATGTGTGTAGTTACAAGTCCATAAATAAGTTTTAGGTCCCATTCAAAGGTACAAGAGAATAGTGTAGATAGAGAAAAAGATAACCAAGCAAAATTCATCAAGAAAGATAAAAACTAGGTTGCCTAGCGCCATAGTCCCAGTGGTTTGATATAAATTTAACTAGGAGGTAATTTGGAGGCTCTTAAGATAATTTTGGCCACTATTTTGCACTCAAGATACCAAGAGGGCTATGTCCTCGAGCTATAGTAACCATCAATTTTGAGCTCAAATTTTTAGACATAGGTTGTTCTCTACATCTCCTTTCCATTTCTATACAACTTAGTTGATTTTTAGATCTATATTAGTTTATTTGCATTGATTATTACAATTTTGCACCATTTAGACCTAGATTCTTGTTCTATCTTATTTGGTTACATAAAAAATAATATTTCAATTTCAATCCATTCATTTGTGCCAAACTCTTTCTTATTCAATTGGTTTGAAGTTGGGCAATTGGATTTTTTTAATGAGTTGATGGGAATGGATTTGATCCCTAGTTTGCATGGTTAGGATAGTGATCCCTATTTCCCAACTCTTCAAGTATTTAGGTGCTTATGAGGTACTTCATATTACTATTTTTCATCATGGTACAATGATGTGGATAACTCATTGGATATATAGGACTTTGTTGATGTATCTTCGATTGGTGACTTGGATAGTCAAAGGTCCACTAATGGCTATGTGTTTACTTTGATCAGAGGTGTAGTGAGTTGGATGAGTAAAATGTTAGAATAACTGAGAGGGGGGGTGAATCAGTTATCCAGTGTCCCAAAACAAAATGTATAATTCAAAACAACTTCTTCAATTTATGCTCCTCGGTAAACACTAATTACTTTCACTGTCTGTGCTTTTACCGATTACTAGTCTAATACCATAATAGTTACCGATCAAATCTAACATGTAACATGCAAAGTATGATAACAAACAAATATCACAATCAACACATAACACAAGAGATTTAACGTGGAAGCCCTGTAAAGGGAAAAACCACCTGGGACCGGCAACCCAAAATTGTTCACTCTTCTGAAGTGAGGTCGGTTAAGACCCAACCCTGTTAAAGGTTTACAAACACACTGTCAGGCGTGACCTTGTTAGAGGATTTTAGACTAGAATTTATCATCTAACCAGCATTCACTATGGGGTTGACAGGATAACAATGTTCATTCTATGAATGATACATCATAAGACTTTTAGAGTCCACTCGGTTAAGAGATTTTGACTGTATACGATGGTTAAATATGTAATAGTAAATGATCTACCTTAATACAACTTCAATTGCAGATTACAGATCAATATTCAGTCCTAACAAATCCTTCTGACCAATATTTCACTTCAGATTCAATACTATATCAACTTACTATCTATCGGTAATTGCTCTATTTAGCTCGATGATTGTTCTGCAGCTCAGTTCTTACTTAACCAGTATGATCAGAATGCATGAAAACCTTATTCACGCGATATTCCTATAGTTTCTACTTCTTCCGGCATCATTGTAATGAAATTCTATTCTCTTATATAGACGGGTAAATCATTTTCTTCTCCACCATCAAATTTTGCCGCTTAACCACATTCATAGATTTTGCCGCTTCAAAATTTCTTGGTTGACGTGTCAATAGCACGTTTCAATCTGCTCCATTGGATCTTCCTTTAATTTTTTTAGCCTTCGATCTTCATAACAAACATTATCTGTTATCACTGAAATCTAGGTACTTTACAGCTCATCAATCTTATCGGCTAAACTAATCATTTAATTCATTCTGTTCCGCTCGGTTAACAAAAAAATGCATCAGTGAACACTGCTCGGTTAATACTGCGATCGGTATACACTACACTCCATCGATGTATACTAGAATTGCTTCATTTACCGACAACATTATTTTGTGTCTTTCAGCTCTATACTTCATCATAGATGAATGTAACATAATAAAGTCAATATCATCAAGTCATAGACTCATCAACAAGTTACTCAATGTATTCCTTATCCTCATCTATCATGTACATCTTTCCTCATGTAGATTTCTCTGCTCTTCATCTCTTTCACCTTTCTTCAGATGTCTCGGTATAGTAACTTACAAGATAAGTGTTGTCAAACTAGTTGACATCAATGACAACATAATACTGATTTAATCATATTACATATCTAATTAGCAACTCCTTATTGATCTTTAGTCATGGATTCTTCAATCAGATTCCAAATCAATTGTAGTCCAACAATCTCTCCCTTTGGCATTGATGGCAACTCAAGTAATATGAAATGTACCATACACATACCAAACATATATTCTACAACTTTGTGAACAAAATGTTGTAAGTCGAATGGACTTAATATGTTTAATCACTACATTACTAAACAACATCAGATAATACAGCTTTACCATTATGTAGTTGTGATCTTTTCAGTTCTCATGTTCCAACTTTTGTTCTATGTTCTCTGTCTCATTCAGATTGTCTCTCCCTTAGATTATTCTCATTGGTGTTTGTCCCTTTTCATATTATTTATCTCTCCCTTTGATAGCAATGCCAAAGAAACAAATAAAAAATCAGCTCTGTAGTAGCTAAGTAATTCTCTGGTGTCCAATACTTCCTCTATATCTTAATATACTGATATCCCAATTTGCTTCAGCTCTTCAAACTTAATCACAACCTTGAACATGATTCAAAGTGTGAACTATGCTACATCAACATGAATGATCTTCTGATAAAAGTAGGCTGATGCAATAATTAGATCACCTCAGTGACCGATAGATAGGGGACGAACCCCAAGTCTAGTCCTCAAGTATTCAAATGTGTCCTTCGGTAGAGGCTTTGTAAAAATATCGGCAAGTTGTTATTTAGATGTGACAAATTCTAACTTCACTTGCTTCTCTTGCACTTGTTCTCTTAAGTAATGATACTTAATAGATATATGCTTTGTCTTAGAGTGCATCACAGGATTCTTTGAAATATTAATAGCACTAGTGTTGTCACAATATATAATCATCGGATCAGTGATTACCTCATTCATCCCTTCCAACACTTGTTTGATATATGCAATGTTTGAACAGTTAGTAGCAGCAGCAACATACTCTACTTCAACTATAGACTGAGAAATACAAGCCTGCTTTTTACTTGTCCAGGTTACAAGTCTTTCACCAAAGAAAAATGCTCTTCCAGTGGTGCTTTTTCTATCATCCACATTTCCAGCCCAATCAGCATCGGTGTAAACTTTCAGTTCAAAATTCCCTTCCTTAGGATACCATAATCCATAATTCTCTATTTTCTTCAGATATCTTAAGATCCTTTTCGTAGCTATCATGTGTGATTCTCTAGGATTAGCAAAAAATCTTGCAACAATACCCACAGCATGTGCTATATCTGGTCTACTGTGAACTACGTACATTAGCTTACCAATCATGGATCGGTAAAGTGTCTGGTTTACCTCTGTAGTTTCATCCTCCTTTGTCAATTTTCATCTAGTAGCCATCGGTGTTCCCACAGGTTTAGCATCTTCCATGCCAAATGTCTTCAGTACTTCCTTTATGTATTTAGATTGTGTGATGAATATTCCATCACTCTGTTGAATCACTTGTAGTCCAAGAAAGAACTGAATCTCTCCGAACATAGACATTTCAAATTCCTTTTGCATTTCATCAGCAAATGTCTTGCAAACAAGCTCTGAGCCTCCAAAAATAATGTCATCAACAAATATTTCAGCAATGAGAATAGTATCACCAGTATCACCTTTCATATACAGATTATTGTTTTCACTTGTTCTAACAAATCCAATACTTAACAAGTAAGTATGCAGTCTTTCATACCATGCTCTAGGTGCTTGCTTCAAACCACACAAAGCTTTATGTAATCTACATACCATGTCTTTATTGTTGGGATCAACAAATCCTTCAGGTTGTTCGATGTAGACCTCTTCTTCAAGTATACCATTTAGAAATGCTGACTTCACATCCATTTGATAGACTTTGAATTTCTTGTGTGCAGCATATGCAAGTAGCATTCTAACTCCTTCCAATCTAGCAACAGGTGCAAATGTTTCACCATAGTCAATGCCTTCTTCCTGTGCATATCCCTTGCAGACTAATCTAGCTTTATTTCTTGTGACTTAACCATTTTCATTCATTTTATTCTTGAATATCCACTTAGTACCAATAACATTCTTATCTTTAGGTCGGGGTACTAAGGACCAGGTTTTGTTCTTCTCTATTTGCTCTATTTCCTCCTTCATTGCATTAACCCATTCTTCATTCTCTAATGCAACTTTCACATTTTTAGGTTCAGATTTACAAACTAAACATATACCTTGTCTTGTTTTGCTTCTAGTTTGCATTCCAGCATGTCTATCTCCAATGATTTGTGTCTCAAGATGATGTCTTCTGACAAAACTAGCCAAAACTTGATTTCTCCTTTCTTGCTCATCTTGTTCAGGGTCATTTCCTTGCTCGGTAGCTCCATCTTGTTCATCGGTTGGTGTTGCCTGTTGTCCTATATTGTTTCCTTGCTGACTAGTTGTCATAGCTTGCAGCGTCGGTAGATACTCTAGATATTCAATGTAAGTGAATCTACCATAGTCTTTCGGTTCCTTTGTACTTTCCTCTATGTTCTTGTTATCAAACTCATCAACATGAACATTAGTACTTTCAACTATCTTATTTGTAACTTTATTCAAACATTTATATGCTTTACTTGTAGTGGAATATCCCAAAAATATCCCTTCATCTCCTTTAGAATCAAATTTACCATTTCTTTCATCTTTCAAAATAAAGCATTTACTTCCAAAAATTTTGAAATAACTTACAGTAGGTTTGTGTCCAAACCATAGCTCATAAGGTGTTCGATTGGTGTCCTTCTTCAATTGTACTCGGTTAAGAACATACACAGTTGTGCTGACAACTTCCCTCCAATATGTCTGAGCAACATTCTTCTGTATCATCAAAGTTCTAGCACAGTCAATTATAGACCAGTTCCTCCTTTTAGCAATGCCATTTTGCTGAGGTGTCCTTAGTGTAGAGACCTGTCTTTTAATTCTATGCTCATTACAGAAATTAGTAGATTCATCAAAGATAAATTCACCTCCTCTATCAGATCTTAAGCATTTTATTTCCTTTCCCGTTTCTTTCTCTACCTTAGCTTTATACCACTTAAACATTTTAAAAGCTTCAGATTTCTCTTTCAAGAACATAACAGTCATCAGTCTAGTATAGTCATCAACAAAAAGAATAAAATATCTATCACTAGAACAACTCTGAGTTCTCATAGGACCACATAGATCGGTATGAACCAACTCAAGTATCTTCTTTGTTGAATAGTCTTTACTTTTAAAACTAGACTTGGTCATCTTACCTTTCTGACATTCATGGCACATGGCATTATCAGGTTTTGTCAAGTTAGGCAATCCTCTAACTCTTTTCCTTCTACTAATCTTGATCATGTTGTCAAAGTTCACATGGCATAACCTTTTGTGCCACAACCAAGCATCTTCATCCTTTATTAACAAACAAGAAGACTGATCCATATCAAGATAGAATAGATTACCTCTAGATTCTATACTAGTTCCGACAAGTCTTCCTCCATCATCATAGATTTTCACCTTTTTTTCTCTCAAAAGCCAGTCAGTAGCCTGAATTGTTTAGTTGAGCCACACTTAAAAAATTATAGTTCAATCCATCTACCCAATATGCATTTTCACATTGTATTATGTCATCAATCATCAGTGAACCTTTACCTCTTACCATACAAGGTGCATCATTTCCCATTCTCACAGATCCTCCATTATATTCAACAAGATCAAACTTCTCTACATCCCCGGTCATATGATGTGTACAGCCACTGTCCATGATCCATGTATCATTTCTGCTTACTTTAGAGATCAGTGTTGTCTCTTCATGTTTCTCTTCTTCCTCTGAGTCATCTTTCTTTGCAACAAATACAACTTCTATATCATCATCAGAATCAGATTCAGTTTCAATATCTTTGGCTATGTAACATACCTTTTCGCCTTTTTCATCTCGGTTGTCTCTATTGTTGTGTCGGTAGCCTCTATTGACTCTTCTCCCATAGCTTCCTTCATATCGTTCTTTGGATCTATCATCATCTTTCTTCTGAGGACATCTAGCAATGATGTGACCGACTTCTTTATAGTTAAAACATGCCAAAGGTAGCTTACCTCTATATCTTCCTTTTCCTTTGGGCAATCTTCTAGCCATAAGAGCTTCAAGCTCATCAAGTTCATCATCAATATCACCATCACTATCATAATTCTTACTATTCCTGCTAGACTTTCCAATCTTCAAAGAAGACATGAAAGCGGATTCAATAGAAGGAACAACATTGTTACCAAAGTTGTTTAATTCAAAAGTTGTAAGTTTACCAATCAGATTGTCAAGAGTAAGGTTGGATGTAGCTCTTGTTTCATGAATTGTTGAGATCCTGATTGCATAAGCTGGTAGCAAAGTTATGAGAATCTTTCTTATCACTGTTTCATCATCAATCACTCCATCAGATGCTCTAATAGCATGTACCACCTCTTTTAGTCTATTTGAGTATTGTACAATGTTCTCACCTTCTTTCATTCTCATATCATCAAATCTGCCTCTCAGACTTTCAGCTTGGGCTCTTTTAACATTCAGATCTCCACTGTATATCAGATTTAACTTGTCCCACATGGCTTTGATAGTAGTGCATGCCTTAATGTCTTCAAATTTAGCGTCAGTACAAGAAGCAACAAGTTCCATCATAGTAACATTGTGTTCATGCCTATCCTTCAGTTGATCAAGAGTGAAGGGACCATTGGGCAGTTGTATGTAGCCATTCTCCATCAGATCTAGTGCAGAATTCCCAATTCCAGATATGTGCAGCTTCATCTGACTTTTCCTTACTGTGAAGTTCTCTTTGTTTAGTTTCGGTACTTCCCTCTTATACATCTTGAGACCTTTGTGCTTAAGTCCTTAAAACTTTGTTCCAAGCAACCAGTGCTCTAATACCAATTGTTAGAATAACTGAGAGGGGGGGTGAATCAATTATCCAGTGTCCCAAAACAAAATATATAATTCAAAACAACTTCTTCAATTTTTGCTCCTTGGTAAACACTAATTAATTTCATTGTCTATGCTTTTACCGATTACCAGTCTAATACCATAATAGTTACCGATCAAATCTAACATGTAACATGCAAAGTATGATAACAAACAAATATCACAATCAACACATAACACAAGAGATTTAACGTGGAAACCCTGTAAAGGGAAAAACCACCTAGGATCGGCAACCCAAAATTATTCACTCTTCTGAAGTGAGGTCGATTAAGACCCAACCTTGTTAAAGGTTTACAAACACACTGTCAGGTGTGACCTTGTTAGAGGATTTTAGACTAGAAGTTATCGTCCAACCAGCATTCACTATGGGGTTGACAGGATAACAATGTTCATTCTATGAATGATACATCATAAGACTTTCAGAGTCCACTCAGTTAAGAGATTTTGACTATATACAATGGTTAAATATGTAACAGTAAATGATCTTCCTTAATACAACTTCAATTGCAGATTATAGATCAATATTCAGTCCTAACAAATCCTTCTGACCAATATTTCACTTTAGATTCAATACTATATCAACTTATTGTCCGTTGGTAATTGCTCTCTGTAGCTCGGTGATTGTTCTGCAGCTCGGTTCTTACTTAACCAGTATGATCAAAATGCATGAAAACCTTATTCACGCGATATTCCAACAGTTTCTACTTCTTCCAACATCATTGTAATGAAATTCTATTCTCTTATATAGACGGGTAAATCATTTTCTTCTCCACCATCAGATTTTGTCGCTTAACCACATTCATAGATTTTGCCGCTTCAAACTTTCTCAGCTGACATGTCAATAGCACATTTCAATCTGCTCCATTGGATCTTCCTTTAATTTTGTTAGCCTTCGATCTTCATAACAAACATTATCTATTATCACTGAAATCTAGGTACTTTACAGCTCATCAATCTTATCGGCTAAACTAATCATTTAATTCATTTTGTTCCACTCAGTTAACAAAGAAATGAGTTGGTGAACACTGCTTGGTTAATACTGTGATCGGTATACACTACACTCTATCGGTGTATACTAGAATTGCTTCATTTACCGACAACATTGCTTTGTGTCTTTCAGCTCTATACTTCATCATAGATGAATGCAACATAATAAAGTCAATATCATCAAGTCATAGACTCATCAACAAGTTACTCAATGTGTTCCTTATTCTCATCTGTCATGTACATCTTTCCTCATGTAGATTTCTCTGTTCTTCATCTCTTTCACCTTTCTTCAGATGTCTCGGTATAGTAACTTACAAGATAAGTGTTGTCAAACTAGTTGACATCAATGACAACATAATACTGATTTAATCATATTACATATCTAATTAGCAACTCCTCAATGATCTTTAGTCACGGATTCTTCAATCAGATTCCAAATCAGTTGTAGTCCAACATAAAATACAACCCTACAGTTATGTTGTCTACAAATGAAATAGTGTATATGGATGCTACACATGCCTATAAGGAGGTGTTATGGTTATGGAGACTTGGTAATGGTATAGGTTTTGATTACAAGATGAGGATCTAATTTGACAGTTAGAGTGTCATATGTTTGGCCAAAAATCCTATGTATCATGCTCGTACTAAGCATGTTGACGTTTTGTATCACTTTGTGTGAGAGATGGTTGAGAATGAATGGTCCTAATTGAAAAAGTTGACAGTTTTGATAATGTCGGAGATTCTCTAACAAAGTCAGTGACCACAAATAAGTTCTCTTAGTGTAAGAAGGCCACAGACCTTAATCATTGTACTCAATTTTATGCTTATGTATCTTTGTGGAGTGATTTACAATGTATGATGTCAAGTGGGAGAATGTTAGGATTTAGGTGTCATAAAACTTGTAAAAACCCCCAATTATTTATTCCCCTAATGTTATTTTTAATTTACCTATATGAGGTTAAACCATTTAACTAACGGTGGTGAAAGAACTCCCCCATAAAGAAAAATTTATGGTTATGGTTTGTCTTCTAGGAAAGGGGCAAAATTGTTAAGTGTCCCCTTTGGAATATTATATTTTGAGGTCCTTGGACACTTTACAAGAGTTGTAAGTGTATGTATGATGGTTATGACAACCATCATAAGTCCCTTTGACAACATTTATGATAGAAGACTACTATCTTGGTCCATAGGTGCCTAAATTAGCTAAATGCCTTATGATTGTTGTAAGAAGCATCAATATGTGACTATTTCAAGAGGTTGGCCTTTGATTTTTCTAAGTGGTTTGCTTCATGTTCTTTGCGATACCATAATGGTATTCACTTCCAAGAGTTCCTTTTGGGGTCTTGAGCTAGTGTTTTCTATCAAGCTTTGTTCATTTATACAAGTGACAGGGTGTTGCCAGATTATACAAATTTATTCAAATAAGTGTAATGTTGTAGTTTTCTATCATTGGATTAATAATATACTTGCCTCTCTTTCTACAGTGGATCTTTTTCTCTTACATTTTTCTCCACATAAATGTAGTGCTATATATGTTATGGTTTTTTTGGTCTATTATTGAATCTGTAATCACTTTATTTAAAGGATAATCTTTGGATTCAGATTTATAATTATATTTGGTTTAAGTTCATATTGGAATATTTCTTCTCCTTTTTTACAACAATATTGAAAATTCAATATTGTTTGCTTTGTGCTAGTAGCATGATGATGTATGCACTATCCAAAAATTAAAAAGATGCATTTCTAGTGTTAAATACCATACCTTAAATTCTCATGGGAGATACTTACCAAGTTTACTTCTCTCATATTCTTGCAATTTTGGATAATTCTTCATCTTCTTCTTCTTCTTCTTCTTCGTGATCAGTTGTTATAATTCCATACTCATTTAATGGATTTATATACTCTTTTCTATGAGTGGTTTCATTTATTGTTTTCATCTAGGATGGGATTTGTGTATTCTCTACTATTATCAAAGTATTTCCTCCACAACTTTTGTTTTCTAGTATTCTTGCAACTTTCTACTGATGGGATTTTTTCAAGTTGAAATGACATTTATTTGTCTTCTTGTACCTTCAACTAACCTACTATGTGTTCCTTTTTTTAGATTGTTGGAATCGAGTGTAGCACCACCTTATAGATTGTAATGTGCTAGAAAAAAAAAATTAACGTGATTGATGGCATTGGTGCAACATATCATCTAATACCACATGGTTTAGGGGAGATTGGACCTCGTGACCTCATTCTTTACAACAAGAAGCTCTCGCCAATTGATCCAAGCCCCTAACCACTACTATGCATACCTTCAAGAAGACTTCCCTTTTTAGTTTTATATAATCATTGTTTACCCACTAGTTCTTATATATTTATATCCTTTCTGTAGCTTCTATAAATTATTTATATAGCATCTTTTGTTACCACTACCATGATAACCACCCCTTTAAAAAAAACTTGTACCTTCACATCCTACAAATTGGATTCTATTGTGTCCATTATCTTTTTACTTCTTTCATAGACAATGTGATAGATTTAAATTCCCTATAATATTTTTTACAACTTTTGAAATATATAGTCATTATTTACTTATTTACTTAGCATAGAGCACTCTAGGCTAAGCTCAATCCCTTCTACACTTATATTGATTGTGCATAGGGTTGAATTAAATGAAACGAGGATCTAACAAATGCGGACTCCCAAGTAGTATCTTTTCGTGTGTGCCAATTGCAATTTTTTTGTTCGCATATCTTCCTCCTCTAAGATTGGTTTTTTTTTTTCTTGTACAAGTTTTTTCTCTATTAGTGTTTGGATTATGTATGATTTGAGGATGCAACAAAAAATTGATGTATTTCATAAATTAAAATTCTATAATGGTCAAATCTAATTTATCAACTTTCAAAGTTAGGACACACTTTCTTATTTTTCTAAAGTAGTTCCTCTTTATGCCTAGTTTTCTTAAAATATTAAATTGATTTCAATTAGAATATCGAAGCTTATTGTTAATTGATTATATTTTAACTATACTTTCATAGTTCCTCTTAAAGGATAATAATTGAACTTAGCCTAACTAGTACACATTAGATTAGTAAAGAAAATTAAAAAAACCCTTACATAAAATAATGTGTTTCCTTTTTTTTGTATGTGAGTATTTTTACTCTTGTTTTATATATTTCTTTATGGTAAACATTATTTGTTCTTTTTTTACTTTAGACTTGAAAAACTTAGTGTAAACAATATGTCATCTTCTTCAATTTGCATCTAGTAACATAGATTTAGGTCTAAGGGCTCCATCTTTAAAGTTACCAAAAATAGAAAATGTCAATCCCAAAATCCTAGTGCATATCATAGTGTCATATTCAACCATCAACTACCCTAGAGTAAAAAATAATAAAGAGAATACTATTATTACCAAAAATTGTGTGTGTGTGTGTGTGGATAGGTGGGTGTGTGTACGCATGCATGTGTGTATAAATAAATTATAAATTGTCATAGTATAAAACATGCATCCATAGTATAAAAAATTAGTCCCCTCTCAAAAGAGGACTTATGCAATTCAAAGTGCTACATGTTCAACACTTTCCTTACCTAGGACCTATGAATGGGGTGCCAATAGGATGATTTCTTATAGATGGCCTAATGGCACTACTCACCCTAATATTAAAGCTAAACACATCTACTCCTTTCTCACCCATGATTTCATAATTTTTTAGCATCTTAATGGGTGTTGGAATGTTAGCCTTGATACGGAGGATTGGAAGGAATATTTTGATAGACTTTGGTCAGGTGTCCTATGGAACCTAAGAAAAAAAAAATGTGGCATCTCCTTCTACAAAGATTACCAATTAAGATGCCTTCAGGTGAGCCTAATATTTGTTCATTCTGTAAACTACTTGAATCCATTTACCATGTTTTCTTCTCCTATTTTTTGACCAGAGAAACTTAGGGTCGTTTTGGTTTTACCATTGATGGGAATATTGGTTTGATGGATGTTGTTCTTGGATATAGCAAGAGCCTCAATAAAAATGTTAATATCTTTATGTATTGTTTTTCTATTGAATTATTATGGCTTGTTTGGAAATTGAGAAATGACAATATATTCAGTGGTAAGAGTAGGCACCTTACCGAGTCTTTGCGGAGACTCATTTATAATTCTATTGATATGAAAGTCATAGTTGTTATGAGGCTCAACATAAAGAAGTTCCAAGATTTGATGAATGATGGCATAGTGCACATATTCCCATGGGAAGTCTCTCATGGATATACTTGGGCTGGAAGTAGTGGGGAATGTTCTCCAATCAAAGTTCCACTGCACAATCTAATGGCAAAGTTGAGGGAACAAAGGTAGAACGAGAGGCAAAACTTGAGCCCCCACAATGCTATTCCACTAGCAGTTATTCCAGTTGTTGTTGAAGAAGTACCTATTGCAAAGATGTTGGATCATCCTTACACACTATACTTCTTGGAGGACATATAACTGGCTTGGAAAGAAGGGGTTAAAGGTTGGGTTGCCTAGATACATAGATGCCATCTACAATCAATCTGTGACCGCATGTTTAGGACTAGTTTTCAAGCCTTTATATGTAATTTTCTATCAATATTATATCTTTGAACATGTGTATTGATCTGGTGGTTTTTATAGACATATGTACTACTATGTTGGTTTCTTGTATTAGCTCTATGCAGAGATTTTAGACATACATGCTAGTTATAACTGAACTTCAATTATAATGCATACTTGATAATTAATAGAAAGAAAAAAACATTAACCCCCTCACTGAACCACTTAGCATGGATCCAGTGTGGGCTCAACTCCCCTACCTTCCCCTCCACTTTTGGGAAAAATCTTGTTTTGGGACCATTGGCAACTCTATTGGTTATTTCATAAAGGTGGATGAGACTATTACTACTATGGGTCTCTCTACCTTTGCACATATTTTGGTGGACATTGATATCTCCACACCTCTCCTTGGAGATGTGGTTCTCATGGTAGGGGACAGGTCATGGACACAATCGGTTGATTATGAGAGAATCCCCTTTTGATGTCATTGGTGTTTCTCTATTGGTTACTTGGTAACAATTATTTTCTCTTGCGGCATAATGGTGTTGTCAATTAGTGGAAAGAGGCTAGCGATGAACATTTTTCTATAGCAATGAATATTTAACTATCCCAGCTTATGATTCTTCCTCTGATAGAGATTCATAGGATGATGATGAGGATGAAGCTCCTGCTGCAAATCTAGGTGAATCTTCTATTTTAAATCGGGTTATACATGATAATTCCACACTTTCTCCTACTAATGCAGCCCCCTCTAGTTGTGACAATGATGCAGAGGGCCTTTGACAAAAGGAATTCTTACCCAAATTCATACAACTTTATTAATTTTCACCTTACCAAGGTCTACAACACCTTCACTGATCTCTTTGACACAACCTACATAGGACTCATTAAGGATAGGTTCTACTCACAATAGGATGGCTAAGATAGAGTCAAAGTGATGCAGGAGCATCTTGGGTTTATGGCAATCCTGGATCAACAAATAATATTAGAGCATGTTTGGCTACTCGGTAGCTTATTTTGTTTTCTCAATAACTTCTTTTGGGTTCTCGGTGAAGTGTTCATGTCAGTCACTGGCGAGCTTAGTTACCATTTTCTTGTTTCCTTTACCGAGTTGGTTCGATGTGCTTGGTGTTGCTCAGTTCCTGAGTTCACCGACTAGTGGAATTTAATTATTTGATGTTGGCGGACATGTGCAGTTAATTTTGGTCATGATATTAATGTTGGGATCGCTCATTGGAAAATGTGTGGACCTAAATCTAGTATGTTGCTTTATCCAATTATGGATTTAAGGATCTTTAGAGTTGACTTGTTCGATGACCTCTTGTATAAATAAGTAGAGATGTTCTAGGATTTTTAAAAAAAGGAGTCAATGAAGAAGATTGAATCAGAAGTCTTGGATCCTTGTATGTAGGAGGACTATTTTGTAATTGAATTTCATTGTATTGTCCATAATTGGGAAGGCCTTACAGCTCGACATGTATGAAGTTTGAAAGAGTTAATAAAATATATTTGCATTCCTTCTCTCCCTCTCTATGTTGTTGCTTCCAAGTTCTTAATCTGCAAGTAGGATTTGCCTTGGGAGTGTCGTAGGCCCCAATCCCATCTTTCCTTGCATCACAAAGGCTCCTATGTCCCATCTAATAAGACACTGCAAATTCACAATCAAAACTTGTTTCCTTGCAACTAGACATAAGTATGCCAATTTAGGGTATGAACACAACAATCCTTTCTCTATTATATGGATACAAATTCACTTGTTCTCTTGTCCCTTGGGATAAAAATAGACATGTTTCCACCATAAAAACACAACCATAAATTCTATTCATGATACTTGCTTCATAATTAGACCTAACTGCTACTAGTCCTACCTAGTGGGTATTTTGAACTTTTCTCACCAAACCTTGAGTATGAGATGAAACCAATCACCATTTGAGATACTCTTTTCATATTTATTAAACATATGTCAGAATTATATTTGGACTCACCGATGTGATGGGGAAACTAATACTGGTCTCATAGACCTAATTGGGCTATTAGGTTTCCACCGACAAAGAAAACCTATTGCAGAACTTCAACCTAACACAATCAATGCTTAGAACATCTCTACCATTCCTCCAATATGTAGAATCCGCAATCTCCTAGTATCTAACCCCTTCAATTTTGGATCTACACCCCTATCTGCACTCCTTTCCTGAACAACCTAGGACTGTCACATTGAGATACCAAGTCTAGGGCTTGATGCCAAAATTAACCATTTCAAAGGACTATTCAAAAACCGCCAAATCTTAAAGTACATCTTCTAACCTATCATTCCCCTTAAGATTAGGATTTTTGGTCGGATGAAGCTCCTGTTACAAATCTAGGTGATGCTCCTATTGTAAATCGGGTTATACATGAGAATACCACTCTTTCTCCTACTAATGTGGCCCCTCTAGTTATGAAAATCCTTCTTTGATTGCTACCCTTTCTTTTTCTCCAATCTCCATTTGATAATACATAGCTTTCTCAATAGTCCAACCCTTGTGCTGACAACTATCCAAATAAAATTTCTTTAGCTACTCCTCCTTGTTGTGGGGATCCTAAGGATAGTATTGTCTAGATAGTTATTCGACGGTGCAAAAAATATAGCTCCTTAAACTCATATATTTCTCCACATGTGGTGAATGAGTTTCCTCCCAATCTTGAGGAGGTCTACTAGCCTTTATGCTAGTGGGTTATTTATGTTTTGTATCTTGTATTTTCCAACACCTTTACTATTTGTGTGTTGTTTGTGACTTGTTGATGGTGTCTACTTGTAAAAGGCAACACCCTTTTTAATGTGTTGTTTTCTTTGACAACTTCAGGTTGTGATTGTGTAAGGATTATCCCCCTTGTTAGGCTACTGATTTTAATAAAAAAAACATGCATCCACAAAATTATCCATGTGTGTTAGTTCATCATATGTGCAAATACCTATACACCAATATATCCATACATCATAGAAATAAAACACAAAATAAATTGCTAAATCTAAGCCATCCATGTGAAAAAAGTTGAAAGTAACATACGTCAAGTCCATTGATCACAAGGTAGAGTCACCAAAAAGGATTTTATCCCTAAATATGGTGAAAAAACCAATTGAATAAAAGATTTAAAATTTAAGGTCTCCCTCGCAAGAGAAAACAAAAAGTATGATGCATTAACATGCCTATAAAGTAAAGAATTGTGTGTGTGTAAGCTTAGCACTACAAACATAACCTCTAACAATTTTTCGTCCTTAACATGTTGTACTTTATTTTATTATGTAAATGTTGCACCTAGAAGTACCTAGATGGACATGCAACATATATATTTTAACAAACCATATTCTAGAAGCACTATATTGAGACTTTTCTTTGGGTCCTCACAAACCATTTTCACTATTTGAAATCTTCTCATGTAGGGTCTTTAGATTTCAACTCCCACTAGGTCCAAATTCACTAAGGTTGCCCTTAATAAACCCTAGGACACTATATTTTTGCAAGGAATTTAATACCTTCCAACCTTCAATCTACCACATGACCCTTCTGTCAAGGATCCCTACCTTTACCACAACTCTTATAGCGGACCATGGCTACAAAGAGTTATATAGAATCCACATACGCAACACCAAAGTACTTCCAAACTCCAAAACTTCAAAAGCCACTAAAGCCAATGTATAATTACACTAAGAGGTGTTCCTACAGTCACAACGCAAATGGGTATTTTGTGTAAACAAAATCTCTATACATTTTATTTGATGCTCATCTATAATTATCGTTACATTTTATAATTGACATCCTGTGCAATGTAAGCAACGGTAGCACAAGCGATCCATCTTTGTTGTGGCATTTTTTCTACTGTTATCTTTAAAATAAATTAGTGGTGACATTTCATCATTTCTTTTTGTGCATTCTCAATATAATGTAACAAATACTTTAAAACATAATGTTTCATTTTACTACTCGCAAACAATAGCCCTTTCTACACCTGCAACCTTCTTGCAAATAGTTGAGATGGGGATATTTCCAAAATGTGAAGAGTAGAAATCTATGTAAAAATAAATTGTGTCCAAAAAAAATTGACATAAATCTGTGTGAGTTTTGATCGCAAACAAGATTCTTGTGATGGTGTATCCTATCATGCTCATCTCCACCTTAAATTCCTTCTCCACCAGACCATCTTTAAGTAATTTTAAATGTTGTGTGGAATCTCCCTTAAGTCATTGATGGACATCATGGTTTTCTAATTTTTCATTTATTTAGCTGTTGGTTCTTAAATTTTTTCTTAGTTTTGTAAATAATCATTCGAGTCATCAATCAAAGCACAAAATATTTATTTGGTGCAAGGGACATAGCTACATTGTTGCTTTATATTTTTTATAGATCTAAGTTGACTTGAAGCTTCAATGACATCTTAGAGGGTCTCAGCATATTTTTTTCCTATACACACATCAACACCTAAATGAAGGGCATTATGTTGTAGAGGTAATTCCATCATCCAAAAGGTTTTACTATATTTAATTTTCCTCTAATCTGCTATATATGTATATTATATTTATGAGATGTGATTCACGACATAACGATATTAAGTTTTTCTATTCCCATATTGCCTAATGAAACATGCAAAATACTATTTATTTGGAATGATAAGAGTCTATGTATTTAAATATATTTTTACATACTTAAGAACTATTGAAATGTCTAATTTACTAATTTATTGTCTATTATTTAATCTAATTTATCTTTTCTATCATTTTTTTGAAGTATATTTTAACTAGCATACCTATTTTGAAAAATCTATATGAAATACATTGAGATAATCAATTTTGGTTGCATGAGATGCATAAATAGCATAATAATGATGCAACCAAGAAATAAAAGAAAAATAGATAGAGAAATGTCACCCCTCCTTGCAACTGTATAACTAATGGGTGGGACTCTTCTATCTATTTGCATAAATAGATATACTCCTTAAAAGTTACAAAGCAAATCTTGAACTCCCAAAATAATTGCTTATGTTTTGATCAATGAATTATTATTGAGAGACTTTTTTATTTTATTAGAATATATCTTTAAAAAATGATAAAAAAGAGAAATCAAATTAGAATAGACAATAAATTAGTAAATTAGATATTTCTACATTACCTAAGTATGTAAAAATATGTTTAAATATATAGACTCTCATCATTCCAAACAAATACTATTCTGCATATTTCATTAAGAAATATTAAATCAGAAAAACTTAACATCATTATGTAATGAATATCATCTCATGCATATAATATATATATAGTATTAGGGGAAAATGAATATAGTAAAACCTTCTATATGGTGGAATTACCACTACAACATGATGCCCTTCATTTAGGCGTTGATGTGTATAGAAAAGAACCCTCTGAGATATCATTAAAACTTCAAGTCAGCTTAGTTCTATAAAAAAAAATATAAAGCAGCAATGCAATTATGTCACTTACACCAATACAATGTTTTGCGATCTGAACAACTCAAATGTTATTTACAGAACTAAGAAACTATGAAACTTAAAGAATTAATGAATTAAATAAATGAGAAGATTAAATGACGAATTAGAAAAGCATGATGTCCATCATTGACTTAAGGGGGATGCCATGCAACATTTAAAATTACTTTGAGTTGGTCTATCGGGGAAGGAGTTTAAGGTGGAAATGAGCATGATAGGATAAGCCATCACAAGAATATTATTTGCGATGAAAACTCGCACAAATTTATGTAAAAAAAAATTGGCACAAAAATAATCTACACAAATTTCTACTTTTCACATTTTAGAAATATCCCCATCTTAGCTATTTACATGAAGGGTGGAGGTGTAGAAAGGGTGGTTGTTTGCGAGTTTTCACAACAAAGATAAATTGCTTGCACTACCATTTGTTACATTGAACGGGCTGTCAACTATCAAATGTAATGGTAATTATAGGTAAGTGTCAAATTAAATCTATAAAGTTTTTGTTTACACAAAATATTCCTCCATGTTGTGATAGGAACACCTCTCGACCTAATAAAATAAAAATTCTTTATATAATAATTCAATGAATAAAACATAAGCAATTATTTTAGGAGTCTAAGATTTGCTTTGTAGCTTTTAAAGAGTATATCTATATATGTGAATAGATAGAAGAGTCCACCCATTAGTTATATATTTGAAGGAGGGGTGGCCTTTCTCTGTCTAATTTTCTTTTATTTCTTATTTGTGTCATTATTATGCTATTTATACATCCCATGCATCCAAATTGATATTTCTAGATGTATTTTATATAGATTTTTCAAAATATAGGTATGCTAGTGATAAAGCAGCCTTGGAATTGGATGGTCTAAATGGTTATTTTTTACTTTTGGATTGTACATGACAATTTAAAATTTTATTAGGTTGTATAGATTGCAATGTTATATCTTTGTAAAGTTGTAATTTGACACATCAAATTATTAATAAACCCTAAAAAATTATTATGGGTGAATACAATCCGCTATTCTAATTTATCATAAAAACACAAATTGATTTAGAATATATATTAAAAAGATTGGATAGAATTGTTTCTTATTTTTAAAATATTTTAATATAATTTTTTATAATATTTGTTATTTTCTTATATAAATAGAAACTTGTGTAATTTAATTTTTAAAATATTTTTATTAAAATTATCTTTAATGTGAACTTAGAAACTCCAGTTGTAATAGATTAATTTTAAGTTTTTGATACTTATTATTAATGATTATTATTTGATTATCTTTTAATATTAATATGTAATATATATGATTGTATAATGTTTATTATAAATATATATTTAAAATATTTTCAAAATAGATTTTTAAGAAACATATGCATTTATATTTTATATAACATTATTAAAAAATTATATTTTTTATCAAAAATAATTAGTTAATTAAGCCAATAGGCTTTTTTATTGTGGACATCGCCCATTAGGAATTGTCTAATACGGAAAAAACTCCCAAGCCTGGAAAGTCTGATTTGGAATGTTTGGTTTGAATCTGTTGGAAAAAATACCGAGGATTGTGCCACCACCACCGGTTGTTAACAGATTGAATTATTTTCTAAGTATTCTTTGCTATCAACCTTTCTTTCTCCTTTTCTTTCCTTTTTGAAGCCCAGGAAGCATTTTGTAATTTATAATGAGGTTTTTAGAGGCCCAAGAAAATGGAAATGAGGGTTTTTGCAAATCACTAAATGGGTCCCTGGGTTTTAGACATTAAAGCACCAATGAACATGGCATACCATACTACAAACTTCAGTGCTGTTTGTCATAACCTCTGGTTTTATCAGATTTACAAACCAAATTTTTACGGTACCCAAATCAAAAAGATTTGTGTTGAACGTTTTGTATTTGAAGCCTGATTCATATCCACCTCTTTGAAGATCAAGAATTGGTAAAAGGGACATGAACATGGATCATGGGCAGGCCTGGAATTTGACGGTCACCTCTGCCTGTCATATGATTTTTTTTTATGATGGTTTAGTTATTTTATTGTCTTTTATTTACGTTTTTTTTAAAATATTGATTGTCAAAACTCATTAAAATTAATAATAGTATATAATAAATCAGAAATTTTTATTTGTGATAAAAAGAATATATAATTATAAATTAATAATATATAAAAAAAATTCGAAGTTTCTAAGTTTATATGTTTATCTTAAAAATATTTTAAATAAATATAAATATGTAATAAATAATATAAAAATATATACGTAAAAATCACAAATAGATTAAGAAAGTTTCTGAAACTTATATATTCTATTTTAAAAAGATTCTAAATTAATATGAATAAATAATAAGCAAAATAGAAACATATATGAAATGATATCCTATCAATTATTATTAATATGCTATTAATTATTAATAAGTTTCCAAATTTATATTTATATATAATAAAATTTAGAAACATTCATATTTTATCATTTTAAAATATTGTAAATAAATTTATATTTTATCATATATATTATAAAATAACATATATTTATATTATTAAATAAAGTATTATATTGCTTATAACAAATTTTGATGGTTTATAAATAAATTAAAATGTCATATTGACGGTTTTCTAAAAACTTAGCCTGTGAATTAATAAAATTTCAGGCTGTCATATACTCTCAAAAAGAGGAAAAACGACCATTATGGCCATCAAATTCCAAGCCTGATCATGGGTGTAGAAAAATTTTGAAATTTGACGTGCATCAGACCTTAAACTTTGGTCATATCCGAAATTCTTGATAGATTTCATACATAAAGAATTGTGTCTAATTTAGAATACCTTATAAACATAGATTCTTTTGAACCTGCACAGTATATAACTTCCATACAATCAGATTAAATTTTGAATTGTTTAGATGGTTTATCTGAAAAACCTGGTATGATTTTAAATAAACTACTTGACAAAAATCAAAACTTTAAAAATGTTGTTCAAACCTAAAAGATCATTGTTGTATGTAATTCTAACAAAATGTCTATAAAGTGATAGTAGACTAAGAAATGATTTAGTTGAAGTTTTCTAAATCTTACTATAATTGGGTTTAGTAGTTTTGTTGTCTTTAGAATACATTGAAAATGTGTTGACAAGCATAAGACAATTGTGAGTGGTACATACTATAGAGACAATAAGGGTTGTGGATGTTGGTCTGGAGGAGAGAAAGATAATCGAAATAGAGAAACACAACAACTTGTGTTACATCAACATGGGACCCAACAAGAGGTGAAGAAACAAACATTCTCGAATGGTAGTAGATGCTTCTCCTAGAACAACATGGACTCCACTTGTCGCATACATTCAAGTTCATGAATCTCCCTCTTTATCTATAGGCATATTTTGCCTGTCAACTTCAATTGTTATTCTACTACATGACCGTGCTAACATGACAGTGTTCAACAAGGTTTTATAGCTCCATGTATATCAAAGATTATGATTGGCTTGATCCTCAACCCACAGTTTCCTTCATACATCCTTACTTGTCAAGTTGTAATTAACTTTTTCATCACTCGGTCTCTTCTTTCTGCAATAAACTTTGACTTTAAAGCATTCCAATCATCAGATAAATGGTGTTCTCCTAAAATCAACTTGGTGTTAAAATTTTGCAATGAAGTTGGCAGCCCTAAAGGTGGATGATGATTTCAACGTCCCCTAACACATCGGTATTGTATCCAATGATTTTGAGTCCACCCTCATCCCACCTAAAACTGTTCCTGATCCAGATGATAAGAAGCCTAAAGGTTGGTTGGATGATGAACCCGAGGAAATTGATGATCTTGAATCTACAAAGCCAAATCATTAGGATGATGAAGAAGATGGAGAGTGGGAAGCACCAAAGATTTCCAATCCCAAGTGTGAAGAGGCACTTGGTTATGGTGAATGGAAGAGGCTAGTGAAGACCAATCCCACTTACAAGGGAAAATGGTATGACCCTATGACTGATAACCAAAAATATAAGGGTATCTATAAGCTGCAACAAATTCCCAACCCAGAGCACTTTGAGTTGGAGAGGACCAATTTGGAACCAATAGCTCATATTGGCATTGAAATATGGACTATGCAAGATGGAATTTTGTTTGACAACATACATACTGCATCGAATGAGAAGGTTGCAGAGGAGTACTGAGAGAAAACATGGAGGGGATATTTAGCATTGAAAAAGAAAAAGAAAATGAGGAAGATGTTGAAGATACCTTACCAGGGGAACTCACTAGTTATCAGGTATTCTGTACTTATTTAAGGCTTTCATTGTAGCTTACTTCGTCTTCTTTCACTATGCATTCATCAATTGATGTTTGTATCTTTATGTGTTTGATCAAGAGGGGTTTTGCTCAAAATAAGTTCCAAAAATTCTCATTACACTTCTGTGTATTTTTGCACAAGAAGATATTTAACATTTTGTATAGCATAGCAGACCTTCCATTCTTGTCCTCCTACATGCTAAAGCTCATGGCAAGCACATTTTTTCCTCTATAGATTCCTTGTTCTCACCAATGTTTTTGGTGCTGGAAAAGGCCAATGAAGACTCTTTGGTTGCAATGCTCTTTACTCAATTAATTACTAGGATTGACCTCTCTTACATCGTGTTTATAAAGCTTCTATGGATGTTGTATTTGACAAGATTTAATTGAGAAAGGTGAAAATAAACCGAATTTGACAATTGGCATTTTTTGTGACCATTTTCATTGTTATCTCAACAATATTGTTCAAGATTCTCTTTGGTGGGAAGAAACCACAGGTTTGTTCCCCTTCTTAGAACAGTTTATTTTCTTGTTAGTACTTTTTTTTTGGATTATTTATTGTAAATGATGGTTGCTTGTGACAAAACTTGACATTTCTGATAGCTGGTTGTAGAGAAAAAAGATGAGCCTCGACAGAAGGTAGCTTCTATTTTTTACGACAAGACAAGTTCAAAGAATGTGGCAAAGAAAGACAAATCTAGAAGTAGAAGTGAAAATGAGATAGGAGGAGCAGCTCCTTGCCAAAGGGGATCTAGGCATGAGATCTAAGATGGTTGGCATGGAGTAATTTTTCTGACAGCATTGTTCAATGCTTGTACTAAACAACAAATCCATTTTAAAGCATGTTAGTTCTCATAATGAACATGTTTGTCATAAACTTACGCTTTTATATGTAACCAAGGGGCAAAGTAGGAATGCTCACATAATCTGCATTTATTGAGCTTGATTAGTTGGATAATAATTTTCCCAAGAAATCATCAATTATTAGAATTACATTGAAATTGCAGTTTCCTATAATTAACAGAATTTTTCAGAAACTTTAATTTTTGTTGTGTTAAATATTTAAAGTTCAAAGCATTTTTAACGGTTTTGTGCTCTTATTGAGATGTTTTACTTGTGCAATTTAGTTCCTTGTATTTTATGTTCTATCTATGCATTTGTTGTTTTCTACTCACCATTGCTCAGCACAGATAGTGATGCTGCAAGAAGTGTTTAAAACATTATTGTTGATTAGTATAAAATCATCTTCTATTATGTTCCTTTATGCTAGTATTCAGCAAGTAAAGATTCAAAAGGATTCATTTTTCTTGGTTACATCAAATATATCCCCTGAATGCATTAGCCCACTTCCTCAAACCTTTTATCCACCATTATTTCCTTTATGTAAAGAACTATTTGCCTATCATGGACTTCCCTTGAACAGGGTGCTTCTGGGATATGTAACGGCACTAGTACACGCTCCTTTGTCATAGTAAGAAAGCATTCATAAAAAATTTGTTATGGATTCAGTGTCAAGCTCTAGCTCTTGTTTTATTATAAAAAGGATGGTGTCAAAACTTAACGAATTCTTCAGAGTATCATTGTCTGCTTATCAAACCATGAATTCACAACAAGAGCACATTCTCTCAGCATCCACTTAAAAATTTGAAGGGCTGTCTATATCTTCGACTACATAAAAGGAAGCCTTGCCCGAAACACATCATAAGGCCTTTTGATTACGACATTCAAATAACCAAATTTTTGTTCTGAATCAACATTAAGATTGAGATCCAATATACAATGTAAGGTAACTAGACGGGTTGAGAAATGAAAGTTTACTTGCCCTTCAAGTAACCCGAGAACCTGGCAATCTAGTAATATTTGCATATACACCTAATAATAAACATTTTTAAGCATGTACTCAATTAAACACCGTCTGACAACCAATAATCCATAATATTGATGATCTTCGAGAGGTTTTTAGCTTTTTTATGATATCCTCCTGTTTCAGTTATTTTTCCTAAAACCAGGATAATAATGTTAAATCATCAAGAACGAGTAACAATTCTTCAATATGTTAAATCTATGCATATCTGTTTGTAATGATTAGTATCCAAGATTGTAAGTTAAAAAATGAGTTGTGCTTACTCACCTCCTCTAGAAGTTTTCCTTGAGATTGCACGTGAGAGCATGGTTAGTTTGCTGGCTATTAAAAAGTGATGCCCTATTCAAATCTCCTGGTGGACGTTGATTGTGTTTGCTATGTTCATCCTATAGATGATGTGTTATATTGTACAGGGTGCAAATCCCTCCAATTAATCAAAACAAAAAAGTTTCCTCGAGATTTATATGGGCCTTCTTGATCATCCATGCATTCGATCCAGAGAGATTTTATCCTGAATAATATATCTTTCCCAAATACCATCAAGCTTAGGACTTTCCCACCCTCATGTCACTCTAGATTATGAAGGACTTTCACCCATATGTCACTCTAGATTATATTTTGTATTAAGGGGTGCAAGCCCTCTTTAAAAAAATCTATAATTAATATATATACCTTGAGATTGGTAAGTTTTATTTGGCATCAATGCCTTACAATCTAGAGAGATCTTACCCTGAATATTATATCTTTGCCATATATCACACCAGGCTTAGTTTTGAAATACTTTTACCATCTGACATCAACATATTTCTAGATATTGCATTTTACGTAACTTTGGAATATAACTTTCCTTCATTTGAATCGAAACGACTGATAACCTGTTTTAATTTACAATGCAAACTCGTGTTCATAAGATATGGCTGCCAATCCTTGTTTAACCCTAAAAAGGTAAAACCAAACTATCATAAAATTCAACAGAACCATTTGCTAGGAAATCACATTCCTTAGCTTTTCAGTTACATCAATCTTCAAAATCTTGATTGCCAGAAACAATTAGTCCATATTACATACTAGACCATAGCTATTTGCTATTTTAGAGCAAGACTCCATATTACATACTAGACCATAGCTATTTGCTATTTTAGAGCAAGACTCTTCTACCATGCATCAAGTTTGAGAAGATTGCCAAAAACCAGGCACTTAGGGCACCTGACAATAGATAAATGATGTTAGTATCACATGTATGACCTGTATTTATGGGGTTTAAACCTCATATACAACCAAGTCTTTCAGCTCTCTGCCTTTCCAGATCCTTAACAATTTAACAGTGATCCATATCAACAACCAGGCACTTGGAGCCTGATAATAGATAAATCCTTGATAGTATTACTTTTATGGGCTATAAGTTTATGGGACTTGACCTCACATACAACCAAGTCTTTCAGATCTTTGCATTTCCAGATCCTTAACAATTTGCCAGTGATCCATACTCAGGGTTTTCTCCCCATAACTCAAAGACACCAAACGTGCCATGGTTAGCCATCTGTTAAGCAGATAACATCCAAAGCAGAAAATTCAGATAAGTAGAACGAAATACCGTCATAGCCCAATAAGCACTCCTCAAATAGGAAAGAAAAGGAAAATAAAATTGAAATAACTGGATTGAAGATCAAACCTGCCGAAGACCTCAGGGCCAATAGACCTATCTCGTTGCCTAGCTGCTACCATGTCATTTTCAACTGCCTGCATAAAAGACCAGTACCCGAATAACTTATAGTGCAGAAGCCCATTTTCTCACAAAATCAACCTAAGAATTTTACATAAACATTATACCTCAAAAAGAAAAAGAATGATACCTGTTGAATAGCCTGCCCGATAGTGTGTTCATATGACTTCATTGTGCTCAAGTACAGTCGCCACTGTTGCTTGCTAAATGTACTCGCACTCAATGGCGAAGACTCTGAAGTGGGTCCGAAAGGTACCACTATATCTGCTGGAAAAATATTTGATTTACCATCCGAGAGTACAAGAACTTGAATATCAGTTGGCATATCCATCGTGTAATATTCAAAATCATATCCCACCTGAATTAAAACATGAACAGAACAGTTAACACTAAATAGTCATTATTAGTGTAGACACTAAATAGTCATTATTAGTGTAGAGTCGAAAAACACTTTCAACAACAAAATAGTACATTGGTATTAATTTTCCACAGTTCGTAACATTTAAAGTAATCTTCTGGACAAATCTGTGTAAAGAAATAGTACCTTTTGCCACTCCAACAAATCCCTAAATATCTGAACATTTTCAACGCCAGTTGAGTTCAAAGTACCCGCTTTTAGTTGAGTTTCATCAATTGTCAAATGTGTTCCTGAAGCTAGCTGCAAAACCCCAGTTGAAAGTCTACAAAAAAAAAGAATAGATTACTACTATAATCTTATATTTTGAAAGAGAAGACAATGTTGTCCTCAAATTTACCATAAAAAATTATCTTTCGCAGTTTCACACAGTTCCCTTCAAAAAGGCAAAGGGGGAATGAATAAAAAAGCCACTAATATCTAACCTATTTGTTCGGTAGTTTTTCCTTGGTGCAACTGGTGACCTGTTGAGGTATTCTACAGAAAGAGGAAGAAAGTGTGAACATGGGACCAGTTCTTTAATTGCTTCATTCAACTGTTCTATAAACAACCACATATTTGATCCCCTGTGAATTTTAGTCAAATTCAACGAGAGCTTTCCAAGTGCAACAGGCTCAACTCTGGCATGTATCTGCAGCAATACAGTAAGTTCCAAAGAAGTATTTGATGAGAAGCAGTCAAGTGACAAAATTCAGGGCAATACATGAAACCCTAACTTACACTGAATAAACCACAATCAAGTGTATGTATAGATAAATTCTGAAGATATATGCATCAAGCATTTGCCAATCATTATGTACTCCAAGCACCCAGAAGAATCCAGGCAACCAAGAGTCGTAAGTATGACATGCAAAAGTGCCTTTACCAACTAACAAATAAAAATAAATTGTTATCCAGTTGGTTATTCACTATTATACTCCTCATGCAAGCCGCCTATTCCTCTTGGATGGTTGTTCTTTTGCATACCAAAAACCATCATAATTTAAGTCAAAGATCCATATAAGCTTTCATCTGTTAACTAAAATATGCATGATCTACCTGACGAGGTTTAGCTAATATAATTTACTTTCACTAAACAAAATAAAAGTTCAAAAACATCTTGAATCTTTTCTAAATATGTTTGATGTTTGTGCATTCGAAATTAACTTCATATTCAACTGCTGTGTGTGATATGCAATCTGACAATTAACTGCACAATTGAAACTTAATTTGTCCAATATAATACTAGAAAATTGAAACAGAGTTCTTATCGGGTAATCAATCAAAAAATGTTGTCATCGAAGATATAATAACTCAGGATACAAATTTAATATTAAAATTAATTTAAAGAAATTACCTGTGAGAGGATGTGTAGCAGGAAATAATGTGCTGCAAGTTCATCCCCTCCAAAGACAGCCTTGAGACCTTGCAACAAGGATCCTCTGAGCTCTTTTATTGGTAATGATCTTGAATGTACCTACATTAAGCATTGAAAAATCAGCAACCATGCTGTCGAACAAGAAAGCGAGATAAGGAAATGGACACAGATCAAACATAAGAGCAGGAACCACTAATGCAGTTAAAAATATTGGTGTGGGCAAAGAGAAACAATTGGAGACTTGAAATCAGTATAGTTGAGTCCCCGTAGGCTTATTACAGCATGTTATCAAACAAATCATCAAGTGGCATTAAAACTCCAACAACAAAAAATGGCTTCTTTAGCATTAAGTTCGAGTAAAAGGTTAGTGATTATTTGCAGAAAAAAATCAAGCTGTTAAATGAAATGTAAGATACAACTTGATAGTGTGATCAACTAGAAAAATTGCAAGAGCAAACTAAAAGGGAAAAAAGCACAGTTACAAACAGAAAACAGCTACAGTTTTAGAAAAGGATAAAGCCCACAACGTTTATTTTCTGAAATGCATAGAACAGTAAAAAAAGTTCATAGAAATTTGTCCATTGAATCAATATAAAATAGTTTTTGTAGCTTGGCTCCATCCAATAAGTATAGAAAATACAACAAATAGAAATGACCTACACCCTCTTATACAAATCTTGCATACCTCGGAATTATTAGAAAGAGAAACCAGACTGCTGGTGCAAAGCTTTCGAAATACAATGCTGTGGAGGCGAGGAACCTGACATATTGAGCCAATGAGAGTTTTTAAGCATCTAGAATTGCCAATTGCAAAGAGCCAACATATTGCATCAATGAACATTAATATGTTGCAATCATCCTTAAATTTAAATTAAGGAACACCATGATTATCAGTAGCTGAAAGCCACAAAATCACTAACCTTACTTGCAGGCAAATGACTTAATATATCCTCGTCCATAAAACCATGAGCTATTGCATCTTGATCATTACTTGGTGTTGTCATCTCAGGATCAAATGTGAGCACACCAATAAACTCGACAATGTCATTCAGCTTCAACTCTGTATCCTTTCCATCATAGATCTGCAAGAAATGATCTTAATCTTAAAAGCAAGTTCTTATTTTCAATACCATCAATAGAATTTTGGCCCATCCGTCTCAAGGAAATCGTTACTTCTTTCCTTACTTAGAAAATATTTGTCGGTAAAAACTTTAAACTGGCTACTCTAAATCTGCAAGCACAAGTACCTTAACTAGACAGGGTAGCAAGTTTGTCTCGCCAAGTGGCATGTTGGGATCAAACTCAATTTGATTTGGCTTTCTTTCGCAAGTTTCCATTGCAGAGCTGCTGGATGAGCTGTCCTCTTCACGCTGAGTTGAAAACAAAAAACTTATTTCCCTTATAAAAAGAAGGCCTTGCATTGGTTATTTCAAAAAAATAAAGAGAAAAATCAATCTACCTTTCTCTTAGCTTCATTTGAAACCTCGCTGTCAGTACTAATCATCTGCGTCAGAGAAACCAACCATTGGTTATACATTGTAGAAACACAGCAATTGGTTATCAGCGTCCCTTGCAAACATACAATTTAACCACCTTCACAGGTGAATGACTATCTAGTAGACTAGATTGCGGGCAACATCAGAATTAAACCATTCATAGTTAACTAGTTCTGTTCAGATTTTGGTACAAGAAACTGTAGATGGTCATGATTATACCAAACTCCTTGGTGTTTGCTAATCGATATACTCTGGCCTCTATGGAGTGAATTCTCTAATTTGCAATAATAGAAAATTTACATTTAATACAGGCGTGGAGTAAAACATACATCAGTATCCTCTGTTAAGGTAGATGGCTCACGCTGGCGCTTCTCCCTCTGTTGAGGAGAATTACCATTAGAACAAGCATCGTCCTTGCAAGGAGCATCTCTTACCCATGTGTTCTCTCCCGGAACCTGACACAACCCATGACGTTATCAATTCACTTTGTTCAGATATAAATCCTAATTTTTCACTATTATGCTACCTTTTATTCATTACCACACAAACAATCGATCCTTGTAATGGGAAGATCTCCTGCAAACTAATATCCTTAGATCTTAAACTTAAAATCCAATACATCATCTGATGAATACGATATAGTACACTGCAATCTCGAATACAGCTCTAAGGCCTGTAGTACTTACAGGAACACAATACAGAAGGCGGCGATCCCACACCTCCACTTGAGCGTCCGGTGGCATTTGTACAGAGGCCATGTCTGCATACTTATTTGTTCTCCACGTCGAACCATCCTATAAACCCTACATGAAGTCAGTACATAGAACAAACAAACAAAACACAAAAAAATAGCACTACTAGCAGAATAGTTAATAAACAAAAGCTGTAAACTCCAATTAGCACCAGAAACCCATGATATTTCTCAGGCATGTAACATTTGGACAATAGAGCTCCGATATCTAATAAGCCCTAGCCAAAAACTAATGAATATAGATACAATGCTGATCCTGATTCAGAACCCTGCACTAAAACCGCCCCACAAAGTGGTAAAGGCCGCCCATGGTCTCACACGAGATTTGCTTACGAATATATAAACCCCGCATTAATGATATTCAACTCTAAACCCTTAAATTGCCATAGTTCTAAATAGGATTAGCTTAATTGATAAAAGCACTATCGGGGCTTTCATACATATCCCAAGTTTAAAAATCTGGAAAACATGTTAGTATCCTTTGGGTATGTTTGACTTAATTAGGCGTCCAACTTGATGGGTCAGCATAACTCAACCGAAGCAGCATTATCGGAAGATCCCCTTGGGTGTGGCGGCTAGGTATAAGATTACTCAATACAAACTACATAGGCAAATTTACCAAATCCAAAAGCAGATAATTTTTAGTTCCTATTCATCAAAAACCTCAGAATACTTACAACAAAAATGAAATTACCTTGAAAGCTCCAACATAGAACTCAGAATCGAACATATCCTGCACAATCCCGCGAAACCTAACAAGAGAATTTGGTGGAATAGAATCCAACTTTACGAAATTTATCTCAGGAATCTGCATATCAAACCCATTAAGCCCATTGGGCATTTATATTTAAGAACCAAAACTCATGAACGCGCCAAACTCTTACAACATGAAAAGGAATTTATTTTTAAGGATGTGACCAATTTAGGCTTCATTCACTCCATGATTTTTAGATTAACAAGCATTGAGAAATAACTGTGTTGGATTGAAACATGTACATTATGTAAGTAGAAAATAAAATCACCTTTTGAAGGCCTCCGTCTTGAAAAACAAATTTCTGAAACAGTTCTGTGTCTCCCCAGTCTGATCTGTTAAGCTTTGAAGGATCTGCTCCTGCAGAAGTTGCTTTCTCAAACATGAATCTAACAGCACCAAGTGGGTTTCTCAGGCAATCAAACGCTGGACCTCCCATTGTAAGGATATTTTTTGCTTCTTTCTGAGTCACCCTGTTACACAGGAACTGGTGAATTTTTGACAGAAATTAAGATCTCGAAAATGTTTTTCTAGGAGAAGAGGCGAGCAGAAAAACAGTTATTGTGTTGATATTTTCGCGCCAAAAGAATTGGCGCCAATTTACTTTCGCGCCATTTTGGAGGGAACGTGACAGATATTTGTTGTCATGCATGCTTTATTTTTAAACACCTCCCTTCTTTTTGGCTTTATTTTTAAACACCTCCCTTCTTTTTGGGTCCCCGGGTGAGAAAAAAGGTTTAGGGGATGATAGCAGTTGTTGATTTAATATTTAATATTTTTTACAATATTGCACTAGGGGAAAGGACCCACTATTTGTTGGGTATTCATGAATCTCGTTGAACACATAGTGGTTAAAAAGTGGTCATTTCAAAATGCCCCCTATACCTACTATGTTCTTGCACCAATATTCGTTCACTCAAAAGTACTAGTACTTGTGGTAAAAAATCCTAGTACTCTTTACGAAATGTCTCAATAGTGGTGCACAAATGGACCAATTACCAACCAAAAAAGTTAAAAAATGATAGGCTATTGGTACATGTGTTGTCATTTTTGGGGCTCCTTTAATATTAGTAATTGGAGGGTCAAGATGACAAAATGGTCACGGTTATTGGACCCCTATCGGTTACTATTAGAGTAAAAAGGTTATTTAACTTAATTAATTTAATCGTATTGATTAATTAATTAAGTCACCTTTTTCCTTTTTTCACTTAACCTAAATTTAAGAAGTTTTAGTTTGCATTTAATAAAATCTTTTATTGTATGCATGTGCCATTTAGAGTTTGCTTTAGGGTTTTTTTTCTTCTTTATTAAGTATTGATCTCTTTGTAATAATTCATTCTGATCAATTCAATTCTTATTCATTCCTTCAATGCACTTTCTTTTTTGAGGATTTTATGTTGTACGTGACAAGTTATTTGCATGCAAGTGATTATTGGGTTTGTGGGAATTCACCAATCTTGAATTCTAACATGGTATCAAAGCTCCAAACATGTTGATTCATGTTTGTCTTTAGAAGGATCTTGTCTTGAAAGCTAAGGTTCGTGTACCGTACGAATCTAAAGGTAGCTAAAAAAATCTGGGCACTTTGGCTCAAAATGGACTTCACCATTGAGCTTAGAATGCCCAGAAATCCCTAAATCCATATAAAATTTGTCAATTTGGGAGAATGTGAAAATTTGAGCACATTTTTTAACTTGCACATTTTACAAGGCAGATCTATATCAATGCCCAATTAGCACTGTCATCAAATTTTTTTGCTTTTTTGCACTTTCCAACTTTCAAATTTGTGCTAGGGTTTGGGTTCTTGTATTGTGGGGGTATTTTTCCTCTAGTATACATGGCAAACCCGCCCTTTATTGAGCAGATTACTCTGCACAAATATCACACTTGGAAGGCATATATGACCCGCCTTCTCATGTCAAGGGGGTTATGGTCCTATTTGGATGAAGTTTAGCCTCAGTTGACTCGCCTATTTGAGGTCATGCAGCACCGGAACATAATGGATGAGGCCATGGGGATGATTTCCCTGAATATTTCAAATAGTCTTATTTTTCACTTGGAGGGTTGCATGATTCCTCAGGTTATGTGTACTAAGTTTCATGATCTTTTTGGCACTATTAATCGGTTTAGGGCACTTCAGATTGAGGCAGAGTTGACCTCTTTGGTACCTGATTCTTTTCCATCTATTGGGGATTTCTTAATGAAATTCAAATCATTGAGATCATTATTACAGGGTTGTGGTAAGAACAAAACAGAAACCGAGTGTATATATATGATACTCTCTAAGCTTTGAGGTTCATTTTAGATATTTTCTTATACATTCTACTCCACCATGGATGCTTTGGGTCCATGATTTGTCATGCCTACCTTTGAGGTATTATGTGATTGGTTGACATGTGAGCAGTCCAAGCTCGCATAATTAGATGCTCTTCCAGCATCAAAGAACCAAGCATTGGTAGCTCATACATCTCCAATGAAGTAGGAGCATAAAAAGAAGCCACATACCACAAAGCCTAGGAAGGATTCCAGTTCTCAACACCCCTCTAGCCCACCTTCTCCTAAGGGGGAAAAATCAAAGACAAAAAGTTCTAAGTGTGCTTATTATAAAAATACCAATCATGATGAGTCTCATCGCTATGAGAAGAAGATAGATGGATATGCAAAATAGGTTTCAAATTTGATAGCTCTTCTTATGAAGAGAAACATTGATATTCCTTCTTCTTCTACTTCTCGCAGGTCTTCATCATCATCATCATCATCATTCTAGACAGATGGACATGACAAAAAAAATGGCCATGCATTATGTGCAACCAATGGTCCACACTCTTCTAGATGGCTACTAGATTCAAGTGCTTCACACCATATAACATCTTAGGATTTATTCTCATCTTTGAGGTGTCTCCTACCCCACACATTTTGATGTGTAACAACATTATTATCACTGTATGTGGGAAAGGCTCTATTGGAATTGATGAGAGTTCATTCAATGATGTACTATGTTTTTTTATCTTTGTCTACTAACCTTCTCTCTATCTATCAGATCACTCGCAATGGGACAGGGAAGACAATTGAGTTCACACGAGATTTAGTGCACATCAGAGATAGTGAGATAGACAATATTATTGCAACAAGGGTAGTTGATCATTCTTCCTTCTCGTTCTCTTTCTATCATTTTGGCCCACCATCTCCATTGTCAGAGAATCATTCTCTTTCTTCATGATAATCTGTTGAGGTGAAGTCGAGTCACTTGAACCTATATGTTGTTCCTAAGACCAATATTGTGACTTCTACACCTCCACCTCATGTTGAGTTTACATCTGGTCAACAAATTCCTCTTCAACTTTGCATGTCATTGTAGCTCCATGCGTTGATCCACCTAGTGCATTTATTGAGGATATATCAAAGGACATTCATGTCCTCTCAGATGATTGATTCAACACATATGTTATCTCACCTTCATTGGAGATTCCATTACAAGATTCTCATGTGTTATCCTTTGAGCATCATCCAGGCCTTCCAGTTTCACCTCACATTTAGGGGTTTCATCTTCTTTGTTTGTTTCCTTTGTTTCTTCCGCATTGGAACCACATTGGTCTAATCATCAACATAGGGGTTATATCATTATGCAGGGGCTTTGGAGTCTTGATCCTCTCTCATGTGGGGGGGGGTGTAGTACTAGTACTTATAGTCTTGAGAAAGTCTCTTGAGACATTGCATTTGTATTTTTTTTCTATCTCTCTTTGGAGAGATTTTTTCCCGTTGGGTTTTCTCATTTTCTCCACTTTATAGAGATTTGGTTGTGATTGGGTACCTCATCAGACCTTGTTTTCGAGACCCAAGTTTTCTTTCTTTCATGTCTAGTTGCATTCATGCACTTATCCTTTAGCTACTCCCTAAGTTTATCTCAAGGGAGGGGGGGTTAGAGTAAACAGGTTATTTAACTTAATTAATTTAATCATATTGATTAATTAATTAAGTCATCTTTTTTTCCTTTTTACTTAAGCTAAATTTAGGAAGCTTTAGTTTGCATTTAATAAATTCTTTTATTTTGTGCATGCATCCTTTAGGGTTTTTGATCTCCTTTATTAAGGATTGATCTCTTTGTAATAATTCATTCTTATTCTTTGTTTATTTGTACTTTGTACTTAGTTGTAATTGCATACCCTGCGACTTTTGCAGTGGATCTGGGAGATTATGTATACCTTATTATTCAAATGTATTTATGATGTATTATGTGGAAGATTTAGGTGATTATTGTAATTAATAGATCAAATTGTATTCACATAATTTCTACGTCAAGGAACCCTTGAGATTGGTAATCTAAAATTGAGATTATGTTTATGTGTATATATGGACTTTATGTTTTACTTCCACTTTGTTATTCAATATTGTTTGTAAACTCTTAAGAAAAAAAATTATTCAGTAAACTAAGTAACATGTTTAGATAAATATCTCCTGGGTTCCCTGGCGGGGCATTATAGAGGTTGCATGTATTATAGTACCGAGAGGCCCCAAAGTACACCACGTTGCCTTAGATTGCATCATTTCATCATCACCTGAAATGAAAACCCTGCACACGTAAGTTGTCCATTGCATTAAATGAATGCTAGTATCATCATACACATCATCATAACCATGCATAATATTTGGCACAATCAAGTGTATTGTAAAATGTCATTTCAACATAAAGCAATAGTAAAGATCAACATCAATCCATACTATCAATCATCCCTCCAAATTTTAAAAGTCACCATCCAATGGACATGGGGATGGAAATTAAACCTTAGCACATTTAAAGGGCCAAACAACATTACTAATGGTTAGTAGCATTAATGCAAAGCCATATTTGAATTCAAATGAAGGATGTAACCATCAGTCACTAAAGATTGATTCCTTTGAAGTCTTCTAAAACATATCACAAATTTTGAAAGGACGTCACCCATTTCGAAATAGTATAAGCTATATGATTACCTTCCCAAAGAATGTGCGTGATCTTAAAATCTCTGAAATGTCTCAAGTTCTAATGAATACTATTAACAATCTTACCAATTTTCCATGCATGAATCTTCCCCTCTCAAATGACATTAACTATTACCTGAGAATCCCCTTCCAAATGTACATGATCCACTTCAATCCTCTGAGCCAGTTCAACTACTAGTAAAGCCACAATCACCTCTACATCATTGCTCGTTTAATCAACAAGCTTGCATGTAGGCAAAGCTATAATGTTGCCCTCCATATCGTGTGTCACACACCCCACACCCGAGGGGTCTGGATTCCCTTTGGAAGCTCCATAAAAAATAATTTTAATCCATCCTTGGTTTGGTTTTCCCCACTAAATGCACTCCCTAGTCCTAGCATTAGGATTAACCCTAGAATGCCTATAAACAAGCATATTATTATTTTATTTTATAATTATATATTATTAACTATTATATTATGTATAGTAAAACATAATTAATTATATATTAAATAAAGAATTATATGTGGTATTTTTTTAATTTTAATATATGTTTAATCTTTAAATATATTATTTAATTATATAATACATCTCTCCTAGTTATTGTTATATATTTTATATAATTTAATAAAATAGGTAAAGAATACATTTATTAGTCACACAATAATAATAAAATATGTTATATTCTTTTTCATTCAAGTTTGAAATGGAAACTATAACTTTGGAATATCGTATTTTTCATTGTTCTATATAATTCAATCATCTCTCTCTCTCTCTCTCTCTCTCTCTCTCTCTATATATATATATATATATATATATATATATATCACTCTATTACTTGTCTCTATCACTCTTGCCCCTTCTATCCCTATCTTCCTATCACTCCTTCCCCCACTCTATCTCACCTCTCTCTATAGATCTCTCCTCAATCCCTCTCTATCTCCTATCTATATATCCATGTCGATACTAATTGATTTAAAGCTATGACCTATGTATTGAGACATTCATTTTTCAAACAACATTATTTGATCAATTACCTACCAATTCACCTCATGTATTACACAAATGTATGTAAAAATAAACCAAATCTCTCTCTCTCTCTCTCTCTCTCTCTCACACACACACACACACACACACACACCCTATTTCTACCTCCTTACCCCCATCCCTATTTCTATCTCTATGTCTATTCCTCCCCCCTCTCTTTCTATACCTCTCTATTACTTATTTTTCTCACCTCATTCACCCTTTCCACCTCTATCTCTATCTACATATATCTCCCTCACCCTCTCCATTTATATCTCATTATCTCCAACTCTATATCTTATTCACTCCATTCTCTAGCTCTATCACTCTATCTATCTACCTCTATCTCTTGATCTATTGAGCTCTCTCTCTCTCTCTCTCTCTCTCTCTCTCTCTCTCTCTCTCTCTATTCACATCATTATCTACCTATATCTCCTTCTTTCTCTATCTTCCCTCTCTCTATATCAATTTCTATTACTTTTATCTCTTACTCTTGCCCCTTCTATCCTTATCTCCCCATCTTTCCTTCCCCTACTCTATTTCGCCTCTCTCTCTATATATCTATCCTCAATCCCTCCCTATCTCCTATCAATATCTCCATGTTGATACATAATTGGTTTAATGCTATCACTTATATGTATTGAGACATTTGTTTATAAAAAAATATCATTTGCTCTTGATAGCCTACCAATTCACCTCATATAATACACAAATGTATGTAAAAATAGACCAACTCTCTCTCTCTCTCTCTCTCTCTCTCTCTCTCTCTCACACACACACACACACACACACACACCCTATTACTCCATCCTTAACTCTGTCTCTATTTCTATCTCTCTATCTATCCCCCCTCTCTCCCCATACCTCTCTATTACTTATTTTTCTCAACTCATTTACCCCATTCACCCCCTCACGCCCCCCCCGCCACCTCTCTCTCTCTCTCTCTCTCTCTATTAAGATCATTGTCTACCTATATCTCTTTCTCTCTCTATCTCTCTACCTACCATTTTCCCTATCCCTCTTTATCTCTCTATATCATCCTCTATCTATATCTATATCTATGTCTCCCTCTTTATATATTCAGTTATCTCCCCCTCTAGCCCCTACCCCCCTCCCTCTCTCTCCCTCTCTCTCATTTTCTCTTCTTCCTTCTCTATATCTCCCCATATTAGTATCACTCCATATTTCCCTCTGTATCTATCTTTATCTCACTCTTATTCAATTGATATCTCTCTTTATCTCTTTCTATAATAATTTTTTATTGCACCTATCTATATTTTTTTACCCATCTCTCTCTCTCTCTTTCTCTAAGTAGACGTACAATTGATTTGAAACTATCACTTCTCTATTACGACCTTTGTTGCATAAACAACATATACTCCATACATAAAGCAACTAATACACCAAAATTTTCTCTAATTAACCTTCCAAATCTTTTTCGCATAACCATTGCACACAAAGGTGCAATAGCTAGTTTGTAGGTTTTTTCAATACTCTTTCCTCTACCAATCAATGCTAGAGAAACTCAACGGAGACTCACTTTGATCTTGGAAATGTGAGTTCAGACGGGCCCCTTTTTGCCTGGTTCTTTGCTATTGTACCTGCTGTACATTTCACTCCCTTTAATTCTTTTTCCTTTGTGGAGACATTCATAAAATTGCTTACTTCTTTCTTACTGATTCCCTACCTGCCCAAAATCCTGAAGTACATAATTTTTTTAATTTGCCAACCAACTTCAAGTTAGGAAGTATCAAGATAATCTAGACCACAAAGGGCTGAGAACCTGGCATATTGGGTTCTTAATTCTGTATCTGGTATCAGTCTAAATTTCTTATTCCTAGATGCAAATTTCTTAGGCCAGACGCCTCGACCTACATATTGTCACTGTTATATTCTAGTATCCAATGCCTTGATCAACAGCCATCTTTATGCAACTGTTGGATCTGCCTTGCATCTAAAGCAGTGCCCATGATATGTAAGATGGCAACAGGAGGAGATCATGATCAACCAAACAACGGTGCTGTAGATAGTAAAATTTGGCAAGGAAAAATTTCCAAGGCCCCAGCAACGGTAGGAAAGATGATCGTTTTTAAGGAAAATTAGGCAAAATGAAACTTCAAAACAATACTGGAAAAACCCTTAGTATGTTTTGGAGCTTCAAATTCATCGACTTGGCTGTATTTTCTTTATTCTGCAGCCTCGTAACAAAGACTGGAGTACAAAATCAGCTTCCTAATGAAAAAATTAAAGATCTTTTCTCTTGGATTAGATAAGGATCTAATTCCAAACTCAGTGATTCATTCAGCAAACCTGGTGGGCTGAATTTTAAATTCTCAACAAAACAGCCATGCTATCAACTAGTAGTTCCTCTGATTGAAGGCCGTACATCCCAATTGTTTACCCTTGCTGATAACGCAAGTATGTTCTTTTGGTTGAGATCCCATACCCACAAGTTGAAATTAATGGGATCCAATCTTACCCCATGATTTTAAGGGATATAAATCAAGCTAGAGGCCACTGGAATCCAGTATTTTGAACGATGCAGTATTAAGAGAGCTATTAGAGTAATTCATGGCTGCTGGCTATGAGATAGAGCTGTGCATTCATTATACAGTCCACCTGATTGCTTGAAAAATTTAGGGGAAGCAACTTCTAGAAGTAGAGCAGATCGATTAAGAAGAAATGAGCACCGGCAAACAGTGGAACCCATGAAGACATGGATGTTTATATGGGTTTTTAATTGAAAGATAGATTCGAACCCCAATGTGACTGTTCACCGAGGCATCCGCTTGAGTAATAAAAAACACATATATGGAATCTTATTTATTTAAGTCTCCAATATATAAAAGAGGAAAAAAGAAGAATCTATTATTCTTCATCGAAGATCGTGCTAGTTAATCGCACTAGACCATTGGAAAAGTGTGCCGAAAGCAAACGAGTTGGGAGGAGATGGAGATATTGGAGTTCCTGCTCCTGTGTTTCTGCACCCAGTCATTCGGAAGTGACATCCCATCAAGCAGCAGCCAGCCTCTTCATTCGGAAGATCTACTGTCAGACACCCCTCTTTCATCAATCTTCTTAATCTTCTGCGCTCTTCTCTACACATCGTCATGTCTCCCAAACATGGGCAGAGAGTGCTGGAAGGTCCCCAGAAATAGCACTGCCTGGGAAGGGGTCCAGAACCATACCTTTGTGGACGCCCATGCCAGGGACAAGGAGTGGCGTAAAAATTACAGGATGGGATTTGCATCTCTCACATATCTGACAGAAGAAATCAGGCCTTATATTGAAAACCCTAATACAGATTTCGTCCGGGAGCCAGTGGATGTTAAGAAAGCTGTGGCAATGGTAATTCACAGGCTTGCACAAGGAGATTCGCCGAGGAAAATAGGGGATTTGTACAATCTTGGGGCTTCTACGGTTATAAAGTACACCAAGATCATCACAGGAGTGCTGGCAAGCAGAAATAAATTATATTCAAAATACATTGTGATTCCTACAGAGGAAAGAATTCAGAGGTTGAGTAGCGATTTTGAATCTATTACTGGGATTCCCAACATATGCGGTGCTATTGGGGGAACTCATATCAAACTCCAGCTTAAGCCGAGAAATTCTTACAGGCCTGCTGATTATTTGTCTACCCATGGGTTTTATAGTGTGCTTTTACAAGGTGTTTGTGATGCAGATAAGGTCTTTTGGGATGTGTGCTGCAATGCTCCTGGAGGATTGGATAATGCTACTCATTTCAGGGCTAGTAGCATTTGGAACAAGCTCAGGGTAGGGGAGATTTTACGGCAGCCAGAAATTCAATTGCGAGGAGGGGCAATTTCAAGGCCTTTCCTTGTGGGCGATGGTTCCATCCCTCTAAGTGCCTCTGTGATTACTCCTTTTTACGAGGCCAATCCTGAGGCAATTCGAGAGAATCAGTTTGATGAGGATCTTCTCAGGGGCCAGGCGAAAATTGGGAACGCCTTTGCTGTTTTAAAGAAGAGATGGAAGATACTTGAGAATTTGAATGTGGATGTGAAGTATGCTGCCCAGACTATTCTCGCTTGCTGCGTTTTGCATAATTTTTGTCAGATCGCTGAAGAGCCAGAGCCCGAGGAACAGGTTGACAACTCACCCAATCAGGAATTTGTCATTTCCTACGAAGGTGAGGATGAAAGGAATCTTCAGATGATAGGAAAGGAGAGTAGGAGAGCTATTTTCCTTGAATGGCTTCGTAGGAGGGAGGAAGCTGAGTTGGAGAGAGCAGCAAGAAGGCCAAGATTGTTGTGATGATTCAAATTTCTGCTAAGGTTTGGAGAGAATAGGGCTGGAATTGGGCTCTACTATTGTATTGCAAGGTTAGTATGGTAATATCGAGCAATCTCCAGAGCTAAGGTATCAAATCGGAGGTAGTCAGAGGTAGTCAAGTGTTCAAGTACGCCTAATGTATAAGGTCTGTGAGAGTAGAATTTTGGCTACTCAATGAGCAAGACATGATTATAACAATATATGATATGTTCTCTTTGGATTTAGTCCAAATGGTATGAAGGTATGGCGATTTATTCCTGTCCTTTTTCTTCCGAATCTGGATTCTGAACTAATAAAATTTCTGTCCTTTATCCTCACAGACATATCTTGTAAGTAGTTTAGGGGGGTATAATTCTCATAAGGTATGCTGTTCTTACTTGTTAAGAATAAGAGTTTGAGGGTGTGGGCGTGGGTATGAATGTTTAAGAGACATATAGAGAGTCTACGCAGCCCAATGGAATCGATCTGTCCCCTAGCTACCCTATAAAGATAAACTCAGTCGGACGGAAAGTTTCTGGAAGTTGGGTTTGCACTTGCACTTGTGTTGGGTGTTTGGGAGTGCATGACAGCTGAGGGGAAGGTTTAGAATCTGCAAAAAAATGTCAAGAAGAGATAGTAAGGGCAGCCCGTCTGTGAGTTTTGCATGTACATTCATTTTTCTGAAAGCACAATAACTCAATCTATATAATGTTTATAATGTTTTTGTGGATTTGTTTGATGCTTGTATAAAATTCAATTTATAGAAACACATATTGTTTGAATGTGGAAGATCCTTTGGAGATTACAGTGTATATATTCTTGAATACTATCCTCTGTTTCCTCACTGTGAGCAGATTTGAAGTCTACATCAATAAGTTCCCAAATTATTATTTGGATAATCAGGAATGCATTATCCAAAATTACTCTCATAGGAAAAACGAAATTCAACTGAGTTATTGGCTATAGTATGTTTTCAAATCACAGTCATGTAAAAGCATTCTTAATTGAATGCCTACTAATCTATTGTAAAGGAACATCTGTACCTTGGTACCAATTAAACTAATTTGGAGGCCCTATGGTACTCTGCTTCTCATATCTCCTGATTTAGGCACAACCGCAGAATACCTCTTGGATCTTCCTACTAAATATATCCACTCTTATAACGGCCATGATATTTCCAGTCCATAGTAATGCTTACAATGATTGTGGATTTGAATGTGTCAAGATTTTGATATTAACATTTTTGACACAATTAAATCCATAAACATTGTAAGCATATCTACTCTTATTTAGTATGTGTGAGGTGATAGGGGCATCCTGATTCAATCATTGTACAAGGTTAAAAGTAACCATACATCTCATCATACCAGGAAGTAATCCATATCTGCTAATAATAGCCATATTGTCCTTAAGCAGTTGATTCAAACTTATAACCATCTTCAGTTACTATGGTTAAGAGTCAAGACATTTACTATTGCAATTTATTGTAGAACTTAGAGAGAACTGTTACATTTGTCGTTGTAAAACATGTGAACTTCCCAATTGGTGTCAAATCTGATGAAAATATAAAAAAATGTTTTTGCTCGGTGCTGTAAAAAATATTGAAAGTTAAACATCAAAAAACTTTGATGCAATATCTTGTATGAAAGAACTTCCAAAATTTTTGTCCTCCGCCCGAGTACAACAGACTTCTTGGTACACCACATCCAACAGAGGAGATGGTTTGTATTGTGTTTAGTTCTAAACTTCTATAGGTACTTTTACCTCAAACTATCTATGGCCTAAATAAATTATATAATGGGTTCTTGTAGCCGCAAGGGATTCTTGAATGTACAGGTTGATCAAGATCAAGTTTTGTTTACTTGTAATTTGAGGAAAAAAGGCACCATATTGTTCATCTATATTCATGTAATTGAAAGTCTTGTATTACCCCTAAGACATTAACTGTATATGCTCATTCACAGTTCAAGATAAGATAGAAAATGTAGAATGATGCAAGCAATTATAGGAAGTTGAGAAAATGTGCAGATACCCTTAGGACACTCTGGAGTCTCTGGACCCATGGATCTCTTTTGATTTGCTAACGTTAAAGAACAAATATGTAGAAATGGATTCAACCACGGCTGACCATGTCATCTATGGCATAACGACAGATTTGTGCAATGCCAAATCTGTAATCATGGCCAAACATGTTACCTGTGTCACAGTGACTAAAATGTGCACGACCCAACTTAAAATTCTGGTCGAATATGTCATCTAGGCATCACTAATGGATTCATTCATGGCAGAGCCTATCACAAACACGTCAGTAAATCTAACAGAGCACCAAGGACGACTACCCAGCAGTTCACATGTTATTTTCTGTCGAGGCCTTTTGTGTCGGTTTGAAACAGGAATCAGCATAAGTACAGGTTTTGGAGGAAGTTGAAACATCATCTAGGGTTCAGTTCTGAGCTGCAGTGGGAGGTGTTATCTGTAAAGGGTATAGAGAACTGAATGCAAAAGAAGCAAGATGGTTTGTTGTAGATGGCAATGGTTTGGTGAGCTTCTAACCTAGATTTTTTACAACCTTATTTGCTGGAGTTTTAACCCATTCTAGGTTTTACCAAGGCAATCGTTGATTGGTTGTGTATTTCTGATTGGTCTCGTTCACCATATTTCCCATTCAATTCTTCATTTCCTTTATTGAATATGCAGTACAGATAATTCAAGGAATGTTTGTGCATAAGCCAAGTACTTAAATCTGCACATAATTAATTAAGATCAGTCCTAGACTAGGCAGAGCCTCTATTTATGACTTGGACATTAACATAACCAGGTCGGTACAAATCACTAATGCAGCCCTGGAGGATAGGCCATTAAAACTTAGACGAATTTAAACAGCTTGTTAGCAAATTTTTCGGAATTACTTGACATAGCATTATTCCTACCACTTAAACTTACTGAATGTCGCATAGCTTATGCCATTTTGACTTGAAATTGGAGCTGGGGCTGTTAGCTGAAGTGCTGGATATAAAGATATGCAATTGAGAGAAGGCATGAGGCAAACACAAAACTGAAATAAACAAAAAGAGACGGAATGCTGGAAAAATGTAGAAAACCTGCAAAATGAGAGATGGGAAGCTAGAGGAGGTAGCTGCTATGATGCACGAGAAAAGGGATAGGAAATACAGGGCCTTCCATGATGATCCCGGTACTGAGGCCAAAAGGTTTGTGCCTTGTTGGTCCTTTTGTTTATAATTTCTAAGAATAAAACTTTCAATTCATCTAGTATCTACAATGCAAATCCTACGAGTCCCTACTAGGGAGTTGCACCATGTATAAGGACATGAAGTTGAATTCAACCTGGCTTATATAACTGTTTTTTTGTAGATTTGAATTCTGTAAATTTATCTAAATGCGTAATCTCAAAATGTAACGTGGATTTTGAGCATAGTAAGTTTTCAATGCTTATCATACTGGTATCGGGGTCTGCCATACTACTATCAACTTCTATAGGAGTTTATACAAAATACCACCACTCATCTTAGAGTTTCACTTATAAGATAGAGAGGTAGAGGAAGACAATAACCAAGAGAGATGAGAAATATAGGCAAGGAAATATGTTGGAAACAATAACCAAGAGAGATGAGAAATATAGGCAAGGAAATATGTTGGAAAACTAAGGCTATGGAAGAAAGATTATTACCCAGTGATTAGAAGATGATGAAACAATGATCACAACACAACCCCGTCCTGGGTAATAATGTCTTAGGGAGCAGTTTATTGTCATTTTGGTGAAAGAGGATCAGCATGAAAATTTATGGTTTTCATATTACATGTTTAACTACAATCAATGCATGATGACTCAACTTACATGGTAGTTCTTGTTGTGCTTTGCACACACATTCCATTTTCCTTTTGGAAAAAATTGGATCTCTTTTCCATTTTTTATTTTGTTTGGTAGTGTTCGCTTAGTTTCTCATGTTCTTCCTCTTGGTCAGAAATAATGTGTTTTAATGTTAAATGGTGGCTAGGTCTCATGTTCTTCAATGTGTGGCTAATTGCAATATGTTTGGACCTTTTCCTTAGAAGAATTTCAAATTTCCAAGTGTTTGCCGATTGAGACTTATGAACGATATTTGAACATCAAGATTTGATATCCCAACCTCCTTGGGTCCTTGCCTTACTAGCACTCCTCACTTTGTTGGTGAAATGCTCATAATCCTAAGGAGAATATGTTTTGTGAGATCTTGACCCTCTACCATACATCCACTTCATCATCCCTTAAATTTGCCATAAAGTATTTTAGGTCAATGATTTGTGCCTTATCATTCAAACCTCCCATCCTCCTTCATTTCGCCACTTTTTGGGGATCTTGAAGTTGATCCAAATATATAATGTTTCAAAGCACCCACTTCCTTCACCCTTTTAGCAAATCCCTTTGGACTCGTGGTATGGCTTGCTCTACGTAATTTCAATGCGGAACTTGACCTTTTCTTGCCTATTCATATATGGTTCCAATGCTCTATCCCACATTAAATCTCCATTAAAGGAGGCCTTTGATTTTATCACATGATATTTTGGACTTCAGGTTTGGAGGTTGAACTTTCACCCCATGCTTGATATCTATACTTCCTTAGTAGTCCTATGAAGTTCAGGAAAGAATAGGGATGAGGAGCATCCACTTGGTGAATTTCTTAAAGAATATTTTCTTGTAAGATTGTAATAAGGATGTGGAGGTTTTTTGATCCATTTTTATATCCATACCTCTTCAACTTCAATCTTTTATTGCAAACTTTAGTTAAGGATGAATTTTTTAATAATATTAAGTAGGGGACTTACAAAGTTTCCTTTGTCAACTTCCTTAGTTAGATATTAAGAGGTTCTTGATCCACAACTCTCGATCCTTTAAATTATGGCATTCTTTGGACGAAGTGTTGGTCATAATTTATCCACATGCCATCCAACATGGTTTCCTTGGTACTTTTGACTCTTGGTCCTTGACATTTTGCATTGCACCATCCTTTTGGGATTGCAAGTACGAACTTATCCTTGCTTGCATACTTTGAGGTAAGAAGTATCTCAAATCCTGGACTATCAATACTTTTCTTTATATATGGACTTTTGGAGTCAAAGTTGTGGAGATGTCCTTGTATTTCTACTTTTGACACGAGTCATGATGTCTCCCTAACTCTTGGACTTTGACACTTCATATTGAGTTACCTTTCATACTTCCTTGCTCCATGACCTAAACATTTCAACTTCTAGTCCCCAAATCTAGAAACCTTACCACATCTCGCAAAGGTTAAAATTGAAGTCAAATACATGAATCTTAAGAGAGGATAAATTTGCAGACTTCAACCCTTCAACTCGATATCCTTTGATAGACCTTCAATTGTTTAGTTCCCCTCCAATATTTTACAAGATGTGTCACTATAAAAGAAAAATATTTGAAAAGCTATATTAGAAAATTGTAAGGCTATAAAACTCCCTAATAGACTTACAAGCGAGCAATGGAGGTTGTTCAATTTATCCAATCTCTAAATCCCTAACAAGACCATTTCAAAGATTCCTTAATTTGTAGAACCTTTGAAATCTTGGCAATTCCCTACACAATAAAACATATTGAATTGATTGTTGGCAAGTTATGAAGTTTCACACCTCTCTAAAATGCCAACATGGTTTGGGACTTAGCCAAGTCATCAAAGTTCTAACAAAGTAAAATAAAGTAGGATGTTAGAGTCGCATAAGTCCCTAGAACCTTCAAATTATTGCCCAGGGTTCTAAAATGTTTAAAATTGTTGGAAAATATTAGGACTTCCCTTAAATCCTCATAATTGGCCTAGAATGCCTTGATATATATGAAAAACACACTCAATATATATAATAAATTTCATCCATATTTATAGGACTTTGAACAAGAAAATAATTATTTCTATAGTACATGAAGCCACTATTATAGTGGTGGGTGCGGGAGTTGTTTCAAAAATCACCAAGATGCATTTATAACCAAATTTGATTTGTGTAACTACCCTGTGGTTTTCCCACATGTAAAAGTCATTCCCACATCTTGCAACATGGATTTTGTACATTTTCACACCACAATAAAGAGGGAACCCATGTTCTCATGAATGTGATGAAGATAACTTCATCTACTAGAAGGATTTATATACTGTTTTAAGTACTCATACACATGGGTTTCACAAGCCTTTTCCATGCCTTGCAAGTCGTCTTGTGAGTGTTTTCCACCATGATTTGCACCTCCTAGATGCATGTCATTCATGATGAAGATCAATATGAGCCATTTGTTCATGTCAAGGATATTGTTTGCCTCTATAATGGAAACACCTCTCTTTGTAAGGGGATAGATGTTCTTTCTTTGCAATAAGGGTGTCATAACCTATAAATTTTAAATAGATGCCTATCTTTGTTTAAAAATCAAGCAAATGTGCATCTTAGCCCTATGAAGATCCTTGACAAAATAATTCTCTACAAACCTCATAAAAATCTTGATTTAATTATTTTTGCAAACTATTGAACCAAAAACTAAACTTCTAAATCCTCACAAGTGGTGAATCATATGCCTCTAATTTTTTTGCATTGAGAATAACGTGCTTGCAAACATCATTGTAATAATACTTTGTAACATCAAAATTAATTTTTTTTCGTGAATCTGTAGGAACAACACCTCAATTGCATTCGGGAGATTGTTTTGAAGAGGACTAGGAAATTCATCTTGGATGTCCAAGATTGATATGAAGATTTGAAATGACTTCACATGATATAAAATAAACACAAAAGATTTCAAAGTAAGTCAACCAACATAACCAATGGACTTTCTTCCTTTAAGAAAACTAACAAGATCCTAGGTGATACAACTATCCAAAGACATCATCTCCTCTTGTATGGCCTACATCCAAGACCTACTTTCCTACGAAGAGAAGGCAGCCCGAATCTAGATATATGTTCATTGTTAGTACTTAACAATCTAGTGGGCTATACTTGTCAACAAGATTTTGTTGTCTTGTGGACCTCCTTGAGATAGGATTAATGGGCTCTATATCTTCTTCTTCTTCTATGTTGTCATGTAATTGTGTGTGAATGTTTAACACCTTCATGAAATTAGGATAATCAACTACAATTCTATGAAAATACAATGCAAATTTAAGCTAAGAATTGAAATTAACGTCCATGACATCTCATGGTTCTCTATCCAAGCTTGGTAAGTAGAGCTCTCAGCTTATTCTCTACTAGTGACAATCCTAGAATGAGAAAAATGATAGTACAATGCTTAATCTAGCTCTCAACTCTCAAATGTGATACAAAGACTAACTCAAATGCTCTCAATTGCTCTTAAATTGCCTATAGTGATGATGCTTTGCAAATGAATTCTCTAGTATATTATTGCTCTCAAAATGACTCTTATTTATAGTAAAATCCCAAGGGTAGGGGGTAGAGTTATTTAATTATGATTTAGCCTTGGTTGAGTCAAAAAATTTGCAATGTTTTTAAATGGGGGGACAATTTAAATGGTTGTCTCAAAGGTTTGGACAAAATGACAAATTTGAGTGGATGAGATTCAAAGTTGAAATGTGTGATTGAGATTCACCTATTTTGGAGTGATCCATGTGCTTTTATTCTCAATTCTCATTGGTTGCTCAAATTGTTGTTGAAAGATATTAGGATTAATTAAATTCCATCAATTAATTAAATTAGCCATGTAAGGGAATAGGTTCAATTTGATTTTTTATTTAAAACTATACAATCAATTGATTAAAATCAATTATATAATATTTTTCACCCCTTTAAACTTGTATTTAATTATTTAATGTCATCATTTGATTTTTCCTTTGGTTTTAATGATTTTGTCCAATTTTGATTAATAAATGTCTATTTAAAATTTGACTTGATCCTTTTTTTATGAGAATTAGAGCATTTGATTAAGATTTTGCAATTTGAATGATTTTTAAGCATTTACCCAGTTTTTTATGTCTAGAAATGCCCCTCTTTGAATTGATGTGCGTAGCTCATTGATTCAAAGAAATTTTTATGTCCTGATTGCTGATCTTGATTTGCTTTGATTTGATACACAACTCTAATTTTGCAAAAACTAATGTGATATTTGATTTGATATATGATTGCTACAACTTGATTTGATATTTGATACAACATGCCCCACTGATATGCCTTACTGATAATAGTTTAAATTTTTTAATGCCCCAGATTCAATGATATTTGATGTGAATTTGATACTCTTATGATGCCCCCTCAGAAATGAAAACAGATTGATCTCTTGATAGAAACAATTTTTTTTTGATGATATTGATTGATTTAATTTGTTTTCATTTCTGAAAAACATTGATGATATGCAGATTTCAACAAATGCCCTAGTTTGATTGATCTGTTGATATAGGTCACTAGGTCAAAAATTACCTCCAAATTAGGTCAAAATTAGCATAAATAGGTTGAAAACCCCAAATTTACTATTCATTTGCACTTTTGACTATTGAGATTTTGCTATGATCCTGAGATAGTTGATCACGATGGTTGTGCCTATTCGAGAGCATCGGTTCAAGAGATGTCGCCGATATGAGAGACCTTTGGATTACGGACCTCCAATAAGTGATTCGAACCTTCCCAGTGCATTTATTGCAATGTTTTTAGCATTTATTGCATTAAAGTTCATGATTTGTAGTTTTAATTTTGCAAAATGTCACATAGCATAGGTTTAATAACACTTAGGACCTTGAAGTACCGCATCCGCGCATTTTAACAACACCTCCGCGCAGTTTAATGCCGCTTAAGATGTTTGAAATGCCACCTAAACATGTGTAAATGCCGCTTAGGCTAGGGTTGTAGGGCCAAATTATAAATGAAAAACCGCCTGAAAACCCTAGGTTTTAAATGACACCTAGGCATTGTAAAATGCTGCCTAGAGCCATAAAGTGTCGCGTAGCAAGTGAAGTACCGCGTATGCTTAATAAAGTGCCGCGTATGAACTTTTCTTCACCGCCTAAGGTTAAATGCTGCCTCTGCATAGGCAAATGATGCCTATAGGAATTTTTGAAATTTTGAAACTCAAACTTGACTTTCAGATAAAATGTAATGTCTCTGGATGATCGATTGAATTTCCAAGATAGATAGGTCTATTGTAGTTAAGTGAAACAAGTGATTAGGATATCAGGATAATGGTACCAATGAATGTTTGATTATGTCAATCTCATCTGATAGAAAAACTGATAGTAGAACACTGATAGGTAGATAACTGATAATTCGTTCTCAGGACATAGAGACATGAACAAAATGGTAATAGGTGTGATTGCTTGATACTTTGATTCCGATAAGATTGATTGACTTAAAATGATCCACTAATATAGAATACTAATATGATTCCCTTGATTTGCGAAACAGGCACATTTCTATAAGCTTTACATATGGACCGGTGTATCCTGGATTCTAGACCTTGGTCAAGAGTTGACCCCACCAGAGTTCCACATCATTGAGATGTGTGGCTTGAGTTGCCTTCTTGATATCCCGCGGTTCTAGCTGAACCGTGGTCTATTGATAGTTGTGGCAGAGCGTTGGCACTCTGACCACAATACCTTTCATTTACCTTTTGGGGAGATGATGATCACTCCCGAGGATGGGTACAGATTGTTGCGCATTTTGACCCGGGGTGAGATGGTTTATTATGATTCAGTATATGACAACACAGTTTGTAGACGGGTGTTTGGAGATAACACCATTGATGATGACACTATCACTTGGGCGCAGTTTGCTTCATTTCCCACTTTGCCAATAGTTTTGGGTGCTTTGATAGGCGGATTGCTGCTTCTCGACCGGCGAGGTCGTGGTTTTTCTGTTGGATGGGGCCGTATTCTCAAGGATTTGCTTGCACAACCTCGGCATTTTGATTGGGGCTCTTGCGTTCTAGCAAAACTATACCATGATTTGCACGATGTGGTGTATAGATCTAGTGCTTCCTTGTCAGTAGGTGTTGTGATATTGCAGTTGTGGGTATGGGAGCATCTTCCCATTACGAGACCATTGTCAGATCGTATCAGACGTCGTGGTTTTCCTTATGAGTTTCTATATAGTGGCATGGTTGTCCAGCATCATCTGGGCAAGTTAGAGTACTGGCATCGTAGGATTGATGATATTGATTAGGTCATCTGGAGACCATATCTGGGCTGCGAGGGTTGGAGGGAGGATGATGACGAGCTCCCTTATATGTTTTCTCCGCGTTGGATGATTGGTTGGTCAACCCTTGTGATAGAGAGATTTTCTTTGGCCGAGTTTCCTGACAGTACAACAGGTATCAGGATATGTCGCAAGGTATGGCCTTGTATGCTCGTGTTCAGGTAGAGCAATCTATGTGGGGGGCTCAGATTGATTTTTAGTTTACTTGTGACCAGATTGCCAGGATGATATACATCAGATGGGATATATTAGAGCATGTAGCAGATGCTGGGATGTCTGCAGAGTATAGAGAGTGCTGGTCTCGGAACAGATTTTTGAGATTTACCGATCCTGCGGAGCCTATCCTGGACAAAGATGAGCGATCTGATGATGACGGGGGAGATGATGGCGGGGATGATGGTGGCAGACCTAGGCGATGTCGAGCTCATAGAGGACATAGAGCTCCTTAGATCATGGCTAGAGGATGAGTGGGACCACGAGTGCGAGGTGGACATTTCAGGGATAGGGCTGTGAGACAGGTTTAGCCAGATCAGGGACCTGGGTTTGTTCGTCCTAGAGTATCAGCAGTGGAGGGACAATAGAGATAGTAGAGAGTCAAGAGATAGGTGCATATTGATGTTGCTAGATAGGTTCCTGGTGGACAGATCCTTTGGTTCAGTTACATCAGGCTTCAATAGATTAGCAGACACAAATTCTGGCACAACAGGTGCCTTCATAGATACCTTAGTCTTAGGATATGGGTCAGACATCTCAGGCTTTACCTAGTATTGATACTCTGTCACAAGATGTGTGTTCATTGCAGACAGGTTTATCAGCAGTGGTTGGTCGACTAGATCAGGTGGCTACGATGATGTAGCAGTTTATGACCATTATGACTCAGAGGCCAAGTATTGCTAGCACTAGTTAGACTCCTCCTACTCAGGATAGACCAGGTGACAGGGGTCCTGATGGATCAGGTGTTGGTGATGGATCAGTCCGATAGGATCTTGATGATGTTTATGATGGATCTGTTCATTGATGACTTGTATCACGTTGATGTTTATTGATTAGGATTTGGATGTACCATGTTGTTATTGACATTGTATCTTGCTATACAGATTTGATGGATCACTGATGTTATAAACATTTATATGATGATAGACTTTCCTTGATTCTCTTGATGTGTTGATGTGAGATCATCTTTTTATGCAATTATATGTGATGTTTATGATGCATTTACTTTTGATTATGCTATGAATGCAATGTATCTTACATATGATATAGATAGATGGATGCAAATGATAATGTAACTTTTGATATGCTTTTCTGATTTTTAATGTATGGATGCAAATGTTTTATTATGGAAATATGGATATGATGCAACTATTTTGTTGATTTTTGAATGTATGCAACTTTTTAACTAAATGTATTCAAATGATGTATGAGTAATGAATCTTTTCTCTTTTTCTTTTATGATATAAGGATAATGACTAATGATTAATGTTATGCATGAATGCAAAAGATAATCTCACATGATTGATTTGAATCAAGGATGAGTGTTGATTGAACCCCCTTTCTTTTCTTGTTTTTGATCAAGCTGATTAACTGAACCCCTTTTCCCTTGGAAAATTAACTACAAACCAATGCACTTAATCTAACATGAAAATGCAATGCAATGCAACTAAATTGTCACTAGCTTTTAGCAAAGAAATGTCATTGAGAAATATTTTCATCATTGAGCATTGTAGGACCGGAAAGCAAGTACAACCATCACTGACCACATCATGATGATATGAATACCACTTTATATCGCATTTGGTAACCCCTTAGGAAACTAGTACAACCCTCACTAGTTGAATGACCAACTATGGGAGTATGAATACCGATTTCAACGGATTCAATGTTGCAAGTGGATTTTGGTATTAAGATATGGAAAATCTAAATAGCCAAGGTATCCATTTGCGTAAACAAGCAAAGGTCAATCCTCCCTCCTATGTGAAAGTCCTCGATGGTTCTTTGATGACCATGTCGTTAGACGAATTCACATAAGTTGATGGATCTCCCTCAAGATAGTCACTCAAAGGCACAAAAAATATCATGTCTCCATCATTGCCAATCTAGTCAAAACATTATTGATTAACTAAAAAGATGTGATAAAAGTCAATAAAGATCATAAAAATAAAAATAAAACTTCAAGTGTTTTGCAATGTATCAAGATTTTCAAAAAGAATTTCCAAACATTTTGATCTTTTAAGTGATGTCAATTTTTAATCCCGAATAATAAAGTCAATGAAGGTTCAAGGATCAAGTTGTAGGATCAAAATACTTGGTTGTGAACAATGATGTCCATCAAAGGTTCAACAAAAATCTCTCTTATGAAGTTCTGATAAGCCTCTTTGATATGTTGTGACCAAATGTAGTACTAATGAATCTGTTTGTACCAAAAATCCAATCCTTTCCTGCCCCCAAGTGATAAATGTGATCGTGTGACAAACTTAGGGTAAATAGGCAATGCAACAATACAGCTGAAAGGTTTTATTATGACTATGCACAAATGATAGATGCAATGAAGATTTACAAGTGAGATGATGGAAATGCAATATGTACACATGCAACTAGGAAAGACTTAAAGGAACAAAAGGTGCTTGATTACCAAGTTTTCACCTTTTGGGTTTATTGCTTTTTTTTCTCTTTTTTTATTTATTTTTTTTGCTACCAAGTGCCTATTGCTAGGTTTTCACCAAGGCACTTTTTTATCTTTTTCAATTTTTTATCTTTTATCTTTTTTCAATTTTTTTGGATTTTGAACTTTTCTCAATGTTTTTGATCGTTTTGATTTTCTCATGTACAAGAGTGATGCTTGAGTCATCGGATACACACTCGTGTGATACTCTTTCTTCTAATACTCTCTCATTTGATTAGGTATGAAACCTCTTTAAATGGATGTTATTAATGGGCTCTTGTAATTCTTCCCCATCACAATTAGCTAATTTGTAAGTCCCCGTTCCGAATGAAGAAACAATGACAAAAGGACCAAGCCAATTTGCTTCCCATTTACCCTTCTTTTCCCTTTCTGCCTAATTTTTAGGGTTTTCTCTTAGCACTAAGTCACCTACTTGAAAGACTCTTGGTTTTATATGCTTATTATAGTTTCTTGAAATCCTATTTTGGTACACTTTCGAATGTTCATAGGCTTGTGCTTGATGTTCTTCTAACAATTCCAATTGTTGAAGTCGAGCAACTCTATAATCCTCATCCGTTACTAATCCTTGCAATGATACTCTTAAGGATGGGATTTCAACCTCCAAAGATAGAATAGCTTTGGCTCCATCAACCAATGAATATGGTGTAGCTCCTGTAGGTGTCTGGATGCTAGTTCTATAAGCCCACAAAGCCGGGTTGATTTATACATGCCAATCTCTTCCTGATTTATTCACTGATCTCTTCAAGATCTTAAGGATATTCTTATTTGTAACTTCGGCTTGTCCATTTCCTTGTGGATAATAAATGGAAGAAGAGTGATGTGTAATGTGGAAAGTATCACAAAGTTCATCCACATATTTGTTCTTGAATTGTTTTCCATTGTCAGTGATTACGGCATAAGGAATACCATATCTGCAAATGATGTGATTAAATATGAACATGGAAATTTGTTTTCCCGTAGCGGTGATCAAAGGAACGACCTCTACCCATTTAGTGAAATATTCTGTAGTCGTGATGATGTATTTGTGCCCATTGGAATAAGGTGGATAAATTACACCAATCAAGTCAAATCCCCATTGATAGAATGGCCATGGTGTAACAAAAGGATATAATTCTTGTGTCGGTACATGTATCATATCACCATGATATTGACATTTGGTGCATATCTTAACAAAGTGGCAAGCATCTTTCTCTAAGGTTTTCCAAAAATGCCCCATGCGAAGGATCTTCTTAGCTAAGTTTAAACCGCTTGAGTGCGACCCACAAATGCCCTCGTGAACCGCATGTAAAGTTACCTTAGACTCTTCTTCCTCTAGACATCTAAGTAAAGTTCTGTCAAGACCCTTACGATACAATGTGTCGGAGAGGATAATGTAACGAGCCGATTGTCTTATGAAGTGTCATTTTTGGGCTTGGGATTGGTTCAAGGGTAGTACTTGGTCTTTGAGGTATGTGTAGATAGGGTCGTACCAAGGGGAGTCATGTCCATCAAGTAAGGCAATAATTTGGGTATCAGGAAGGTCAAATGCCGGTTTTGCCAACTCTTCCACCAAGAATTCGTACCTTTCATTCTGCTCAGTCTTTTGGAGTAATGAAGCCAAGGTAGCCATTGCATCGGCAGCTCTATTCTTCTCTCTTGGAATTTGCTCAAAAGTTATCAACACAAAGTATTTTTTCCATGCATCAATCATTGTCTTGTAAGGTAGTAGCTTTTCATCTTTTGTATTATACTCATCATTGATTTGATTGATTACTAATTGAGAGTCACCATACACTTGTAGCTCAGTGATATTCCATTCTAAAGCCATCTTGATACCAATGACTAAAGCTTCATATTTAGCTATGTTGTTGGTACATGGGAACAAAAGCTTGTATGATTTGGGAATAGTATACCCTTGAGGGGTAATCAATAATATGCCTATGCCAGAACCTCCTTGTGTATATGATCTGTCAAAGTACAACTTCCATGTCTTGGCTTCTATATTGACAATTGTCTAATCACGAAACTCCACTTGAATGGGATGTGTAGAAACCAATGGATTTTCAGCTAAGTGATCTGCTATCACTTGTTCTTTAATGGCCTTCCTATCCACATATTCAATGTCGAACTCACTTAATATCATGACCCATTTTGCTATCCTACATGTTAAGGTAGTTTTGCTAAGCAAGTATTTTAGAGGATCGATTTTTGCAATGAGCTTCACTTTGTGCATCAACATGTAGTGTCTCAATTTTTGAGAAGCAAAGACGACAACTAGGCATGCTCTTTCCATGAATGTATAGTTTAATTCATACTTGATCAATGTTCGACTCAAATTGTAGATAGCTCTTTCTTTTCCTTGATCATTTTCTTGTGCCAAAATAACTCCTAGGGACCTCTCGGTTGCTGATATGCACAATAGCAATGGTTTTCCTTTGATAGGTGGCATTAGAATTGGTGGATTAATTAAGTCTTCAACAAAGTGAAGGCCTTATCACATTCTTCATCCCATATGAAAATGGTGTCCTTGTGTAGCAATCTAGTGAATGAGTGACACTTTTCAACTAGTTGAGAAATGAATCTCCTTATTGATTGAAGTTTCCCTTGAAGAGACCTCATTTGGCTAATGTTTTTAGGGATCTCCATGTCCATTATTGCTTGAACCTTTCTGGGATCCACCTCAATGCCTTTTGCCGAAACTATGTAGCCTAATAATTTGTCGGATTGAACACCAAAGGCACATTTTTTTGGATTAAGCCTTACTTTAAATTGTTCCAATTGGGTAAATATTTTCTCCAGAATTTGTAGGTGATCTTCTCTTTTATGTGACTTTGCCAATATGTCATCCACGTAATCTTCTAAGAAGGTGTGCATCATATCATGAAAAATAGTGGTCATTGCCCTTTGGTAGGTAGCTCTGACATTTTTGAGGCCGAAAGGCATTACGTTCCAACAAAAAGTACCCCAAGGACATGTAAAGGCTGTCTTTTCCTGATCTTCAGGTGCAATCTTAATCTGGTTGTATCCACTAAAACCATCCATTAATGAAAACATGGAGTGACTAGCTGTTAAGTCCACTATCGCATCTATGCTCAGAAGTGGGAAGTCATCTTTGGGACACACAAGATTGAGATCTCGAAAGTCCATACATATGTGAATGGATTTGTCATGCTTAGTAATTGGTACAAAATTGGATATCCACTCCGCATAAGCAATTGCTCTTATGAACCCCACCTTCAACAATTTCTCCAATTCTGCTTTGACTAGAAGAGTTATATGGGGATGCATTTTTCTCAATTTTTGCTTGACTGGTTTAACCCCTGGTTTAACATTCAAGTGATGCATGATGAAGTTTGGATCTAGTCCTGGTATGTCGGCATAGGACCATGCAAATTTCACTTGCCTTGCTTGGAAAAAATTGATGAAGTCCTTTCTCTCTAAAGGTGTAAGTGAAGCTGCTAGATGTATGAATTTGGGCTCCAATTCTGTTCCAATGTTAACTTTCTCTGTTGGCTCTATGAGAATTGGTGATCTTTCCTCTTCATGTTCGAGTAGAGTATCCAACCTCTCTTCCTTAGGTGCCATAGTTAGGTTTTCACCATAGGAAACATCCTTTATCTTTACTTTTTTTGGTTCTATTGCTACCACATGGTGGTTTTCACCACTAGAACTTTTCATTTTTTTTACTTTTTTTCATTTTTTTCTTTGGATTGAGAGGTTGGACCCCTGCCTTTTTCATCATGTTGGGATTAAATTCTTCAGTGAAAGAGGGTTCAACCGCATTTAGGTATTGGGTCATCACTTGGTCATTTGGAAAGTAGAGTAAGTCACTTGGTTCGGTTAGGTCCCAATCAATAAGTTCAGGGTGCATTAAGGGTAAAGATTCACTTGGAAAATTGTCATTAGCCGGATTTAAGGACATGACCTCATTAGATGGTTCATACATTGTATCATTAAGGTCAATAACATGAGCTTGCTCGAGATGATCCATGGAAGAAGGATCGAAGTCCTCTTCACTTGAGTCCTCAAAGACTTCTCCGGGAAAGAAAACATGCGGGGTAAACCTACCATATGAATCATCCCACCACGAAGGTATCCAAGGTTCACCTACCCACTGATAATTATGTTCTTTCCCTATGTTAGATTCCTGTGGATCGGGTTGCATGTGTGTAGGAAGTATCTCCGGATCTTCACGAGCTTGAGTATTGTCTTGAGTATTGTCCTCTAAGACTTCTACAGGAAAGAACGTATGTGGGTTAAAATTAACATTCAAATCACTTGCCCACGAAGGTATCCAAGGTTCACCTATCCATGGTTGACTAATGTGTGCCTGCCCTATGGGAAATATCTTTGGATCTTCATTAACTTGAGTTTGTTCTTGAGGAACATTGGTATAAGAATGTATGAAAACAATTTCTTTGTCATGGCAAGAGTCTTCGGATAAAGAATCCCACTCATATTCCCTAGAATCATCACTATCAACATCAGATTCTACCATGTTTATTTATTCATAACCATTATGCATGGGGCTGGAACTTTCTCCTTTGTATTGGTAACCTACCCCTGACTTCTCTTCTTTTGACCTCCAAGAAGGTTCAATAGGTTCCAACAAACCTCTATTCCTCATACCTAAGGGTCCTCTTCCCTTATATCCCATTTTTTGCATAATCTCAAACCCTTTTCCATATTGATCAGTTTGAATTTTGATATGTTGAACTCTTTCTACGGGATTGTTTGAGGTATCACTCTCATCTTTGTAGAGCCATTGTAGAACCTCATCCTCTTCTTTTTAAAATGCTGATTTGTCACTCTCTCTTACAAAATGAGAGTTATATTTATGAGGAAGATGCTCTTTAGAAGGTTTTCCATGTGTTTTTGGAGAAGTAGGTAAGTCAAATACAGAAACAGAATATTCCCCTACTCCCTTAGAACCAATTCTACATTGTTTTTCAAATGTATGCATCATCTCACTCATTTGGTTATAGTGATCTTCTTTGGCTTTTTCTTTCTCCTCTTTAATAGGTTTAGCAAGTTCCACTTCTGGTGTGGACGTCTTTTCTGAATTCTCCTTTGAACTTGGACCCTCATAACTCACTTTTTCCTTTCCTTTAGTTGATGTAGTTGAGTTAGTTTGAATAGGGTTTGAAGTGGAGGTAGCATTTGATGTTAGCTTGGGATCAACACCTTTAGTTTCTTCCATGGTAGTATTTGGTACAATCCCTTCGCTGTAGAGGATTCAACGTGCTACAATATTGAAAAGGATTTGAATCCACTCCAATTGTGATTTCTTCTCCCATGTATGGAAATTTGATACATTGGTGATAGGTAGAGGGAACCGCTTGAATCTCGTGTATCCATGGCCTCCCCAATAAGATATTATAAGTTAACTTCATATCTAAAACTTGACATACGGTGTCCTTTTTGATGGGTCCAACTTGAATGGGCAAGACAATCATGCCTTTTGAAGATCTCTCCTCCTCATCATAGGCCTTTATGGTAATTTGCTTTTTAGGATCAATGGATGACTCGGATAAACCTAAAGACTTGACAAGGTTTAATGTGAAAATGTTTAGATCAGCTCCACCATCTATAAGAAATCTCTTAACCCTATGTCTTTTAATGAGGACTTCTATATGCAATGGCAAATTTTGAGGATGAGTGATGGACATGTCATCCTGGTCTGAAAATAAAAGGCAATGTGGTGTTGTGAGGTGTCCCACCATGTTTTGAAACTTCTCTTCCTCCAAGTTAATCGGAACGTTAGTCCCTAATAAGGCTTGTTCCTGTGTGTGTGAATTTTGTACCTGATCTGTAGACACAACACTTTAGTAAAACATTAGAGGTTAGCTTAAATCAAAATCGTGCAATAAATGAAAAACTAAACTAACCAGGCAATTTACTGCCTTCTAGTAGGTGCGAGTATGATGTTCTCAAATTGTTATCGAGATCAGTGACCTTGATGACACCTAAATGAAAGATTTGAATGCAAAATCTAGATATGAAATATGAATGCAATTAATCTATTTTTTTAATTTTCTATGCAATGATATGATGAAAAAAGATATGAATCTATGATGTGTAAAAACTGATATGCTATGATAATCTAACAAATGAAAACTAATATGATATGAAAAACTATGCAATGTTGATCTCACAAAGCTTGGATTCGCAAAGATGATTCTTCAGTCTCCAATTCAGCAGCGTGATTATACAATTCTTGTGGATGATTTGTGAAGAGCTAAAGCCTTAATTTATAGAAATCTAGGGCTTTGGGAGGTGCATGGAAAAAAGCCATAAATCACTCAAATAAACTCAACTTGATTTTTGAGTTATTTTTAAATAAAGGATATTTAACTCATAAAAACATGCAAAAGCAGAGTTCAACTCAAAATAGAGTTTAAATTTAATTGATAATTGATAGTTGTCTACTTTTCTGATTGTGCATGATTTTATTATGAATTAATTTAATAATAAAGTGATTTATTTCCAACTTAACTGATTTTAAAAAATAAAACAATTGATTTAAGGGTTAATCAATTATTTTTCAAACTTTTATTCAGAAACAATATTATTAAAAATTGACAACTTGCTTTAATTAATTAAATAAGAATTTAATCAATTATTCATAGGATTTTGGATTTATTGTCAAAATTAAATAATACAATTTAGGAATAAATAGAATTAACTTTAATTAAATAATTAAGTGGCAGAATTAAATCTAATTAATTAAATATTGAGAATATTCAATTAATCAAACTTTAGGATAAATAGGATTTATCGCCAAATAATCATTAAATCAAAGATAATTAGGATAATTAGGAATATTACTAGGAATATTCCCCGATGCAAAATTTATGATAATCAATTAGGATTCGATAATGTTCAGATGTGCCTTGGGTTAGGACTTTGATGTCGATTTCGTTTGATGTGTCGATATAGGAGATTAATGAACCTATAGCCCATTTTTGGGGTATTACATTTTGCTCCTCTTTGAATTGTTGTGTGAAGCGCAGTGGTTCAAAGATAGTCTGTGTTTGATAAAGATATGAAACTAATTTGAAAGATATGATGATATTAGGTCCTGAATGACCAAAGATAATGTTCACTATAACAACGATGAACCAATGAAACAAAAGCGTCAAAACGCCTGATTCTGAACCTTATGATTGCGAAGAAGTGAGTGACCGATTCCAGACTCGATTGTCTTAGAAGAACCACATAGGTATCACATATGAACCCTTCAGTTACCGAAGAACCAGGAAATAACACTAATGAACCGATGGTTATGAAAACTGATACAGTTTACAAGATTAGGAGAATATTAGATTGATATGGATCTCGATGAATCTGATATGCCCCAAGCGATGATAGATTTGCCCCAAGCGATGAGGACTTTTGATAAATCAACAACTAGACGTGGTTGTTGTCTTGATTACTGAGGAAAGATATAATTTCCAGATTTAGATTATAGACTTTGAATGATGTGCAATACCATGCCCCCTTCAGGATTAAAATTGAAATCTGACAAGAAAAGTCAGTGTTGATAGTTTAGAAGCATGTTAATTGATTGGAGAAGTGGTTAAACATGTTCGAGAATGCATTCTGCATCGTTTGGAGGTCTTGAAGACCAAGTTTGACTAGGTTTGACCATGAGTTGACCATAGTTGACCAAGTTGAAATTTTGATAGTTTGATGTAAGATAATCAGTTAAGTTGAATACTAGATTTCTGTGATGATCGAAGGTCAAATATGCAAGCAGTAGACTGTCTTGGGTCCAAAAATTTTAAATCATGATTTTGACATAGTAAATAATCTCAGATTTTGATTTTGATCTTGAAAATGGATTCAGAACATCGAAATTAGCCAGGGGTGCAATTTTCATGGAAAACAGAGCACTTTTGAAAATTAGGTCAAAAGCTATATAAAGGCCGGAAGGGTCATTTTCAAATCATTTCAACCATTTGACTTTTGAGATCTTGTGGAGCCCTCTAAGCAAGAAAATGGCAGAACAGTGAGAACCAAAGGTACCTGTGAGTTCGCATCGATTTGAGCGCAGCTGGAGACATGATAGACCTCGACAGTATGGACATCCGGTATGTGGACCTCTATGCCCCTCTGAAAATTCAAATTTTTCATGTTTTATAGCATTTTAGACATTTTTCATACGCGTTTTCATTTTTGAATTTCATATGTATGAAAACTCGTACGAGTCCCAACCCAGACTTGTACAACATTCAAATTGTATTTGCTTTGTCATTTCATGACCCACCCAGTGTCGTATGAAGGGGACCCATGAGTCATACGACATTTCATCGGGTCCCTTGAAACTCGTATGATGAAGTACCCAGTGTTGTATGACCATGGATTGTCGTATGGGCTATTGTAGAGTGTCGTACGACTTTCGGTGCCAGTCTGGACTGTCGTATGAATAACAGTGAGCTAAAAACTGATATTTAGGTCAAAATTTTGACTTTTTTTATTGTTCTACCTGATTACTAACTCTTTGACCTACCTTCTGAAATACCAAACCGTTCAATTTCTACACTATTAGCCTATTGTTGAACCCAAGTTCTGATAGAATTTCTTGTTTCTGTATGATATAGGTCACATATCCAGATGTTCATGGCCGACATTCATACTCAGCGACCCAAAGATTATGTGTCTCACTTCCTGACCCTATGAGGGTTCATCTTACTGTATGTGGTTTTGAGTATTTGATCCATTTACCCGATATTAGGGTAAACCATGGCCTGTTGACTGCACTTATTGAGAGATTCCACTCTGAGACACAAACGTTTCATTTACCGACTACAGAGATCACTGTGACTCCAGAGGATATATATAGGATACTACGCATTCCATTCCATAGCAGTCGGCGTCCTGAGTATGTGAGTTCCAGCCAAACAGGTCTTCATGCATTTAGGCATCTGTTTAGTGATGATACACAGTTGACTGGGTCTATTTCGTGGGAGACCCTTGTACAGATATATGGGCAGACACACCGCTTAGAGTGCATTATTACTGGGATGATTGGTGAGCTCATCATGCCAGGCCGTTAGTAGAATAGTTTCTTAATGGGATGGGCCCCGATGGTAGCACTTCTTATGGCGACTCCCACTGAGCTTGCTTGGGGTCAGTGTCTTTTGGCACATATGTTTTCAAAGATGCACAAGCTTGTGTATCAGGATTGCAAGAGCTTCGCTTCTGGAGCTCTTGTGTTATAGATATGGGCCTGGGAGCATATTCTAGTTTTGAGACCGATTTTTCAAAGACAATGTCAGCCACAGGAGCCAGTGATATATACGTATGCTAGTTATGTCACACAGGTCCGCATGGGCATACTGAGTATTTTAGATGATGCTTGGATGATATGACATTTGTGCATTGGAGACCCTACTTGCAGATAGAGGCCTGGCCCACTGTGAGGGAGCAGTACAACTTTTTGTTCTAGAGTCGTGTACTTATTGGTCAGTCTCCCACCATTTTGGAGAGATTTCTCATTACTAGAGTGTGGCGTCAGTATGGACGCAAACAAGATGCCCCATAGGAGTATACTACATATGCTCGCATTGTTCGTGAGATTGGGCTCGGATGGACACAGAGGCTCACTTATTCTTTATGTTCAGAGGAGTACAATGCTATCATAGGTAGAGACTGGGACTACCATCCACAGGTTGTTGATGTAGGGGTCACAGATGGATACATCTCTTGGCTTGCTGATCACCCCATTCACAAATTCTCGGATCCCACTGAGTTGATACCCTCCATGGAGGAGGCGATGGATGTTACAGGTGCTCCCAGGGTACAGGGCCTGAGAACTCAAGCAGTGCATCCTACACCACCTAGACCTAGAGCTATGGCTCCCCTTCAGAGACCATCAGGACATATGAGGCCTCCTCATCCTTCTACTTCTACAACAGGTACATCCATAGGTTCATAGAGATGGACCAGGGGTGAGAGTCATACTTTGGGCGGTGTTGGTTCCGCAGATGATGTCTTAGCAGCTGAGTAGTTTGTAGGTGGTGATGTAGATCCCTTACATGCAGATACCACTTTTGATCTAGGAGCTGAGGTTAGACGCCATAAGGTGCATAGAGCAGATACCACTGACCAGCAGCTAGAGCAGCCAACACAGGACACAGAGATGCCAGCAGCTGAGGCAGATCCTACTGTTCCTCTTACTTCATCAGAGACTATTAGACATCTCAGAGCTCAGGTCTGGGACCTAAAGGTACAGAGTGCTAGGTGGGAGGAGAGGTATCTAGAGGTAGATAGGTAGCGCACATAGCTTCATGCAGAGTTTCGCTTAGAGGTTCAGAGATTACAGATAGAGGTGACCCATCAAACCTCACAGGGTTTGTATTATGTGTCTGCATATTATGATGTTGTCCCTGCTGCGCAGAGAGTACCCACGTATTCAGATTATATGGCAGCCTCAGAGGGAGCTAGGGCACCGAGAGCAGAGGCTATACCAGATGCACCACCCCCTCCTCCACCAGATATCGAGGAGCATGCCGATAGTTGATTCCTGTTCTTATGTTTTGATATACTTTGTTCTTTTTTATCATTGATATACTGTTATGACTCTCATAGCTCTCAGGAGCTCATTCTTTTTTATATTGTGCCAGTAGTGCACCCCTGGCACATTTCGAGTTGATGATATATATGAGATCGATATTTTGGATTGTGACTTCATTTTTACTTGTCATGTTTGGATTTATGATGATATCATGTTATGCTTATGCTATGAGTAGTGTAGAATGTATGTATGGAGCAATGCAATGCAATGATTTCTTTCATATGTATGGATGTTATGCAAATGTAATTGATTATGAAAAGATGTATGGTGATTTATGCTTATGCACTGGATGTAATGTAATGTAACAAATGGTAATGATATGGGATGTAAATGCAGCGATACACATGATATGTTTTTGTAGGTTGATGAAGACAAGTACTCAGTCTCATGTCAAAAGGATGTTTAACCCAAGAGAGTTACTGTTTGCGGTTCGGTGAAGAGACCTTCGAGTGAGACTCAGCTCTCGTTGGATATGAAGAATTTTTTAAGCTTTGAAGTGTTTCCAAACATTTGTGAGATCATGCAGACATGCAAAATGCAAAGAGACATGCAGAATGAAATGCAACCTAAGACCTAGGACCTAGGACCTAGTCACTGATCATGTGTCGATTTGTTATCATCATTGAACTTTTAGGTAACTGGATAAATCAATACAATGCCCACTAGCTATGAAACCATAGACATATGAATATCGATTTGTATGCGCAGGAATCAATACAACATCCACTAGTTAGATAACCATGGACATATGAATATTGATTTTATTTCGGAATGTCGGAGTAGATATAAGCACCAAGGCACAAACGCCAAGATGACCTGAATATCATGTCCATTTTGATATAGAAATTTGTATAAGCATCAAAACATAAACGTCATGATGACCTGAATATGCCTTACATGACAAACACATCAAATAGTCAAGAGATCATTCTAAATCCAATGTGAATTATCTGTAGTGACCCTTTATCGTTCACATCCTTAGGTAAGATCGCATTTCACAATAGGAGAAAGAACTCACTCAAAAAGACAATAGTTAGATAAAACTTCCTTGAATTTTTTGGGTATCAATGGTCAAGGTACGCATGGCCATCCAATTCGAGATAGAGGCTCTTACAGTCGGACACCATTTCAATCCATAATTTCCAAAGTTGTTAGATTTTCACATACAAGCAGAAGACAAAGAAAAGATTATGCCCCCAGTCATCACTCTCTAAATCCTATAAAGGACATCATTGAAGAGCTCGAAAGGACATAATATGCAAAAATCTTAATGTGAATTAGTAAGCATACAAGGAGATAAAAGCATGTAAAAAGCATAGATTGTTTTCAGTTTGTGTTTGATTGTGTTGTTGATGCAAAGTCCTTTCTGGAGACGGACTAACTGACTCAAATGAAGCTTTAAAAGACTCTGACTAGATATGACATGTCTAAAGTATACTGGAGACCATAGGATTTGACATTGATTGCCCCCAAGTGTTAAGCATTGATAGGATACAGACGCTTGAGCTGATTGGTGTACAAACTGACTTATTGAAAACTAGAAATGCAGAAACAAACTGGGAGATATGTAAAAACTAAAGCAAGACTGAAAGTTGGGAAAGACCAAGATTGCGCTAATAGATGGAGCATTTTGAAACAAGTGGCACCCATTTGCCGGGTTTTCACCATCTTGGTAGAGATTCTATTTTTGCTACCAAGGCACCTATTTCCAAGTTTTCACCAAGGCACTTTTCTTTTTCTCATTTTTTTGTATTTTTCATTTTTTCAATTTTTTTGATATTTTTTACTTTTTTTGTGAATCATCAAGGCGCCCATTTCTAGGTTTTCACCAAGATGTTCATTTTTTCAAGACTTTTTCTGATTTTTAAGATTTTTTCAGGACATTTTACCATAGACTGAATGCTTTAGGCATAGAATTTCTTCAGATGGAGAATGTTAATTGGTTCTCAAAGCTATTCTCCTTCAGTCGTTGAGAGTTGATAGGCACCAGAGCCAAAAGTAGCAGTGATAACAAAGGGACCCAGCCAGTTGGGTTCAAATTTCCCCTTGCGTTCTCGATGTGATTGATTTTTAGGATTTTCTCTCAAGACTAGATCACCAACCTGAAATTCTCTGTCTGACTTTCTTGTTGTAACCTCTAGACATTCTCTTCTGATATACTCTGAGATGATCATATGCTGTTTGTCTGTGCTCATCTAGTAGTTCCAGTTCTTGCAACCTAGACACTCTGTAGTCATCATTAGTTACTAGACCATGCATTCTAATTCTTAGTGATGGGATTTCAACCTCAATAGGCAGTACCACTTTAGACCCATAAACTAAAGCGAAAGGTGTAGCCCCAGTAGGTGTTATGATACTTGTTCTGTAGGCCCAGAGAGCTGGATTGATCATGAGATGCTAGTCTCTTCCTATTTTATTAACTGTACGGTGCAAGATTTTCAATAGATTCTTGTTAGAAGCCTCGGCTTGTCCATTCCCTTGAGGATAGTAGATAGAAGACCAATGTTGTGTGATCTTGAATTTGGCACATAGATCATCTAGGTCTTTGTTCTTGAATTGGCCACCGTTATCTGTGATTATGGAATGAGGTATCCCATATCTACATATGATATAGTTCAATATGAACATAGATATCTATTTCCCAGTTTCTTGTGTCAAAGGGACTGCTTCTACCCATTTTGTAAAATAATTTGTAGCTATGATTATATGGGTATGTCCATTAGAAGAATGAGGATGTATAGCTCCTATAAGATCAAATGTCCATTGGTGAAAAGGTCATTGTGTAGTAAAGGGAATTAGATCTCTCCCTGGAGCATGAATTAGGTTTCCATGTACTTGACACTTTTGACAATTCTTAGCAAACTTGATAGACTCTTTCTCCATTTCAGGCCAATAGTACCCAGCCCTAATAAGTTTTTGAGCTAGTGTTAAACCATTTGAGTGTGACCCACAAATACCATCATGGACTTCTTCTAATGCACGTTGAGACTCTTCCCATTCTAAACATCTAAGTAGTGTACCATCTAGACCTCATTTGTACAGATCGTGACCAATGATGACATATCGGGAGGCATTACGGATAAGGTATCTCTTCTCATGGTGGTTGAAGGTATCGGGAATGATTTGGTCTTGGAGATAGGAAAATAGATTTTTGTATCTGGATGAATCATGACCTACAACAGTGCAAATCATGCAGATTTCAGGGGAATCGTATGCAGGATACGATATTGCTTCCACCAGGAACTTGTAGCGTAGCTCATGTTCAGGCTGCTGTAATAAAGTAGATAGTGTTGCCATTGCATCGGCAACCTTGTTCTCCATTCTAGGAATTTTCTCAAATGTGATAGATATGAAATATTTCTTAAGATCATCTACCATTCTCTTGTATGGAATGAGCTTTTCATCTTTAGTTTGGTACACATCATTGACTTGATGAATAACAAGTTGAGAGTCTCCATGAATGTGTAGCTCTATCACTCTCCACTCAATTGCTAGTTTCATGCCATTCAAAAGAGCTTCATATTCTACAATATTGTTTGTGCAAGGGAACTTTAATCTGAATGCTTTTGGGATTGAGTATCCTTGAGGAGTTATGAACAATATGCTTGCTCCAGATCCATTCTATGTATAGGAGCCATCAAAGAATAACTGCCATTCTCTAGAAGAAAGAGTCATGATAGAGGAATCTGGAAATTCCATTTGCATTGGTGTATTATCAATCATAGGTGCATCTGCTAATTGATCAACGATAACCTGTCCTTTGATAGCCTTTCTTTCCACATATTCAATGTCAAATTCACTTAAGAGCATAACCCATTTTTCTAATCTACCTGTGAGGGCAGCTTTGCTTAGTAGGTACTTGAGTGGATCAATCTTAGCTACCAAATGTGTGGTATGAGCTAACATGTAATGTCTTAGTTTCTGAGATGCAAAGATCACAACTAGACAAGCTTTCTCAATCATTGAATAGTTCTTCTCATATGCAACCAATGTTCTACTGATATAGTATATAGCTCTTTCCTTTTTATCTTCATCATGCTGTGCTAGCAATGCCCCCAATGATGTATCTATTGCGGAGACATATAATATCAATGGCTTCCCGTGAATAGGAGGCATCAAGATAGGAGGATTTGATAGATATTGTTTGATATGATCAAAGTTTTTCTCACATTCTTCATTCCATGCAAAGGTCACACCTTTATGTAATGTTTTTGTAAAAGGTTGTGATATGTCCGCTAGCTGTGATATGAATCTTCTAATAGATTGAACTCTTCCTTGCAATGTCCTCATCTGACTGATATTCTTAGGGGGTTGCATCTCCATTATAGCCTTTACTTTAGCTGGATCAACTTCAATGCCTTTCTTTGAAACTATGTATCCTAAGAGCTTTCCAGAAGTGACACCAAAAGCACACTTCTTAGGATTTAGTCTAAGACTAAATTTTCCCATTCTGTCTAGAATCTTGCTCAGGTCCTTTAGATGTTCAGTTCTAATCATAGATTTTGCTAATGTGTCATCAACATAATCTTCCATAGTTCGATGCATCATGTCATGAAAAATGGATGTCATTGCTCTTTGATATGTAGCACCAGCATTTTTAAGCCCAAATGGCATGACATTCCAACAAATGCACATGTGAAAGTAGTTTTCTCTTGATCCTCTAGGGCAATTTTTATTTGGTTATATCCAGAGAAACTATCCATTAAGGAATACATCTCAAAATCCGCAATCATGTCCACTATCATATCAATGTTAGGTAGTGGAAAATCATCCTTAGGGCACACTCTATTCACATCTCTAAAGTCTGTGCACACTCTGATTGAACCATCTGGTTTAGAAACAGGTACAATATTAGAGATCCTTTGCATAGTTAATAACTCGGATGAATCCGACTTTCAGGAGCTTCTCTAATTCAACTTTTACCAAGAGTGCAACATGAGGATGCATCTTTCACAATTTTTGCTTGACAAGTTTTACATTAGGAGCTATAGATAAATGGTGCATGATAAGATTAGGATCCAACCCTGGCATATTTGAGTATTTCCATGCAAAGTTGATCTTTTTCTCTGTTAGGAATGTAGTAAATTTTTGCTTCTCTTCTTTTGATAATGATTGTGCTACATGTACCAATTGTGGTTCCTCTGTTGTACCCAAATTGATGGATTGAGTGGGCTCAATTAGAACTGGAGATCTGTCTTATAAATGACTCGGAAGGACATCAAATATCTCATCCTTAGGCACCTCAGAGAGGTTTTCACCTTCAGATACGTCTTTTATTTTTACTTTTGTAGGTTCTGAGACCGTCACAAAGTGGTTTTCACCCTCAAAACTCAGTTTCTTTTTATTTTTATTCTTATTTTTCTGACTAAGATATTTGATGTCCGACTCGGTCATGCTGACACTCGGTTCACTGATGGAAGTCCTCATAGGCTCAACTGCATTTAGGTAGCAAGCAAGGGCATAGTCATTCGGGAAGGTATAAATACCATGGCTCAGATTTGTGGAGGTTTGATCAATAAGTTCTGGATATTGGATAGTCAAAGTGGGGAAAGATTGGGAGATAGTGTTTATGGATATGGATCTGTCATCATTGGTCCTAACCTGACGCTCAAGTTCAAAGGTGATATTACAACTTAAGACATTCAATTCGTGAATAGGCTCAATGTCATTGTGGGAGTCCAATTCAACCATAGGTGGATCAGACTTGATAAGTTCCTCATTTCGCTCTAGACTCACGTTGGGATTAGGTGCATATTGGTGAATAACATCAACATGTTTCTCTGTAATAAGCTCATTTGGTTCTGGAATGGCTCCCCATTCATAGTCATTTGATTCAGCTTCTGATTTAGGATGTCTAGGAAATCTTAGAACATGAGTAAAGTCAGGGTGAATACCCCAAGAAGGGTTACCCTCAGATTCTGATTTGAATTCATACTCATGGGAATCTGTCTCAGAATCACTACCACTTCCCTCTTCTTGATTGTTTTCAAGATTAGCTGGTTCTTGTGTTGCAACTATCTCTTGATTGATAGTAGGTTCTTGTGTTTCTACTACATTAATTATTTTGATTGGATCATCTTTATCATCAAGAAGGTCTTTGATCTCCTTAGGCAATTTTTCATAGGGGATGAGTTCTGAGCTATTTGAATCACTATCTGATGGTTTTGTTTCTTGTTTCTTAAGAAGGGCTTCTCCTGGTGTGATCTTCTCTATGACATGAGAACAATTACCCTTGAGGTGATAGGGTTTCTTCTTAAAGCCTAGGCCAACAGTATTCTTATTTGCCCTACCCATATGTGAAATAGGTGCCACAAGACCTTTTCCTCTGACTCCTAGAGGTCCTTGACCTGGATATCCCATCTTAGCTATCAATTTATTTCCTGGACCGTATGACTTAGAAGGGATCTATGGTGTTGTAGAGTCACTAGTTTGAACAACTGAGGATTCGGGTTCGTCTTTGTATAGCCATGATAGCACAGCTTCATCCTCTTCAAACTCTTGCTTGGATACTTGTTTTGCTACAAAATTCTTTTTATATGCTTCAAGAGGTTCCTTAGGTTCGGGCTTGGATTGTTTCAAAGATTGCCCATAAGACTTAGGCAAGATAGGGAGAGATGTCAAAGATAAGACTGGCTCGATAGTATATTCTCCCATACTATTTTCTTTGATATTAACCTCTTTTGCAAGATCTTCCATTTTAGATGTGGATGCTTCTTTAGTTGGTTCAATGGAAGATTCTCTGTTATTAGGCACAAGCTTATCTACACTTTCCTTCAAGGTATTGCAAGTCATATTCAGATCTACGGGGATAGTAACCTCTACTCCTTCATAAGGAAACTTCAAACATTGATGGTATGTAGAAGGAATAGCTTGCATTTCATGTATCCATGGTCTCCCTAGAAGAATGTTGTAGGACAAAGGTAGATCAAGAAATTGACATATAGTATCTCTGATAACTGGACTTGCTCTGATAGGTAAGACAATGGTGCCTTTAGAAGATCTTTCTTGTTCATCATAGGCTTTGATAGTTATTTTCTTTCTAGGATCAATAGCCAATTCTGAAAATCCCAATTGTGTGATCAAGCTGTAAGAACAAATGTTTAGGCCAATGCCCCCATCTATCAACACACATTTGACTCTACGGTTCTCGATCAAGACTTCTATATGCAAAGGCTGATTATGTGGGTGACTCAAGGAGTTGTCATCTTCCTCTGAAAATGAGATATATTGCGGAGATGTAAGATGTCCAACCATAGTCTGGAACCTATCTAAATTAAGGTTATCAGGAACATTGGAACCAAGCAAAGCCTTGTCTAGTATGGCTCTGTGAGCTGGAGATATTCGAAGCAACTCAAAGATGGAGATTTTGGCATTAGTGTGCTGGAGTTGTTGAACAATGCTATAAGATGTAGGCCTCGTATCCTTTGGATTGAAAGATGTGGAAGTAGCCTTCTATTTAGAAGCAGATGAAAGATTGAAGGGCACCTTAGGGACATTTGATGAATCTGGGATTTGTCCTTTCAGATGTGCTTGGGCTTGTGATCGAGTAACTGCATTGGTGGATTGATTTTGTCTATCTCTTCTTACAATTGTGATGACATTGAAATGCTCTGAGAGACAGGGTTCAACCATATTGATAATAGCATTATTTCCAGGGTAAGCATAATTGAATTTTTCCCCCATATTAGGTTGAGAAGATGAAACTTCTTGACCATGTTTCAGAAATGGTTCTATGAATGTTGTATGATCGTTATTGCTCTTAGGATTGTCAACTGTGATGTCTCCCCTATCGATCAGATCTTGAATGGTGTGTTTCAACCGTAAGCAATTATTAGTTTTGTGACCTTTACCTCGATGAAAATCATAGAATTCATTTTCTCTCCACCATTTTGGCTTAGGCTCAGAATCAGGTATGTATGGGTAGATTGCCCAAAAGATAGCGGACACGAGTTCACAATACTTAGTCTGTTTTTGAAGATTTGATAGAAGATTGATAGTTATGACAAGGTTTTGACACAAGATGAAAAGGACTCAAATCGATTAAACATAAGGCTGAATCAGATTCAAAAGGCCACTTTTGGAAAATGATAGGATTCCCAATAGCTACTGCTCTATTCCTGACACAGTGATTTGTTTGATAGATTCTGGAAATAGGCTGAAAAAGCTAAGTATCTGGCAATTCTGACAATTTTTTGACAACTTTTCAAGATTTTCCCAAATGACACTTTGTAGACTCGTACGACAGTGGGTATGCTATGAAATGATAGTTGAAAAGCTCGTACGACAATTGCAAAAACTCGCACGATAGTTGCTAGCAGGATTTGACTTTTTGAATTTGACTGGCAGAAAGACTCGTACGACACTGGGTTCTTTACCATACGACAGTTGGGCAGTGATGAAATGACATTTGACAAAAACTCATATGACTTTCTGACCTCCTGAGATGACTTTTGACTTCAGAAAGGAATTTCACTTCAAATTTTGCAAATTTAAGGTTTTCAATTTTAGATTGTTTGCAAATTTCAATGTCCAGATTCGAAGAGTAGACCAGATTAGTTCATTTTTAGTAACCAAATAGATAGACAAGCACGCAAAACAACAAGCAAGTGATTTCAAGCACATCTAAAAATAATGAACAAGGGAAAAAGCAACCTTGTGCATGAACAATCAAGTGACTGGATTTGTGCTAATCCCTGAAGTGCTAATTGTGTATGTTCCAAAAAGTTTTGCAATAACGCACATATACCCTAGAAAATGAAAATTTGGCCTCACTAGGTTTTTTGGTAATGGTTTGACTCTGCAACTTTTATGATCCAAAGGGGTGAACTCCAATCCCAGTGCACCAGGGTTTTGACATAGTCCAAGAATTTAATCAATCAAGAGCTGCTAGGGAGATATGACAACCCAACAATGAACCACACCTGTGAAGATTTCTTCCACTAGGACATTTATATAGCGACTGTCACTACCATGGCAAAAATGGCTATTACCGCTTGAGGTTCCGTCAATGTGGTTGACCCAATTAAGGGAATGTCCACTATGGTTAACCCTCTCTAAAGGTGACTCACAAGATATACCACATGGAGACTGGTTCTAGATTCAAGGATTTGGGTTTCTGGTACTATCCAAAAAGGAAGTAGAGCATAATCCCCTAGCCTTTTCACTTTTAACCCAAACAAAGCAGACAGATTAATCTGACATGATAAGACCAAGATTATCTCACAAAGATCTATGACATCAACCCCTTATGATCTATCAACCTCTCCGAAGAGAGAATGCCTCGATCAAAAGTTGAAGACACACGGATCTAGTGGAATGTGAGACTCCCTCAGTATCCTCCCCACCTACAAGGGATCCTTCGTTGAGAAGAGTTTCACTGGAAACCCACTCTCTCAAGATCCACAAATAGTGTTCATGGGGCCTAATTACTATGTGTAACAAAGATGCTGAAAGCAAACTATGTTCATTTTTATAGCCCAAATGAAGTCTACGATAGGAAAGCAATAAAAGTCACTCAAGCTAGACACATGAGATGTTCGTTTTAGATCCAAAATTGAAGTCTTATCAACTGAGAAGATTACCTGAATTCCTCGCAATGCGCTTAGTAGATTTTTACCTATTTTTAGCAATTCTTGCGCTTTTTCCAATCAAAACTAATAGGAGTCAATCAAAAATAGAGAATTTGAATTGTTAAGATTAGCCATTAGTTGAAATCTAAAAACCAAATATGACAAACTACCCTAAAAATGAAACAACAGTTGAAATTTGATGCCGAAACTCGTACGACAGTGGGTCTGTTACCAAACGACAGTCTGAAACTCGTACGATAGTGGGTATGCTCCCAGACGACAGTCCAAAAACTCATACGACACTGGGTGTGCTATGAAACGATAGTTGAACTTTCAAACGACAGTGTGTACAATACGACACGATCCTCTATCTGATAGATTGTTGTACGACAGTGGGTACAGTGCGAAATGACTTTTGTTAGAAACTCGTACGAAGATTGTACGGACAAAAATTAAAAAAATTATATTTTTGCACAAAAATCAAGGAGAAAAAGATAGAAATTGATAGAATTGAATTGGAAACCCATTTTAGGGCCCCATGGTGGGCGCCAGAAATGTGTGTGTGAATTTTGTACCTGATCTGTAGACACAACACTTCAGTAAAACATTAGAGGTTAGCTGAAATCAAAATCGTGCAATAAATGAAAAACTAAACTAACTAGGTGATTTACTACCTTCTAGTAGGTGCTAGTATGATGTTCTCAGATTGTTATCGAGATCAGTGACCTTGACGACACCTAAATGAAGGATTTGAATGCAAAATCTAGATATGAAATATGAATGCAATTAATCTATTTTTTTTATTTTCTATGCAATGATATGATGAAAACTAATATGAATCTATGATATGTAAAAACTGATATGCTATGATAATCTAACAAATGAAAACTAATATGATATGAAAAACTATGCAATGTTGATCTCACAAAGCTTGGATCCGCAAAGATGATTCTTCAGTCTCCAATTCAGCAGCGTGATTATACAATTCTTGTGGATGATTTGTGAAGAGCTAAAGCCTTAATTTATAGAAATCTAGGGCTTTGGGAGGTGCATGGAAAAAAGCCATAAATCACTCAAATAAACTCAACTTGATTTTTGAGTTATTTTTAAATAAAGGATATTTAACTCACAAAAATATGCAAAAGCAGAGTTCAACTCAAAATAGAGTTTAGATTTAATTGATAATTGATAGTTGTCTACTTTTCTGATTGTGCATGATTTTATTATGAATTAATTTAATAATAAAGTGATTTATTTCCAACTTAACTGATTTTGAAAAATAAAACAATTGATTTAAGGGTTAATCAATTATTTTTCAAACTTTTATTCAAAAATAATATTATTAAAAATTGACAACTTGCTTTAATTAATTAAATAAGAATTTAATCAATTATTCATAGGATTTTGGATTTATTGTCAAAATTAAATAATACAATTTAGGAATAAATAGAATTAACTTTAATTAAATAATTAAGTGGCAGAATTAAATCTAATTAATTAAATATTGAGAATATTCAATTAATCAAATTTTAGGATAAATAGGATTTATCGCCAAATAATCATTAAATCAAAGATAATTAGGATAATTAGGAATATTACTAGGAATATTCCCCAATGCAGAATTTATGATAATCAATTAGGATTCGATAATGTTCAGATGTGCCTTGGGTTAGGACTTCGATGTCGATTTCATTCGATGTGTCGATATAGGAGATTAATGAACCTATAGCCCATTTTTGGGGTATTACAGTTCCAAGATCTCCTTATGATTTGGAGATAATTTTAACAACTCCAAGATAGAGATTTGAGCTGGAGTCTTTTGTAATTGGTCCACCAAGCTATATGACTTTATTGTTGTAGATGGCTGCTTAACCACAATACTTGATTGTGTAGGACCAATAGGTTTAGGATCCGCCCTTGTAGGGTAATCCTTGAATTTTGCCCCCTAGTAATGGCATAAGATGTTTCTTCTTTGGGTTGTTCCTTGATTACCACAACGTTGACACCATGCTCATGACTAGATAAAGTATTGAAGATTTTGTCATAATGAGGATCAAAATTGACATTGTTTCTACTTTTCTTATTCAAGTTAGAAGATTCACCCTTCTCATGGTTATAGAAAGGCTGCTTAAATGTCATGTGATCTCCATTATTTTTAGGCCCTTCTATCGTGATCACACCATTGTCAATCAAGTGTTGTACCACATTTTTCAATTGCAAACAATCATTTGTGGTATGTCCTCTATTTCGGTGGTACTCACAACAACTAAACTCACTCCACTAGCTGGGTTTGTTTTGCAGTTCATACAATTGAGGTCTAGGTAGATCAATAATATTATTTGCAATGAGAGTTATCAATGCATTCTCGAGAGGTTCACCTAAAGGCGTGAATTTCCTCTTGGGAGTTGGTGCAAAGAATTGCTTGGACTTGTTGGCCCCTTGATTGTTCCCAAAGTTATTGTGATTGTTGTTGTTGTTAAAAGGCACTTTGGAAACTTGATTTGCATTATTCACTTGGGTAGGTGTTCTTGTGAGAGTAAAAGGAGTGACTTTCAGATTATTACAGTCAACAACCCCATCATTGACCACACCTTTATTGTTGTTCCTCAACCCAAATCGGTTATAGTTATTAGAAAAATTATTATTGTTATTGTTGTTGTTGTTGGAGGTATTGTTGTTGCTGCCATTCTTATTATCCTTGTACAACTTTAGCTCTCCACTTTTAACCAATACTTCCTCCGTAGTCACTCCATTTTCAATAAGATCTTGAAAAGTCTTAGGACATTGCATCCTTAACTGATAGTTCATCTCATTACTCAAGCTATTTATAAATATGTCCATCTTTTCTTTTTTTGGTACAGTTTGAGGATAACTAGAAAATAATGTCCTCCATCTTTGTAAGATAAGTAGGAATCCTTCTCCCTCTTTTTGCTTGGTGTTGCATAGGGTAATCATTGTAACCTCATGTTTGATATTGTATGAATAGTGTGTTACAAATTTAGAAGCCAGCTCTTCAAAAGTCTGGATGCCGGAAGGTAATTTTGAAAACCATTCCATGGCCATGCCTCCCAAACTTCTAGGGAATAATCTCATTAAATACATAGTGTCATGCATGAACTCCAAGCTCAATGCACAAAATTCCCTTAAATGATCTTGAGGATCAGATGCTCCTTCGTATTTATCATACTTAGGAAATACAACATTACTAGGGAATGGTACCATAATTAAACTCTTGTCAAATGGAAATGGACACAATGCTTCTATTGAAAAGGGTTTAGGAGCCCCACTTTGCTTTATTGTGTTCAATTGTATTTGAAATAACTTAAATTGTTTGTTCATGATATCAATCGGATTATCTTCAACTACCTCTTTCTTAAGTTGATTGACATCATAGTCATGCGGGAGTTTAAGACCCTTTTGAGCTAGGTCTAGAAAGTAGTTCCCCTTATCTCTTTCTAATGCTTTTTCCATAAGCTTCATGAAGTATGGGCTTTGTATGGCTTCATTAACCTTTGCATTGGTTGCATCATCAACAGTTGGTTCACCATTGCCCCCATTGTTAGTGTTACATAACCCTTGATTGTTAGGGTCTATTCCTCCATTGTTGTTGTTATTTGACCTTGGGTTGTTTGGGTCAATACCTCCATTGTTGGTCTGATCTGAACCCGAGTTGCTTGAAAACATCATGTTGTTTTCTACTTCTTGGGTGGGTTTTTGTGTTATTTTTGGAGCAGTAAATGTATCACTTAGAAAATGAAGCTCTTGTCTTAGATAAGTTCCATCTGCTTGCAAGGTTTTCTTTACGTAATATGATCGAGTGAAAGCCGGCATGAGCATACAAGCTCTTGAAAAATAGGCTTGATCTTACTTGCTTGTGGCCAAATCCCTATAAAATTTTCAAAATTGCTCAAAACCAAAATTTTTGACCAGGAAGAATATTGGAGCAGATAAAACAACCAAAAGGGTATCTGAATATGAAATCAAAATTTTTTAAAACCCTCACGAAATGCCCATTGTTTGCCCTTTTTTGTTCCTGGGTGTCACTTGCCTATGTGTAGGCGTGACTTAACAATTGATACGTGGTTATTGGAATATTCTTAAGCAGCGCTCTGTAGGTCAGCATGCGATTTTTCTCTGTTGATAGGTGTTTCTTAATCTTTTCTAGGCATTTTTTTTGAAATGTCACAGGCGTGACTTCCTTATTGATAGGCATTTCCTGAATAGTCACATGCATGACTTTACTGCGTATAAGCGATTTTTCTCTATGTAGTCGACACTTTGCGGACCAGGTTGTAAATTTCAAATTTTAAAAGTTGTAAGATTAGGTCTGCCGAATATTCTTTCTTTAAAATGAAGTACAAACACAACACACATCAAATTTGTACCATATCCCTAAAACCACACTAAGAGTGTATGTTCTCAGTCATTTTTCACAAGTATGAACAAGAATATCTTCCAAGCAATCTACCTAGAGTCAGATTTGGCTTTTAAACATGTTTGGCTCTACAAGGTAGCTTACTACTTATCAGGATTTAATGAATACTTCCATTCTAAATCATGTCAAGCTCTTTTTCCCACTTGCGGGCTTCCCACATGCACAAAAGCATGATTTGGTGCAATCCAAAAGGACTACTAGAGGAAGTGAAGAAACTTGCACACAACCTAGTCACTCTCCTATTAAGGAAGAGTGTATTTTTTTGTATAGTGGGTTGGATAGTACCACGGCTAAAGCGATTTTCTCCCACTTGGGTCATTCCCTCTCACCATCCTTGTAAGGAAAATCTTGGGAGGCAGGCCCTTTAAAGATCTATATTATCTAGCATGTATAGAAAAGCAAGAAAATTGGACTTAGTCCAACAAGTTTGGAAATTTGATTCACTTAGAAAGTGAAGAGCATATCCCTATTGTTGTTCTTTGTTCCAAACACTTCAATCAAATTTTGTTCTTTTTCAACCTCTTAACAAGGAGATTCTTATAAACGAAATGTTTGGTTAATTCCTTCCTTTCTACGGAATTGAACTAACATGTTTGGCTTTTTGATCCACTTCAAAAAATGGAGAGTATATGCCTAATGCTTGTTCAATTTGACAAATAATAAGGTTTTTCTATTAATCTAGATTCAATGAAAGGCCACAATTTAAGCAAAGCAAGCTTGATGTGAGAAATACCTCTTTTTGTAGCTAGCAAAGGCTAGGCACTTTTTTGAGGTTTTTGGGCTTTTTATTTTGCTCACTCACCTAGTGGCGATCGTTCTTGCTCTGGCTCCTCCAACAAATTAGTCCAACACAACCATATAAAATGAAGGAAACCAAAGGAATGCTTGAAATTGCAAATTAAGTATTTTTGACAAGATTTTTCCAAGAAATCTCAACAACTTAATGCAAGCAAATTTAACTCAAAGTAGGGAATTTCATCTTGTATGCATCCAACACTTTAATATAATGTTTGTAAAGATCTTCAAATTTCAAACTATCCAAAATCATAGCAGTATGAATCTCTTTTAAATGTTTGTTTTGGATTCTCACCTCTTTACTCTCTTGTGTGACTCTGCTTTTTGGTTTCCTGACTTTCCTGTGTTTGCTTATTTGCAAGAAAAACACAGACAGAGAGTAAGAAAATAGATTTTAATGCTCTAACAACAAATTTAAGTAGAAAACACTAAGCGTCATTTATCAGCTAAAGCGCATCAGTTAACAATTAGCAGGCGTGACTTTAAAATTCACAAGCATCACTTTCCAGTGACTTGAGCAATTTTTAAAGATCAGTAAGCGTGACACTTTAAATGCTAGGAGTTAAAAGTAGTGAAAATTGTGTACGATAAAATATTCAAAGTGGAAAATAATAACTATTAAGTGTCATTTAAGAATACTAGGCATGACAGTTCTGTAAATTATGCAATAAGAATCATCACGGGTGGCAAAGGACATCTAATAGGTGTTAGTTCTTAGATCACAGGCGTCGCTTTACGCTCTTTGGCGTAAGACTTTATCTCACAAGCGTCAGAAGAATAAAAGATAGTAGAGAAAGAATCACTTAGGTGTTGGCAATTTGGCTGAGGTATGTACATGAATGTTGTCATTATGGCAACATATGTTCCCTATGAAGAGCGCATAAGCTAGAAAGTAAGTATGGAAGGTCGCAGACTAAAACTGTCTAAGTATGAAATAGTGATTTTAACAGATCACCCGATATAGTTTGTTTTGGCGATGTTCACTGGAGCATGATCAAAGTTTGCGTAGTTGAACTTAGACTCTATGGTGTCCAAGGATACCCCATCTCAGTGCGCAAACGAGTACAGACAATACGAAAAAAGTTATGACTATTTTACCGATGACAGAGTACAATCGATAGTGCAGTTTTGAAGATAGAACTAGTAAATGAATTAAGGGATTATTTTGCTTGTCAAAATAATGACTTAATATTATAAAGAGACAACATCCTAGATGTTTACTCTTGGATAAAGATATGCAAGCTGAAAAGAGAAAGATATTATGTTTGTATCTTGTATAAATGAAGATGTACTGAGCATACTTGAAATGTAACATGTAATATATGTAAATTGTGATAGCAATGAAAGTTGTTGATGTGAAGTTGTAAGCAGTACCATATTGTAATCAGTAAACATTTGTATTACTTGTTTGGGCAATGAGCTCATCTGGTAATCAGGTTTTGTATCTACAACTCCTAACAAGGTTGAGGCTTCTAACAAGGCCTATAGTCCCTTAACCAGGACTGATACACTATATGATTGTAACAGGTTCCTAATAGGGTCAACATCCTTAACTAGATATCTTTTGATTAGTGGATCTTTGTGGGTACCATCCCCATCGGGGTTTTCCCTTGGCCAGGGTTTCTTCGAGAACATATCATGTGTTATGAGTTCTTTACATTTACTGTTATGTATGCTATTTAGTTTCTTATGCTTTGCATGCACTAAAGTAATTTGTTATATCCATAAGTGGGCAAAAGTAAAAGTTTGTGAAATACTGATTCACCCCCCCCCCCCTCTCAGTATTTCCTATTTCTAACAATTGGTATCAAAGCATAGTTACTCGGAGAAGAAACATTCAAGGAAAGCCTAGCAGCTTGAGTAAGATCTCTATGGATATGGATCAATTGCAGAAGAATCTTGAAGAAGCTCTTGAGCAAATTGATATGCTTATTGATGAAAGAAACACCTTGAAAAGGAAGTATGATGATGCAAAGAATCTTATTGACAAATTGAAAGGTAAGATAGAAGATCTGAAATCTGAGAAGGAATCTAAAATTCTTGTTGAAGATTGTGAAGATTTAGAAAAAGAAAATGTAATCCTTAAACATGAATTGAAGATAGCAAATCTGAAGCTTAGCTTGAAAGATGGAAATGACAATTTGAGATCTGAAAATGAAAGTTTAAAGAATGAAAATGAAGATCTAAAATCTAAACTTGGCAAGGTAACATCTGAATTTGATAAAGTCAAACTGCAGTATGATGAACTTGAGAAATACAACAAAATTGTGAAAGGTGAATTGACTCAATCTAAACAACAACTTGAAAGGCTATATTCAAACAGTGAAAAGATTGGCAAGCAAGTATCTTATGGAAAACCATTCTATGACAAAACTGGTCTTGGATTTAACATATTGAAGATAGTTAGTGAAAGCAAGAAACCAGATCTGAATGAATGTGAAAGCAGTGAAGAAAAGAAGTTAGATGAGAATAAATCAGAAGAATCGCCAAAGCAAGAAGAATCACTGAAGCAAGAAGATGCACCGACGAAAGAAGAACCACCAAAGAAAGAAGAATCATCCAAAGGTATGCAAAGAGAATTCAAAGGTAGATGTTTTACATGTAATACTATTGGTCACATGAAGAGAGATTGTACAGGTAAACAATTCAAACCACTAAATGGTTATTGCTATAATTGTCATGGTTTTGGACATAGAGCTATTGAATGTAGAAGATCTAAAGTTATTGAGAATAATTACAATAGAAGAATGCCTAGAAATACTAACAATGTAGATCAGAGATCAACTAAAGACATGAAGAGAGGAAATGGAATAGTATGTTTCAGATGCAACAAAATTGGACATATTGCTAGAAATTGTAGGACACAAATCAATCAGCAAATACCTAGATATGGAACCAATGGAATCACTTGTCAGATATGTAACAAGATTGGACACACAGCAAGATTTTGCAGAATGAACAATGGAGGTTATCATCATAACCCTAACCCTAGAAACTATGCAAGAAGGAATGAAAATGCAGGAAACAAAGAGAAAGGTTGTTGTAGCAATGAAGATGAAGTAAAATTTGTTAAAGGCACAGATCAAGGAGGTATATTCAGCATTGAAGGTAATCAGGAAGGTAATGTATCTGATGGTAAGAATGATTCTTTACCTAACCCTTCTTTAAGCACTTAAATTATGAAAATTTCTGTAGTTTAGGAACTTAGAATTAGTGTAGAGTTATATTTTGAATGAGTTAAGTTTTGCACAGTTAGATGAAGGTTTTTTATGTTATACTGATGCTATGGTTAAGTGCGCAAAAAGAAATATTATGTTTTGTGAGGTCGCAAAAAGATTTATGGTTGTAGGTTTACAGAATCAGCTTTTTGGCATCTTGGCGGCAAAATTATTGAATGCGATGTCAGATCGAGTAAATGCTAAGTGTTAAAAGATTGAAATCAAAGTTATTATGACTATCAAGTGATTAGAAGTGATTTGGAAGTGAAGAAAGAAGTTTGGAAGCAATTTGCAGAAGTTTGAAGCGCCGATCTAGCGAAAGCCCTAATTTTGTGAATTTGAGGTATTTATCCGACTACAATCTTGAATCAGCTTAAGAAATCAGATATAATCATGGATGTTTCATTGATTCACAACATTAAGGATAAGAACAAACCTAGAAATAAGAAAGATCCAGTTGAACCTTTAGAAAGAGATGCTAGTTTAGCCTTATCAATTGTACCAGACGAAGTTCTTCATTTAGAGAATGTTAAAGGTTATCTTGGATGCAAGTATGAAACCCTAAGGGAGTATGATTTTAATGGTGAATATAAGAAGTTTTACAACTCAAATATGTTAATGAAACAAGGTTATGAACATCTAGAAAACAATGAAATCATTGAGTACTCTATGAAATATGAATTTGATGATGAGGAGTGTACAAAGATCATTTTGAGTAGGATTCATAATGGAAAATTTTGGTTAGAAGATAGAGTTATAGACATAACTGCAGACCTAATTCATGATGTGACTGGATTATCAAAAACTGGTGCAATTCCACTGAATGAGAAAAACATGAGAAATATTGTGATTGAAAACACCAGTTCAGTATACAATGACAGAGGTATAGTCATTAGTAAGATTAAGCAAGATGATGTAAAATACTTGTGTAAGATTTTGACAAAAAAGTTCTATGGAAGTTCTAGAGAAGATGATATGCCAGCAAGTATGGTACACATTGCTTATTTGATGTGTGTGGAGAAGAAGCCTGTGGATTTGTGTGAAATTCTGAGAATACAGTTATTTGAAAATTTGGAGAAGATAAAGAAAGCTAAATACACTCACTTTAGATTTTCCTCATTGGTTACTTACATGTTCTTCCACTTGTTAAGAAGATTTCCTTACACTATTGAATGGAATGATGGTGAGCATACTATGGCAAGAATCAATAAAGTCTACATGCAACATCTTATTGAGAAGGTTAATGATAGTGTAAAGTTAGTATTGAAAACTTTTCAGAACATTGTGGTAAATAGATCAAGAATTCCTCCATCCCTAGTTGAGAAATACAAAGATGATATATGTTTTATGGTTGATATTGATTTCACTTACATTGAGGCAGTAGAACCTAGACATGAATTCATAGACCCTCTTGGCTATGAAATCTCTGAAGTTGAAACAGAAGGTTATGTTAGTAGATTGTTGAAAAGTAAAATTGATGCTCATGGAAATAGATTTGGAACATATGATGAAAACTTTGGTTCAGCAAAGTCACTTAAGGAAGAGAAATAATCAAAGAAGAGAGTGGAGTCTACAATAAAGAAAATTCTAAAAGAATCAGGTATGAGTGAGCAGGAATTTGATATTGCAAAGAAGACTGTAGAAGCAATAAGGCAAAGTGAGATATTATCAATCCCACCTTTGGCATCAAGTGCATAACCTATTCAAGTAAAGGTAAAGGTTGAAGAACCTGAGAAAGAACAAGGAATCAGTCAGATAGAGAAACCCTTTTCTTCAGCATCAAGCAAAAGAATGAAGGCAAGTGCTTCAAGACCAAGTAAAAGACAGAAAACAATTGTTCCACCAATACCTAGAAGAGTTGTAGAAATAAAAGATGATGAAGTGACAACAAAGAAGAAATCATGGAAACCAAGGATAGAAAGAGTTAATGAAGATATAATGCAACATGGAGACTTTACCAAAATGAATAAATACTATGATTTATATGGATCCTCTGACAGATCGAATCTTGAGAATGCAATGGTTACACATGATTTTGTCTAACAAGAAATTTGATACTATTCATGGAAAGATACCAGAAGATTTGTACAACAGACTTGTGAGAAGAAAGATGAGAGCACAAGAAGAAGATACCAAAATGAGAGAGAATGTGATTAGACAGTTCTATGAAATAAGAGATGATGACCATCTTAAAAAGATCCTCAAGCCACTTGAGACCCTATTGAGAACCAAAAGAAGAATTATACAAATAATGGGAGGACAATATGAGAAAGTAAAGACTGAAACTGAACAGGCAGTTGTGCAAGTGCTAGCTAACTTGGTAGCAGGAAAAGAAAGTAAAGATCAATCAGTTGCAGAACTAGCAGAGAAATAGATTTCAAAACAAGCAGAGGCAGCAATAGAGGTAGTTGAAGTTGAAGATATTCCCTCTTCTTCCATAAACATTGGCACATAATCTATGGATATTGAAGGAACTAAAGTTACTTTAGATTCAGTTGATGTGGTACTCAACAGTTTGGATAACATTGTTGACAATTTGGATTTGGGAGAGCAAGAAAAGACTACTGAAACAGAAACTACACATACTGAAGTGCAAATGGAAACAAAGGCCCCTACACCTACTAGAACACAAGAAGACATCGGTCTTACTCCTAAGACTAGAAAGGAGAAAGGAATAGAAACATTGATTGAAGATTTGAGCAAGGAAGTTGATGACGATGATCAAATAGAGTTGATCACCTCTTTAAACAAAATTATTGGAAAGAATAAGAAAGTTAAGAATTTGGAAGGTAGTCTAAAAGACTTGACTAAGAAGTTGCAAAGTGTCATATCTACAAAAGTATTTGATTTAGATCCACTTGAAAGAGCAAAGATGGTAATTAAATCTTTCGATGTTGAATTCACTAATTTAACTGATATTGCTAAGGTTAAGGCTCAAGCAACTTATGAAGCTGAGATGTTGCAGAACATAAGTCTGAATATCAAGAATGACATTGACAGCCTTGATAGACACATTAAGGACTTAAGGAAACATCTTGAGACTGGAAAGTGTTTGTACATTCAGTGTACAAAGTCTGAAAATATTTTAATTGAAGAAGAAAAGAAGATAAAAGAGAAGCAAGATGAGATTGCAGCAGAAACAAACTCTTTGGCCAGCCTAAACATGAAGATTAGAATAGTTGAGAATAAGATTAGAAAATTATGTGATGAAATAAGGATTTTAAATGATGAGAAAAACAAGAAATCTATCAGAATAAACATCTTGAGAGAGCATGTCTCAATCAAGTTGACCATAATCGAAGAGCAGCTAGATGAATGTCTTACTGCTAAGACAACATTTCAAAAATTCAATTTTGAGTCCCTCCAAGCTTGTCAGATTGCAGCATACAGATTGAGTACTTTACTCAATGTAGCAGAATCAATAAAGAAGGCACGGGAGAAAGATTTTGAGACTTGGAAGATAGATTTTGTAGATTGTGTTGAAAGCCTACCGGCTTTGCAATAAGATGGTAAGGTAAAAGTTTTGACACAATTTTTGTATATCCCTTTCCACCATTTATTTTGTCATTGTTGTCAAAGGGGGAGAGATACTTAGAAAATTGTCTATATATGATAAGGAAGGATACTCATAAGGGGAGTTCTATGGAGTATTATGAAGTGTTATAGATTATTGTATACATTTTGAGAGATATAAGGATAGTATACTTATTTTATACTATGGCCACATTTTTGATGCAATTTTGAGATTTTTGACTTGTACACTTAGCCAATTTTCTCATATGTTGCCACCAATGACAAAGGGGGAGATTGTTGCCAATTTGGCTGAGGTATGTACATGAATGTTGTCATTATGGCAACATATGTTCCCTATGAAGAGCGCATAAGCTGGAAAGTAAGTATGGAAGGTCGCAGACTAAAATTGTCTAAGTATGAAACAATGATTTTGACAGAGCACCCGATACAATTTGTTTTGGCGACGTTCACTGGAGCATGATCAGAGTTTGCGCAATTGAACATAGACTCTATGGTGTCCAAGGATACTCCATCTCAATGCGCAAAAGAGTACAGACAATACAGACAAAGTTATGACTATTTTACCGATGACAGAGTATAGCCGACAGTGCAATTTTGAAGACAAAACTAGTAAATGAATTAAGGGATTATTTTGCTTGTCAAAATAATGACTTAATATTATAAAGAGATGAAATCCTAGATGTTTACTCTTGGATAAAGATATGCAAGCCGACAAGAGAAAGATATTATGTTTGTATCTTGTATAAATGAAGATGTACCGAGCATACTTGAAATGTAACATGTAATATATGTAAATTGTGATAGCAGCGAAAGTTGTTGATGCAAAGTTGTAAGCAGTACTATATTGTAATCAGTAAACATTTGTATTACTTGTTTGGGCAGTGAGCTCATCTGGTAATCAGGTTTTGTATCTACAACTCCTAACAAGGTTGAGGCTTCTAACAAGCCCTTTAGTCCCTTAACCAGGACTGATACACTATATGATTGTAACAGGCTCCTAACAAGGTCAACATCCTTAACTAGATATCTTTTGATTAGTGGATCTTTGTGGGTACCATCCCCACCAGGGTTTTCCCTTGGCCAGGGTTTCCTCGAGAACATATCATGTGTTATGAGTTCTTTACATTTACTGTTATGTATGCTATTTAGTTTCTTATGCTTTGCATGCACTAAAGTAATCTGTTATATCCATAAGTGGGCAAAAGTAAAAGTTTGTGAAATACTGATTCACCCCCCCTCTCATTATTTCCTATTTCTAACATTAGGCGTCAGTCAACTACTATCAGGCATCGACAGAATGCTCAGGAGCGTCATTGAATCCGTCATAGGCGTCACTTATCCTATTTTCTGCAAAATTCACGTAAAAGTGAAGACAAAAACATACAAAACTTGATAAAAATGATAAAGATGAGGCTCAAAGCCCCACGGTGGGCACCATTTGTGTGTGAATGTTTAACACCTTCATGAAATTAGGATAATCAACTATAATTCTATGAAAATGTATCATCTTAAAATGGAAGCACTTCCATGATAAGAGCATTTAGCTCTTTGAGTAAGTGGTCTGGGGTCATGTTAAGCACCTTGATCAAGTCTTTGCATGTATTTGGCTTTTCCCCCTATTTTGCTTCCTTCTACACCCATTTTTCACTTCATATCTGCATTTCATAACATTTTGGGATAGGACCCTGAGGTTTTTGACATAAAGGTCAAAGTCAACCTCTATCCTGACCTGGTCAGGATCGGCCTCGATCCTGACCTGGTCAATTCCAACCTTGTCCTTGACCCTCTGTTCAAAATTTCAAAATTCCTTGATTTCTAGGTGTCAGGTTTTTAGGGATATTTATTTCCTGCCTCCGAGTCAGCCATTTTGGGTTTCAGAATGGTAAATCCTCTAATTGCATTTAATCTAGGTATATTTTCTAAAGGTTAGGACCTAATTGGATTTAATTCTCCAATGTGGCCCCTCTAGAGGATTGTGTCCTAGTTCACTATAAAAGGAGGCCTTCCTCTCTCATTTTCATCATCAAATTTTGTAATTTCCTCTCTCAAGCTCTCAAGTGCAAGCAAGTGTTCAAGCATTCATCCATCAAGGAGATCCATTGTTAGCCATTGAAGGATTCAATCTCTTTGGAGCCCCCTTGAAGATCCATCCTTCTACATTCATCTAAGCCTCCTCATATGCAAAGATCAATTCAAGATTGGTGTTGAAGATCAAATGCCATTGAGACACCCTACATTCATTCTACATCCATTGAAGCACTCCTATTTGTGGATTTGAGGATTCGAATCCTTTACAAGGACTTCAACATAAGCGAGGTGAATTGTTTCAATTACTTTGTTTATGCACACTACATTTTAATTCAATTTCAAGGTTAATTCCTAAATTGGGGTTTGACCAAGGAAACCTCCCCATACAAACAAAAACCCCCCTTTTTTTTTTAAGGTACATGTGTGAAATTTTGGACCCAAGAGCGGATTTGGATACCCTTTTCGATGAACTTTTGAGATCTGCGAACAAATTCAGAATCAACCTTCAAATAAAGAATGTAGCCTTTGGCCTTTTATGAGGGTCAAAGACTACCAGCCGTCAGAAAGACAAAAGATTTCTGGGTTTTCTTCATCTCGACATTTCCAGTATGAAATAGGTTGCAGAATTGCCTGAAAGTACACACAAACATCAGAAATTGTCATTTTCCAAATTTGCCTTAATTCAAGGTTAGTGCTTGTATTTCAATTATTTTAGATTTCAAGCATAATTCTCCATAGGGAAATATAGGGTTTTTCTCTCTCTTTCATATTCTCCATAGATTGATTTGATTGTGTATCAACCTTTTGGTTGATCAAATTGGATCTCTCCTTTGGGAATTTGGATTTAGGAGTAAATCTCATATTTCCCCCATACACATCCATCATATACATTTGAATAGAGGTGACTCCATTTTACCCCTATTCATTTTGGTGAGCCCGAATAGCTTACTCTCTTTCTTTTTGGTGTTAGATTTCCCTTTGTCTTATTGTGTGTGTTCACCTTCACTATTCATTTTGGTGAACTCGACTAGCTTACTCTCTTTCTTTTTGGTGTTAGATTTCCTTTTATCTTGTTAGTATTAGATTTATGTTTTGTGTTAGATCTTGCATGCTAATTAGATTTCAAAAATACAAAAATATTCATACTTTATGTGGTTTAAGTTTAGTTCATTTGCATTACATTAGTTTATGAGCTTTACTACCACTAGTCCTACTTATAATATTCCGGTTAGAAAAATTCGTAGACTCATGGGTGCCTTTGATCTTGAATCTTCCTCTCCTTTCCTTAGGGTCCGGATGATAATTTGATTCTTCATGATTCCAATCCTACTATGGAGCAAAACACTTTTCACTCATCTCATGATGAGGATGATGCTTTAAGAGTTCCTCCTGAACAAGTTCAAAAACGTTCAACTGAACTTGATAAAATGGGTAATTGGCTTATTCGAGAGAACCATAATCAAGATTCTATTCAAGCTATAGAGGCTCTTAAGAAAGTTCTCCGTGACAGTGATCAAGGTGTTAACCTCTTGCATGGTATTACTCACCTTGTGCATTCAAATGTTAAACCTTTAGCTCAAGAAGCTCAAGATTTAGGGTTTATTCCTCCTATCACTAGTGTAGAACCTCCTTCTCATCCTTTACCTAATATTCCTACCTATACCCATTCTTTGGTGACTGTGACGGTTCCCTCTAGTGTTCCTCCTGTGTCCCTTCCTACATCACAACCTTCATATCATAATGCTCCTTTTATTTATTCCAATCCACTTCAAACTATAGTTCCTAGTGTTCCTCCAGTGTGTCTTCTATCCCTGCAACTTCTTACACTTTACCTAGTGTGTCTGATGTTGCTACTCCTCCTATTTCCTCTAATGATTCAAAAATCATCAATTTGGCTCAAACTGTGTCATCCCACTAGTAAATTTTACCTCAAATTTCAACGAGAATTAGTCAAATTTTCAACAATAATTGGTCGAATCCACGACTAAAACTTTCGTCGTTCTTTTTTCGTTGAATTTTCTATGTTTTTCGTATTGGTTGAAATTTTGACCATAATATTGGTCGAAATTTCGACTGTAGCAATCGCTTGCAACTGGAAGAATCACTGTCATTTTTTTTGTCCAATGGTCAAAATTGAGACCAATACAATGGTCGAAATTATGGCAATGGTCGAAATTGAGACCATACAATGGTCGAAATTGAGACCAATCCTAAAAAATTTTTTTTAAAAAATGTCTATTAAAAAGTGTTATTGGTATCTTATTTACAATAATTATTAATTAATTAAAAATTAGAAAACTAAAGAGGACAAAATTCCAATTCCAATTTTTTGGATGGACACAAACATGGATCATTAAACAAACATAACAAAGAGCCATTTCACCGATTTGTAACTACTTCCATTGGATGGATCAAAAGAAACACAAATTTTATGTCTTCTGATTACCCTAGTGAGGGTGTTGACAATATATAAAGAAATCAACATAACTTTCAACTTACATTATGAAATTCAATGAAAACTGATTCAAATGAAAGATTACCATATTTTCTAGCATCCAAAATCATTCACAGACCAGTTGGAGGCCGTACAATGCCAAACTCTTTTACTGTTATGGTCACAGAGATAAATAAAAATATATAGGAAATAACTGATTCTCATTACTTTTCTGATTCAAACTTCATATAACCTGCCTCCACCATCCTTCATTCGACCTCCCTTACACATATATATACTAACTACACCATAACCAACCCCATAACCAATTCAAACTGCTTTTCAAATGCTTTTACCGTTGGATTACATCATTTTTTGCAATTTTTGCTTGATGACAAGATTGCAATAGAACCAAATTGTTAACCATGCAGGTATAATAATTCTTCTTTTTCAGGAAACCATGCAGGTATATCCCTTACGATGCGCACATCATACTTCAAGTACTCAATAAAATGATTTACATCAAATACATCTTCAAGCTTCCTGGGAAAGGTCAATAAATATATTTATAGTCATTAAACTACTCCAGCTGCATTCAAAATAATAGTGATATTATGCCAAAACCAAAAACAAAATCAAATCCAGAAGCACTGTAACTAAAATATTATGGATTGTGGAAATCTAATAGCATTAATAACAATATTTTCTGTCCAGGGAAATAGTTTCTCACTGCAATGCGCTGCTGATTCAATCCACCCTCTGCATGGATAAGGATATATCCATTTGTTTCATTCTCAGATGGAACATCTGTCAAGTAAACAGTTCAAATGACAATGTAAATATTTCATACAACCAAATAATTAAAATGAACTGAAATAGACTCGTACACATGCAACCATAACACCAATATCATGAACTGAAAATCTACTCACACCTTCACATCAAATTCAAAAGACAATAAATTTATCTATAAGACCAGGTTCTCTTGAGTGAAGAATGTAAGGATCATTTTGTACATACCCTACATCTTCAAACAATTTATTTGAAATTACCATGGTGAAGCATTTTCAGGATAAGAAAACAGAAACATTTCTTCGACTTACAGAAATGATTAAAGAATCATTTCTTTGTATTCTATCTGTTATCATTAAGTACATTTGTCAGTAAATGAATACAATAAATGGTTTGTAGCTCACTTCTTTCGTTAATTATTGTTTTGTCAGTTTAGGACATGTGTCAATAAGTCTTTGGTTATATATAGTTGGCTAACGGTTTTGCCTCAAATAACTAGAATTTGGTCTCATAAATAGTAAATATATTCCAGGGTAATAGCGATAATGCTGTAGCAGCACTGTACTGTACTGCAGCATCACTGTACTGTACAGTGGCTAGTGCAATCTCTTATATGATTCAGAATTATGTTCATAGTATGTGATTATATTTCTGCAATTGGTGTATTTGGTAGTGTAGAATTTTACTGTAAACAGCCTGAAAAGAATAGTAGCTTGTGTTTCTAGATTTGATTGTGTTTGTGAGTTTTTTGCATCAAAGTTTCGGATCACACTCCATGATCTTTCATGCTTTTTGTGCTCTCTTTCATCTTGATGATGGATCACGGAATGTGATCCGAAACATTGATTAATGAAAACACATTCCTCTTGTAAAAAGAGCTACACACATATTTCCTAACCATAAGTTATAAGACACACTCACCAATGCAACATGCTAATCTAATATTTACTAAACACAAACACATTACATAGTAATTTATAAGGTTCTCAACCTCATAACTCAGAAGAAAAATATTGATAATGCTTAGAAAAGAGAAGGAAAAACATGTTAGCTGTTGTTTGAAATCGAGTTGATGTGATAATCATGAGCATGACCATATATTCTCCGACATCTGGCCACGAGTGAAGTTTCACTGACAGCTACCTATTCATATAAGATGACTGTTACTTACCTTCTGATTCTCATTGCTTAATGAAAAGAACTATCTACCAACTATTAGCATGCCACTAATAAAGCCACAAATGCATTTTAAAATAGTGTCTTTCAAATAAAATATTAAATAAACATCATGAAAGAACTCAAATGTTTATGACCATCAACGTTTTAAGATAAGAAGGTATGTGAGACAACTAAACTCAATCTATATACGAACAAGCAAACAAGCAAAATTTGTGTCTTTTCCTTTTACTACCGTGGGCAGTCGGAGTGAAGGAATGCCTCCTAATGGAAATGAGTCCGAAGATGCATTGATAAACTGAGAAGGAATGCCATTTGAGGGGGAAGTTGTTCTTGGAATTACCACAGGAGTAGTGCCTGGCAAGCTTCCATTCTCCAACTGAGTCAAAGGTTCTGCATTCATTTCACATACTTTTCTGGTCTTTCTCTCTTGAACCTGTTCCACAAAAGAATAACAATAAACCCACAAGATAACAAAGTTTGACCAACCTTTGCTATTTTAGCTTGATTAAAGCTAGCTGTCTAGAATTTGATTCCAACTATAAAAGATCAATCCAGAACAACATTAGTTATTCAGAAATAAATGAGCTTAAAAATTGAATAGATCCATTTTCAACTGAATTTGTGCATTTGAGATCACCACAAAAAGTCCCTTTCAGGAGTAAAGTTCACTCCAACATTCTGTTATTATTGAGCTTTCTATCAAGTTCCACTGACCTGCTTTGGTCATTCATGTACATAAATATAATCATGATGCAGAGGATTTGTTTATTCCATTTGGTATCCTCCACTACTGAAAGAAGGCCATCTTTTATAAGTTATCAAACTAATTGGTAGATATGTGCAATGGAAACAAACCCCAAGGCCTTATGAAAACGACAATTAATTTCACTAGTTCTTGTTCCATTATATGTGGAATATTCTTCGTCTTAAACTTTTGAGCTCTCTCTTTCCTCAGACTGTTTGCCTATTTTATTAGGATTTTTTACTTTTTTTTTAGAATTCCATCATGATATTCAGAGCTGTTTGAATTAAGGAAACAATTATTATTTTTATTACTTGCACTGTATTGATACGCATCTCTATGTTTTCCCAGTTCTTCTTTGAATATTTGCCTCACATATTGCTCCTCCTTTGGTGTAAATGCCAACATTTCATGAGTGAAACCACTGTACTAGATTTCCTTCGAATCATGGCTAATGTTTTCACACTAGTTGCAGCTCTGATGTAATGTATACAAGTTTTAGGCGGCAAGGAGTTCATAAAAATGTGCTGAGAAAATTAGTCTCAAAGAAATAAAAGTCAAATTGAGGATATGATTAGACAAGAAGTCTTGGAAAAGAAAGAAGGCTATCTTAAAATGTTAGATATGCCTGTCTAGATGACATTTCATTCCAGGAATTAAACATATTCCATGGTTCCAATGCTTGAGCTATAACTGGTAGATGATCCTAGTAGCAGCTCTAATTCTATCGCCAGTGGTGCTGTCAACCCATTCCTGGGATCTTTTGCAACACCTAGCCATTTGCTATGGGCTGCTGTAACACTCAATCTAACCTGATTCTCAGGTTCGCAGTACCTCCAAGATCAATATTCTACCTAACCAAGCTCTACTCAATGCTCAACCAGATACCACACGAACAGCTCCAGTGGTGCAGGAAAATCTGGAAGTCCAAATCCAGTGTGCTACCACAATTGTGAATTAAATCTCATGTACATCACCTCATGGTCCCAATCACCTATGGTCCAAACAACACAGCTGAGTTTTCCTGTACAACACCAACATGTATGGATAGTATTTTGGTCCCTGCCCTTAGTGGAATGACACCCTTAAATTCAACTGTTGTATTTTGTTGCAGCTCAGCCATAACCAACTTAAGGAAGAGAGTCATCCATGCACTCTATCTTACCACCTCTAGATCCATAATTTACTAAAATGATAAAATCCAAGTCCCCCACGCCACATTTGACAAGGATTGTTTTAAAACGTGGGCATGCATGCTAGTTTTAAACCTGGGACATTGTTTTAATAGGCATCCCAACTTACCAATAGACCTCATTGCCTGACAGACTCGTGTCAACATCTTGTTGCATATAATTTAAACTATTTGAATCAACATATAAGTTTTTTTCATAATTTTTATTTCTAATTCCCAAACATTTTTCTTTCAAACTCCTTGTAGCCAACTGAAATTTTCAAGCCTGGTAACTATGGTATTATTAAGAAAATCATAAGAAAGTGCAACTAGTAAAATATCAAAAATATTAAAGCTCCACAAAAATGCGCTCAGTAACCTTGCATCTTTGTGACTATCCTCAAATGATGTTATTAATATATTATGTATAGTAATCTGGTAGATGACCTACTTAGAATTTTTTACATGAATTGAAACGGTTGCAACCTCAGGGCAGTGGAAGATGTAATGTGAAGAATAACCTAGTTTATATTTTTCATTATAACTTACAGTGCTATCTCAATATTATGATATTAGACTCGAAAAATGAATTCTGGGGTTCAATTGTTTTGGGGAAAGAAGTTACCAAGACTGCTTCTTTGAGATATTTCACTATTCATTATAGTGCTATCTCAATATTATGATATTAGACTTGAAAAATGAATTCTCAATATTTCACCAAGACTGCCTCTTTAAGATATTTCACCGTTCATTACAGTGCTATCTCAATATTTCATTGTTTATATTTTTCATTATAACTTATAGTGCTATCTCAATATTATGATATTAGACTTGAAAATTGAATTCTGGGATTCAATTGTTTTCGGGAAAGAAGTTAACCAAGACTCTTCTTTGAGATATTTCACCGTTCACGTCTTGAACCAACCTAAACCATTTATTGGAAGTTTTCCCTCAAAAAGCATTAACGAATCACTTGATTCGTAAGGCAGGTCTTGTGACACCAGCAATTCAAAACCATCAAGTTGATTCATTCAATTTTAAAGAAAGCATTTCCAGCATTCACATCCCTACATTATACGCAAAACACAAATGGACTAGAGCTATTGAACCCTGAGGACTAGATTGAAGACTATAACCTTGTTTAGCAATCTTCAAGGTGGTGTGCAATTTCTATGTTTTTGATAAAAGATTCTATTTTTTTCAAAATTTTGCATTCTTCATCTCTTTTAGACACCAACTAGAGTAAGTATTTCATCCTTCATTGCACAAAGCACTCAATCCAATAAACACATTGCTCGTTCATGTCTAATATATCATCCCAGAATTAGAAACTCAGCAGAAGATTCATAATCAACTGCAACTTGAGCATTCTCTTTCTTGAGAGTAGAGAGTCAGAAACTGAGTATCACTCTCTCAAATCAACTTTGATAAAACCAATTCTTAACAAATTTCTTTAAAATAAAATTCACTAATTAAGTATAATTGACAAGGAATGGACAACTTTATAAATGGGAATGAAATTATTTATGGGTAGAAAGTTAACTATAATTGTTTGGTAAATAAAGCTGTAAGAGGCTACCACAAACAAATTAATTATTAAACATACAAGTCTCTTAAAGTTGCATAAATACTCATGAAATGACTCCTTAAAAATTATTCAGAGTTGGCTACTTCCTACAACCTGTCATTGCAGTTACAGAGCTTATCAGATTATTGCTTCAGTGCCCTGTATTTAAAAGTTTATTATAACACAAAAGCATGTAAAATGTGTCATTCGCATTAACTTGATAAGGTTAAAAAGATGACTATTAGCACATCTAAGAAAGATGCAATATCCTACTCAAATAACATACCATAACTTTGTGCTAAGGATTTTTTCAATAAATGTCTGGGGACATTGCAATCTATGCTTCCTAGCAGTTCTCATAAATGCAATCTTGATCTAAAGTTAGTTCATAGCATGAATCACTGAGAGTCTAAAAGGATATTGGATAAATAGCATGAATGTGATGTTCTGGTTAGAAACTTACTGTTACAAAAGATAAAATAGAAAACTATTCACGTCAATTCTGAAATACAAGCTGTAATTTCAAAATCTACAGTTCTAATACCTATATAACAAGTATTTCAGCTGTTATGAAACTTACAGCATACAGATCAAGAATTTTGATCATGGAAAAACATGCTCGAAATAAATTCTAACAAGAAAAAGTAAAATTCAACTACTAAGAAAAACATTAAAGATCAAACAAATCCAAAATAAGTTAACATGATCAAAATCCAGAAGCAATATCAACTTTAAACTATGGATTGTGAAAATCTGATATTCTTCTCACATGAAACTATTCGGAAGGTTTGACCTGACAAGATAGGACTCCAAACTCCAACTGAGTGTCTTGGTGCCTATTTGTGAAAAGAAACACTAAGATTTGTGTCTTCCAAAGATGGATGCCAAGGAATAACTGAGGCATTTTATTATACTATCTACAACCTATTCACTTCCTACCTCCTAGCCCAACTACTTATTTATTGCTAACATAACACCTATTAATAATTATTATCCTAACACAGTCACATCTTTATTGTTAACAGCTTTATAGTAAAAACTCAAGTAACAATAATCCAGAAAATACTCTAGCAACAAATATTTTGAGTTTTTTATTATATTCAAACACGGAATCAAAATGAAATTTAAGTCTAATACAACTTACTGCACACATTCAACATGTGAATCTAAACACCCCTGATACTACTAATAACACTACAAAACCCAATCCTCTGCTTGAGGCTTTCCATCCCCAAGAAAATCTAGCTGCCACATCTTAAATGTTCTATCTCTAGATGCCCAAAAGATGCTGCAAACAGCTTCAAAGTACTGAAAATGAAGTTGAATTTTCAAATTTTGTATTAAAATTTAAAGTTTAGGAAGCATCTTCTGTTTTTTCCTTAATGCCTCTTATAATCCATGTGCTCCATGCTTTACCCTAACAAAGGCAGCTTCAGAACTTAACCAAGCAGTCCTTTCTTCAAATTCTCCTCAATCAATGGTAATTTCTAAACAGTCAACTGTCTAAGCAACTGCTCAATCAATGCAGAAACCAAACAGTTAAAGCCACCTTATTCAAGTCTACTCCAGACCTGACTTTCCGACCACAACCCCATTTTATTTTTTCAGTCCTCACTATCTGACAGAAACTACAAAATAGACCCATTCATGCTACTTCTACGCTGACAGACCATTGTCAAGATACAGACATTACATTCACCTAGACCCAACAAAGCTCACAGCTTTATCCTAAACGAACCCAGACTTCCTTGATGATAATTAGAGCTGCTACTAGGATCATCTACCAGTTATAGCTCAAGCATTGGAACCATGGAATATGTTTAATTCCTGGAATGAAATGTCATCTAGACAGGCATATCTAACATTTTAAGATAGCCTTCTTTCTTTTCCAAGACTTCTTGTCTAATCATATCCTCAATTTGACTTTTATTTCTTTGAGACTAATTTTCTCAGCACATTTTTATGAACTCCTTGTCGTTTTCATAAGGCCTTGGGGTTTGTTTCCATTGCACATATCTACCAATTATTTTGATAACTTATAAAAGATGGCCTTCTTTCAGTAGTGGAGGATACCAAATGGAATAAACAAATCCTCTGCATCATGATTGCCACTAAAGTACACACATATATATATATGTACCTTTTCATGCTATGCAACACGGAGGCCCCCATAACATCTTGCTTTGTCAAGGTTTGAAGTAATGAGCCCAGACTCCCACGGCACAATTTGTCTCCTGTAATGCCCCAGTTAATGGACCTAAATACCAAAAAAATGTTTAAAAACATGGTTTGTGTGTACAAATTCAGCCTGGATTTGTTTGTATTCAAATGTATTCACCCAGGCTCATCCAAGATGAAATTTTGCCACCCCCTGGGCAATTCCATGGCCAAGGCAAACTGGATCCCAAACCAGGTTAAGATTGGACGTAGATCCAAGGCCTCTGGCTGACGAACTAGTAACTTAGGTATAAACTTAAAGCATAAGACTGATGCCACTACAACAAAGTTGCAAACACAAGAGTTTGCCCATCAATCACAAAGAGACTATAGGAAAAAATTCATCACAGTCGTGATTTTTGGGAAAATTAGCATGAAGAAAATCAACACACTGTAATAGGACTGCTGTATCATGGGGAAATGCACCATAAGATGATAATTTTTATTTTTTATTGTTTAATGTATAACATAGAGTATAAAACTGATGCCGCTACATGAAAGTTTCAAACACAAGCATTTATGAACTAAAGAACTTTAAGGCTGGTGGCTGTAGGGATACATAAGAGGAATCAATCTAAGTTGTCATTTTGATCATAAATGGTACACCAAAACTCAGTTTGAAGATATGTAGTAGAGCTTCTGTAGAATGTAGAAAGGCACAATATGGTGATATTTTTTCCTTGTCTAACATACAATATAAGGTTTGAGGCACACGAAGTGTGGGTGTGGGTATAGCTGCATTACAAGTGCCAGTGCAGTGGGGTACCCAAATGTAGACACAGAGACTCCTGGAGTAAGATGATTGACAAGGATGGATTTACTCCAAGCTTGATCATGTCATAACAACCTAAAGGATTTAAATTTACAGGTCCTTTGATCCATAATAAATTATAATAAAATGGGTTCCATATGCATGATGGATAATGAGGACCTAAAATTTCATCAATACCTTGTACTGTTTATAGAATTTTCAAAACAACAAGACAACCTAGTCCCTAACACTGAAATACATGTGTATTGACTTACAAAAATTTTGAAAACTCAACCTGAACCTCAATGAATAAATCTACAAACAGAATGATAAAATCTAATCCAGTACGACTATAAGCAGTTCCATAAGAACCCTTCAAGCGTTATATAAAATTTTTGCATTGCATATTTAAGACCCTTAATTAGTACTCAGAGAACCCTTGAACTACCCAATAATCCCATTCCAAAGCTGACCTAAGTGAATAAAATTATAAAACCAATAGCCTATGGATATGCAATAGCAAGGCAACAAAATGTCCCAATTTGCAATTTTAGATATTGCATTTCCTACAGTAGGTGCATTTTTTAATTTCCTGCAGTAAATATATTTTGGACTTCCTAAACACGTATGTTGATAAATAGTGTGTGTCAAATTTGCAGAAGCATCAACAGCCAATTGTACCACATATCATGCCTTCAGAAAACCCAAAAAACAATCGGGCAAAGGTGAAACACCTCCGGAAAAAGAATTCAGTAAATTTTTGTAGTTAATAATCTAATTGTCTATCAGCCATAACTTGATGACATCAATAAAAAAGGAGAAAGGAGGAGGTATGGAGAAAACATAGTGATCCCTGCAATTGTATAGATTAATCCTACAAAGGCTATTGTTTGGATCAGAAGCCAGCCCGCAAACAACTTGGGCTCTAGATTAGAGCATGCATAATACAAAACCACCAAAAAAAACACGGTACATTCTAAAAGGCAGAGCAACCCTAAAAACCAACAAACATTTTCACCAAATTCAAAGAGCCTATGGATAAAACAATAGATAATAGAATAATTCTGAACTAAAAGTATTTATAATTGTTTCAACACACCACAAAAACAACAAAATACCAAATAGTAAAGTCTTGTCAAGGATGGAGTAAACTTCCTGAAAATGAACTAATGAACAACATTGGCCCGCAAGTGTCTTTGACTGATTTGATGCATTGTAAACAAAGTGCTAAAGAAAAATTAACTGAATTTATTGGTAGATTTAAGCATTTGTATGCTCAAATTTCCTATCCTGTTCCTGATATTCATATTCAACGTATGTTTATTTCAAATTTGCAAAAGGATATTAGAGATAAAATTCTGCTTACTGAATTTACCTCTTTTCAACAACTTTGTGTAGCATTTCATCATTATCAATTACAAGTGAGTCAATTTGAGAGCACAACTCCAATGGCTCCTGTTCTAGTTGATAAGAGTGATGCTGCTCCTAATCCAAACAAATTTAAAAAATTCAACAACTATGTCAAAATAAACAAACAAGCGAATGCAGTTGCTGATCAAGTTGTTGTTCCATCTCACAATGCCACTTCTGCATCCACTGCTTTTCGATTAAATCGTATGTTTACTCCTTTTTCTGAACCTTTACATGCTATTATGAATAGGTCGTTAGTTGCAAATATGATTACTTTACCTCCTATTTGACCTCTTTTACCTGTTACGATTGCTTCTAAATCTTTTGATCAAAATACTTTTTATCAATATCATCGTCAGAATGCTCATGATACTGAGAAATTTTATTCTGTAAAACATAAGGTTCAAGACTTAATTGACTATAATGCCTTATCTGTTGATAATCTTGATGGTAGTGGGAAAAAATCTGTCTCTCCTCCTAATAAAAAATTTCAAATCTATACGAATCCTTTACCTACGCATGATACTAATACAATTGCTCAACCATCTGCTGTGGAAATTGTGTATGATTTAAAGATGGATGATCTCAATCATGTTGTTAATCAAGTGGAGCATTTTGGTCAATCTATATCTCCACCTCAACCTCAACCTCAACCTCAACCTCAACCTCACATTCAATCTCAAGTTCAACCTCAACCTCGACCAAAACCTAAGCCTAAACTGAAAACTCAACCTAAACCTCGACAACAACCTAAGAATAAAAGACCTCAGGAACTTTTGATTACCTTTGATAACTCTAAGACTATTAAAGCTCTTGATGGTCCCCTTTACATTGTTGCTAGGATTTCTCAGATACCTACTCGTGGTTGTCTTGTTGATCCTACATCCTTAGTCAATGTGATTACTGAAGAAAATCTTTTTATGAAAAGCTTACAACGCGATTCTTATGATACATCGGATGTGTGGATTCAAACTTGTAATGGTTTTCTTTATCCATCATTTGGTTCTATTACTTTATCAGTTGAACTCTGTAGAAAAATTGTGAACACTACCTTTGTTGTTATTCCTACTTCTGATCAATTTCAAGTTAAGCTAGGTTTGCCCTGGTTGAATGCCATGCATGTTGTTGCTTCACCTATCCATAAGTGTCTTAAGTTCATTCATTATGAAGAAGTGAAGATGATTAATCATAGTTTATATCAACCTTCTAGGCCTAGAGATTGTGTTGCTCTTGATTTCTTTTGGCCTTCATTACCTAATTCATGTTCTCATCGACCTGATAATTTTTTTTGTTCATATCAAGCTTATAAACATCGTAAGATTCTTGAATTAAGCATACCTCTTATGGATCTTAATCGCGGTCTTCTACCTACACCTTCTATACCTCCTTTAACTATGACTTCTAGTTCTGTTACTCAAGTTCCTTCTAAAGAACCTATCAAAGATCCTATGATTGTTCCTCCTATTGTTGATAATCCTATTGATCTTCCTAAAGAACCTATGAAGGATCCTATGAATTCTCCTCCTAGTTCTTAACCTAATTCAAATAAATTAAAATGTAATCAATCTGCTAATGAACATTGTAAAAAGCATCATACTCATGCTAAAGCTCGTAATTCTATTCTTCAAAGATCTCTACCTTCTTCGGATAAACCTATGCATGATGCGTTAGAAGAAGTTGTTACTAATAATGATGTTCATATGCATGATTATGATGAGTCTATTCATATCTTAGATCCTATTTTGATTAATTTTGATGAAGAAGATACTCTTGATGATACTGATAATCTTAATGATGAATATGAGACTATTGACATTGACATTGATTTACCTAATATGCTTTCATCACAATTAACTCTTACACCTAGTGTTGAACATTGTGATTCTCAAGAGGATCCTTGTTTGGAACTGGCTATCATTCCTACTATGTTGGATATAGTCCCTCTTGCGAGTTACCCACCTTCCCTAAATGATATACAATGAGATGGGGAGAGTAGGCGACATGCTTGATCAGTTTGTCCTTCGTGGTAGCTTTGTTGTGTGTTTGCCTGTTGTACTATGTTTCTCCCATAATGTGCTTGCTAAATATTGTTAGATTCTTTTATAGGATTCTTGTTACTCATTTGGTACAAGGTGATAAAGGAATTGAAACTGTTGTTCAAATTCCTCTATATGTATCTCTATTCTTCTATGCGTTGTTAATTGTTATGTTGTAATTGTGCTATTGTTCGTAAATGTTTCCTTATGTAATCTGCTTGGATTCAAGATATGGTAGCACTAATTATTTTTGGTCTCCATGTCATGGTCCGAAAAGATTCTCCTTCATATATCTTATGTGATCTTTCCTCCTTTGTGATCGTAGTTCTACTTTCTTTGGGGAATGATGTCAATTCATTTGCAATAATATCATATATATATTATCTTATGATCATACTGACCCCACGGTAGGTAGATCCCTTCTATGTTCTTTGTATATTTCTGTGATATTTCCCTTGATTTGTCTTCGTCTGGGGGCATCTCGACATGGAAACATAATCAGTGGAGTTGTTTATGTTTCCGTTAAAGCCATTGCTCCTGTTAAAGTGTCGGGAATGACTTTAACGTGGGGGCATACGCTCTGCTCACTTGTTGCACACACACACTTTTCGATACGTGCACATATTTTTCAAGATACTTTTTCCTCCCTTTTTGGATTAGTAACTAATCCTTAAAGCATCGATTTTTCTTTTAGGATCTCTTGATCCCTCCAGTTTCAAACATACATATATTTTGATCCCTTAAGGTCGAAGGTGTCCTTAAGAATGGATCTCTTTTGTTTTTGGCTTTATTCTTATGGAATAGAATGTTCCTAAGGGTGAATCCTTGATGGGTTGACTAGTGAGTAGCCACATTTACTAGGCGGTTCAATTCCATCTTTCCAATTGTGTCATTTCCTTGTGTGGTTCACAATGGAACATAAGTTCTCACTGGGCGAGGTAATCACACCCTTTCTTTCTCTCTCTAGAGATGTCTCTCTTATTGTGATCTAGGAGTCGATGAAGACTTGAGTCCCTAGGGGCTTAAGGTTTCTCTTTGTCCCTTGGATTATGATAAGATTATCTTTTCATTATGATCTCCTTTACCAAGAGTTTGCATCGAGTCCATACTCTTGCTAAAGTGGGGGCTTAATGTGTCATCTTAAAATGGAAGCACTTACATGATAAGAGCGTTTAGCCCTCTAAGTAAGTGGTCTGGGGTCATGTTAAGTGCCTTGATCAGCTCTTTGCATGTATATGGCTTTTCCCCCTATTTTGCTTCCTTCTGCACCCATTTTTCACTTCATATCTACATTTCATAACATTCTGGGACAAGACCCTGAGGTTTTTGACCAAAAGGCCAAAGTCGACCTTTTGGGGTCAAAGTCAACCTCTATCTTGACTTGGTGAGGATCGACCTCAATCCTTACCTGGTTAGTTCCAACCTCGTCCTTGACCCTCTGTTCAAAATTTTAAAATTCCTTGATTTCTATGTGTCTAGTTTTCAGAGATATTTATTTCCCGCCTCTAATTCAGCCATTTCGGGTTTCTGAATGGTAAATCCTCTAATTGCATTTAATCTAGGTATATTTTCTAAAGGTTAGGACCTAATTGGATTTAATTCTCCTAGGTGGCCCCTCTAGAGGATTCTGCCCTAGTTCACTATAAAAGGAGGCCTTCCTCTCTCATTTTCATCATCAATTTTTGCAATTTCCTCTCTCAAGCTCTCAAGTGCAAGCAAGTGTTCAAGCATTCATCCATCAAGGAGATCCATTGTTAGCCATTGAAAGATTCAATCTCTTTGGAGCCCCCTTGAAGATCCATCCTTCTACATTCATCTAAGCCTCCTCATATGCAAAGATCAATTCAAGATTGGTGTTGAAGATCAAATGTCATTGAGACACCCTACATTCATTCTACATCCATTGAAGCACTCCTATTTGTGGATTTGAGGATTTGAATCCTCTACAAGGACTTCAACATAAGCGAGGTGAATTGTTTCAATTACTTTGTTTATACACACAACATTTCAATTCAATTTTAAGGTGAATTCCTAAATTGGTGTTTGACCAAGGCAAACCCCCCATACAAACAAAAACCTCCTTTTTCTTGTAGGTACATGTGCAGAATTTTGGATCTGAGAGCGGATTTGGATACCCTTTTCAATGAACTTTTGAGATATGTGAACAAAGTTAGAATCGACCTTCAAATAAAGAATGTAGCCTTTGGCCTTTTATGAGGGTCAAAGACTACCTACTGTTGGAAAGATAAAAGATTTTTGAGTTTTCTTCATCTCGGCATTTTCAGTTTGAAACAGGTTGCAGAATTGCCCGAAAGTACACATAGACATCAAAAATTGACATTTTCTAGATTTTCCCTAATTCGAGGTTAGTACTTGTATTTCAGTTATTTCAAATTTCAAGCATAATTCTCCATAGGGAAATATAGGGTTTTTCTCTCTCTTTCATATTCTCCATAGATTGATTCGATTGTGTATTAACCTTTTGGTTGATCAAATTAGATCTCTCCTTTGAAAATTTGGATTTAGGAGTGAATCATATTTCCCCCATACACATACATCATATACATTTGAATAGGTGTGATTCCATTTTACCCCTATTCAGAAAATACAATGCAAATTTAAGCTAAAAATTGAAATTAACATCCATGACATCTCATGGTTCTCTATCCAAGCTTGGTAAGTAGAGTTTTCAGCTTATTCTCTACTAGTGACAATCCTAGAATGAGAAAAATGATAGTACAATGCTCAATCTAGCTCTCAACTCTCAAATGTGATACAAAGACTAACTCAAATGCTCTCAATTGCTCTTAAATTGCCTATAGTGATGATGCTTTGCAAATGAATTCTCTAGTATATTATTGCTCTCAAAATTACTCTTATTTATAGTAAAATCCCAAGGGTAGGGGGTAGAGTTATTTAATCATGATTTAGCCTTGGTTGAGTCAAAAACTTTGCAATGTTTTTAAATGGGGGGATAATTTAAATGGTTGTCTCAAAGGTTTGGACAAAAAGACAAATTTGAGTGGATGAGATTCAAAGTTGAAATGTGTGATTGAGATTCACCTATTTTGGAGTGATCCATGTGCTTTTGTTCTCAATTCTCATTGGTTCCTCAAATTGTTGTTGAAAGATATTAGGATTAATTAAATTCTATTAATTAATTAAATTAGCCATGTAAGGGAATAGGTTCAATTTGATTTTTGATTTAAAACTATACAATTAATTGATTAAAATCAATTATATAATGTTTTTCACCCCTTTAAGCTTGTATTTAATTATTTAATGTCATCATTTGATTTTTCCTTTGGTTTTAATGATTTTGTCCAATTTTGATTAATAAATGTCCTTTTAAAATTTGATTTGATCCTTTTTTATGAGAATTAGAGCATTTGCTTAAGATTTTGCAATTTGAATGATTTTTACGCATTTGCCCAGTTTTGATGTCTATAGTAATATATCATCTAAACTCTTTGATCCCCCTTCTTGTTGTCCATCTTCTAATCCATCTAATTGTTCGTCCATATGCACATCTTCTTATTGTTTTATCTTTATCTTAAAGTGTATAGTCTTATCTTATCTTTCTCCTTTGGCCATTCTTCACCCAAGTAAGCTCTAAACTCCATGGAAATGACATATTTAAAAAGATCATTTTTTGGATTAAAGGATTTTGAAGCTTTTAACCTTTTACATTCTCATCGTAACTGAAAAAGATGCATTTTATAGTTTTTGAATCTAATTTAGATCGCTTCTTTTGAGATACATGAACAAAAGCCTCACAACTAAAAAACTAAATGTATGAAACATAAGGCTTTCTACCAATCCTAACTTCATAAGAAGTTTCATCAACAAGAGTTGATCACGAAGATCTATTAATAAAATAATTTAAGCAGGTCTTATAGCTTCTTTCCAAAAAATCTATCAAGCTTAGCACCACTCAACATTTTCCTAAATCTTTCCATAAAATTCCAATTCATTCTTTTTGCTACCTCATTTTATTAGGGAGTATAAGGAGTAGTCTTATGCTGAACAATACCTACATGCTTATAAAATTCATTATATTATTTGACAGTGATCCCATTGTTTTATCTCAACACCCTTATAAGATTATAATCAGAGTATTTTTGAACTAAGGCTTTTAATTTCTTTCAAATTAGTGAAACCTTAAAATTTGAATCTGCAAAATAAATCCATGTGTATCTTAAGACATCATAATTGAAAGTAACATAACACTGAAACTTTCCAAAAAAATCAACATTCATTGGTCCAAACACATCTGAATGAATGATCTCTAATAATATATTAGCTTTATTAATTCCATTTTAAAATGATAATTTATTCTATTTATCAAATAGTTTATTCTATTTATTTAACACACAATGCTCATAGAAATCATTTTTACAAATAAAATAATTAGAAATACTATCAACCAAATTTTGTGTTTACAATTGTTTTAAGACCTTTTTTTGACTTATGTGATGCAATTAATGGTGCCACAACATACATGAATTTTCAATACTAGCCTAAATGGTAGACTTACAAAAAGTAGAGGTATTGAGTGTAAATAAAATCCCTATTTGAGATCCTTTAGCAATCATCAAATTCTATTTTACTAACCTATAAGTAGACTTGTCAAATGCCACATGCATTATAGAATCATTCAACTTGGATAATGATTAAAGTAAATTTCTTGCAAGTTTTACAATATGCTAAATATCAGTAATAGTGTTAGCTAAAATAAACATATCAATAAGTCTATTTTGAAATAAATAAAGCGTCAAAATCATCACTATCCAATGAAATTTCCATAAATAAATTTACATTATTTTTTTTTGTTCTTATAGTCTTTCTTCATATACCCTCTTTTTCTATAATTCCAACACTTCACCCTACTCTTTCTAAAATTTTAGAGCATCCTTTTCACTTATCCTTCCTTTTATCTCCTTTAGGCCCTTTCTCTTTGGACCTACCAAACACATGCAAGATATTTTAGGAGCCAACATTCATGATATTTAATCTCATTCCTTCTAAAGAACTGTAGAAATGAGACTATTTGTCAAGAGGCATTTGGTTTAATGAAAAAGTCATTGTAGTAGGTATATAAAGGGTGTCGAGCTAAAATATTCTACAATATAAAAAAATAAGACTTTCCATCTTTGGCTCTACAATAGCATTACTTATGGAAACAATTAGATTTTTCCAGGACTCGGACAAAGAACAAAGTAAAAAAATATGTTTATCTTCATTTTCTATCTTATCATTTATTGATGCAAGTTGAATTATAATCAAATTAAAAAAACATTTAAATGATTTTCTATAGAATCACCATCCTTCATTTTTAAAGAATATATTTTCCTTTTGAGATATAATTGGTTAGAAAAAAAATACATTGATAGACTTCACCTATCCTCTTCTACCACTTAAATATAATGTCTTTAATAGATGTAAGGAAACTCAGGTGTGGAAACAGCTTCCTACACTAATCTCTATAGGAGAGTATTGTGCAAATTCTTATAAATCCTTACAATTTTAGATTCATTAACTACTTTAACAAAGATATTGCAACCACATACCATGGATACAGAAAAATAGAGAATGACACAATGATATACCTTGGGGAAAACCTTTCGGTAAAAAACCCCAGCACTCCAAAACCTGCACAATGTATTATCTTCAACACAAAGATTACAATACACTTGCAATGCAAGTTCTTTCAGGAAATGAGAGACAAAGCCAATAAGACTTAAATTTCTGTTATATCTCTCCCATAGGAGCAGCATCATATATATAGACTCCTCTGGACCCAAAAATAGGCACAACCACCAAGACCCATGCACAAAGCCACATGTACACAGTTGTTACATGCAATCCCAAGAATAGGCGTCCATCCCTAGAATAGACTATGACAGCTTGTCATAGAATCCGCCAAAAATAATGGTCACAAGAGAAGTGTAAGAGAATCTGTCATACCAACCTATTTTTGGCATATTCTCTTACACACACCAACCACTTCTTCTTGGGCGCCCAAATAGGCCCAAGTCATAAGATGCTCTTACACCTATCATAGCACATTCCTTAAATAGTTCTTACGCGTCATAGGAATCTGTCATGACCATTTCAGTCATGATCTCCTTACGCACAAGATGCCGACACATCAAGTGGAGTGACACATCAACATGCCAACTAGACATGTACACTCACACTTAATTACATTATTTGCAAAAAATACATTTACAAAACAAATAATAAGAATAGGAATTATCCAAGGTTGAGACACCTTATTCCTAACATTCTCCCACTTGTCGAACACCTTGTAAGAGCAACAAGAACATAATAGGAACTTTAACCACTATAGGCCAAAAGGCCCATAGACTTTGAACACCATCTGAACTTCTCAGTGCCCACTGGTTTTGTTAATGCATCTGCAACATTCTTCACAGTATCTACCGTCTCCAAATTTACCTTTCCATCTTCCACCATATCTCTCACAAAGTGAAACTGCACATCAATGTGCTTCGTTTTGGCATGGAAAGTTGGATTCTTTGCAAGGCAAATAGCGCTCTGACTATCACACCAAATAGTAATTTGTTCTGCATCAACACCAACATCAAAACACAATCTTCTAAGCCAAATGGCTTCTTTACAAGCATGAGTAGCAGCCATGTACTCAGCTTCTATAGTGGACAAAGCAATGATAGGTTGTCGCTTACTCATCCAACTGATGGCACCACCAAACACAGTGAACACATAAGCACTGGTGGATCTCCTGCTGTCAATATCACCTGCCCAATCTGAATCCACAAACCCACGAATACAAACTGAATGTGGAGATCCAGAAGAGTTATCATGATAACATATGGAGTAATCTGATGTACCCCTCAAATATCTGAATACTCGCTTAACTGCATCCCAATGTACCCATCCAGGATTAGCCATAAACCGACTCAGGACTCCCACTGCTTGGGCAATGTCTGGTCTAGTACAGACCATAGCATACATAAGACTGCCAACTGCACTAGCATAAGGTACTCTACTCATGTCCTCAACCTCACTAGGAGATTTTGGACAATCATCTACAAATAACTTTGTTCCCACAGAAATAGGAACACATAGTGGTCTACAATCTACCATGTTGAACCTGTCCAACACAGACTTCACATACTTACTCTGACTCAACCAAAGTTTTCTGTTAGACTTGTCTCTACTGATTTCCATACCCAAGATGTACCTAGCTGCCCCAAGATCTTTCATCTCAAACTATGCTGACAACTAAGATTTAAAATCAGAAATCATACCCTTACCCTTCCCAAACAGCAACATATCATCAACATATAATGCAACAATAAGAAGGCGATCATTTTCAACTCTGAAATAAACACAATGATCTGATTTTGATCTTACAAATCCAATTGACAACACAAAGGCATCAAACTTAAGGTACCACATCCTAGGAGATTGCTTCAAACCATATAGAGATTTCTTTAATCTGCAAACTAAGGATTCTTTACCTTTAACAATGTAGTGCTCAGGCTGTGACATATAAATCTCTTCCTCCAAATCACCATGAAGGAAAGCTGTCTTCACATCCATCTATTCTATCTCTAAATCATATGATTGAGCAAGAGATAACAGAAATCTAATGGATGTCAACTTTGCAATAGGAGAGAATATTTCACCATAATCTATTCCCTCTACCTGTGAATACCCCTTTGCAACCAATCTAGCTTTATACCTTTCAACACTGCCATCTGCATAGAATTTCTTCTTGAACACCCATTTATAGCCAACAAATTTTCTCCCTTTAGGCAAAGGTACAAGGTCCCAAGTTTTTTTTTTCTCCAATGAAGCCATCTCATCATCCATAGCCTCAATCCAGGAACCTGCATCTTCCATGCCCAAAGCCTCTTTCACAGATCTAGGCTCATCAGTGTTAGTAATCAAAGAAAAGGCACAACTAGAATCTAACATAGAATAACCAAACCTTTATGGTTGCTTTCTTTCTCTCGTGGATCTCCTCAAGGGCTGAGGTTGAGGTTGTTCTTCCTCTTCTTCCGAACTATCAGAGCTGCTAGAGCTCTCCTCATCATTAGACCCAACATGGTTTCTCTGTTCAGTCTTCTCAGGGGTAGGAGGCAACTGAACAACATCTTTTTTCTTTTCTTTTTCATCTGGTTGTAGCACAATAGGAGAAGATGTTAGCTCTCTGAAAATAACATTTCTACTATACAACACCTTACTAGTCACGGGATCCCAAAGCTTGTATCCTTTCACACCAGCACTGTATCCGATGAAAATACATTGTACAACTTTGTTTTCCAACTTAGATCTTTTCTCCTTTGGAACATGTGCATAAGCTTCACAACCAAAAACACGAAGATGTCTAATTGAAGGCTTCTTACCAGACCACACCTCCATGGGTGTCTTACCAACAAGGGCTGATGTAGGAGATCTGTTAACCAGATAGCAAGCAGTGGCCACAGCTTCGGCCCAAAACCTTTGTTCTAAACCAGCTCCACTAAGCATACTCCTAGCCTTCTCCATCAGTGTCCTGTTCATTCTCTCTGCAACTCCATTTTGCTGTGGGGTATAAGGAGTTGTCTTATGCCTCTCGATACCTTGTTCTTTACAGAACTGTTCAAACTCTGCTGAGCAAAACTCACCACCATTGTCAGTTCTTACACACTTAATATTCTTACTAGTCTGATTCTCTACAAGAGCTTTAAATTCCTTGAACTGACTAAAGATTTGTGTCTTACTTTTAAGGAAATAAATCCACGTCCTTCTACTGTAATCATCTATGACAGATACAAAAAATACAGACTTGGAGATTGAAGGAACTTTTATAGGACCAAATACATCAGAATGAATAATATCCAAAACATCAGAAGATTTGTGAGAACTAGAGTAAAACTGAACACGATTTTGTTTACCATAGACACAGTGTTCACAGAAGTTGAACTCGAGATTGCAATCATTTAACCCCTCAACAAGATTTTTATTTTCTAGGGTTATGAGACCCTTTTCACCAATGTGGCCAAATCTCATATGCCACAACATTGTCTTTTCTGCAGGAAGCTTGCCTTCCAAAGTGTTTGCACTACCATCAAAACCAATAGCCACATACTTCTTCACTGCTTGTTCAGATGGTGAGGATGAAGAACTATTACATAGAGGAATACATGCATCTAGCTGAAATAAGGTACCTTTCCTAGTACCCCTTACAAGCACTATTGATCCTCTCATCATCTTGCATCCTTCTTTTGAAAAAACAACTTGCACACCTACATCATTTAGCATACTTACAGATAATAGGTTTCATGCCAAACCCGAAATGTGCATAACTCCATTGATTCCCTTTACTCATCCATCAGGAAATTTGATAGTGACCATTCCGCATCCAACTATCTTTAGGTGAGAATCATCACCCAAGTACACCTTTCCACCATCGAACTCTTCATATTTTGAGAACTAGTTTCGATGAGAGGTCATGTGAAAAGATGCACCCGAGTCAACCAACCACACATCATCAGATGCATGGGCTGCCAAAGCTATGATGAATGCATCACCATCTTCTTGAGATCTTTTTGAAGTTGAATCTGAACCTTTCTTCTTCTTCTTCAGCTCTTTGCAGTCTTTACAGAAGTGCCCAGATTTATCACAGTTCCAACATTTTGCCTTGGACTTATTGGAAGTCTTTGACTTCCCACAGGATTTGGATCTACCCTTATTGTCAGACTTATTGTCATTTTTCTTCCCTCTTTCAGTGGATCTCCCACGAATAGCAAGGGCTTCTTTTTCCGAAATGGAAGCCTTTCTCCGCATCTCCTCTGATAGCAGTGAAGACACCACATCATCCATTTTGAAAGTGACTAAAGTGCTTCTAAGAGCCATCACAAGATGGTCCCATGAATCCGGTAAAGAACAAAAAAGTGTGTAGCAACGATCCTCCTCCTCTAACTTGACACCAGCTGATGTTAATTGTGCAGCCAGCAGATTCAATGCATTTAAATGATCCGTTAAGGATCCACCTTCCTCCATTCACAGAGATTACAACTTCTTCCTCAGGAACAACTTGTTCACCAGAGATTTGGCCTGATACACGGCCGCAAGTCTTTCCCACAAACTATTTGCGGTTTTCTCATCTAGAACATTCAGAAGGACTGCATCAGTTAAACAGAGTCTTATGAGACCCTTAGCTTTACGATCTTTGATATCCCAATCTGCTTGAGCTATAGTTTCTAGTCTTGTAGCACTTGAAGTCGCTTCCCATAGGTCACGATCTTCCAACATGTCTTCCATCTTGAGTTTCCACAACTCGAAATTAGTGCCATTAAATTTCTCCACCTCCATTCTTCCATATGATGAACTTTCCATCTTAATCTGCAAAAAAGATTCAGAATGCTCTGCAAAAAACTCCCACTCAAACTTGAGATTAGCTCAAAAAACCCTACCCAACAACTAGGATCAAAAGTTGATCAAGCTCTGATACCACTTGTAAGGAAACTCAGGTGCAGAAACAGCTTCCTACGCTAATCTCTATAGGAGAGTATTGTGCAAATTCTTATAAATCCTTACAATTTCAGATTCGTTAACTACTTTAACAAAGATATTGTAGCCACATACCATGGATATAGAAAAATAGAGAATGACACAATGATATACCCTGGGGAAAACCTTTCGGTAAAAAACCCCAGCACTCCAAAACCTGCACAATGTATTATCTTCAACACAAAGATTACAATACACTTGCAATGCAAGTTCTTTCAGGAAATGAGAGACAAAGCTAACAAGACTTAAATTTATGTTATATCTCTCCCATAGGAGCAGCATCATATATATAGACTCCTCTGGACCCAAAAATAGGCACAACCACCAAGACCCATGCACAAAGCCAAATGTACACAGTTGTTACATGCAATCCCAAGAATAGGCGTCCATCCCTAGAATAGACTATGACAGCTTGTCATAGAATTTGCCAAAAATAACGGTCACAAGAGAAGTGTAAGAGAATCTGTCATACCAACCTATTTTTGGCATATTCTCTTACACACACCAACCACTTCTTCTTGGGTGCCCAAATAGGCCCAATTCATAAGATGCTCTTACACCTGTCATAGCACATTCCTTAAATAGTTCTTACGCGTCATAGGAATCCATCATGACCATTTTAGTCATGATCTCCTTACGCACAAGATGTCGACACATCAAGTGGAGTGACACATCAACATGCCAACTAGACATGTACACTCACACTTAATTACATTATTTGCAAAAAATACATTTACAAAACAAATAATAAGAATAGGAATTATCCAAGGTTGAGACACCTTATTCCTAACAATAGAGACATTCAAGCTGATAAAATTTGCAAGACACAACTAGAAATTTCCATTTGCCTCCTTGTCTAACTTCTTCCAATCTTCATCCATCATAATAGATGGCTTTGTATCTTGTGAAATTAGCAACCAATGATCTCTCTCTTCAAGGAGATCCTCCATAGTTGACTTTCACATCTTATAGTCAATGCCATTGAATTTCTCAACATACTAATGAGAGTTGATGACCATGGTATACAATCTTCTCCACAAATCTATAAATAACACAATGTAAAATCTCTTACCAGAGCTCCGAAAAATCTTCAACACTTAAGATAAAAGTGTCTCCTTTTCAATAGAATTGTTAGCTCTAATACTAAATGTTGAAAACATAGTGAAATCAAACTGCTATAATTTCTTGTGAATGTGTTTAAAAATCTAATACAAAGATCAACAAACAAGATAATATGTGATTACACATTCAACAAAAGCATAAAATCAATAATACCATAAGTGGTACTAGATTTACATGGATAAACTCTCTAGAGACAAAAAAAAAACTCCCCATAAGAAAGAGGGAAAGTATATTATTGATCTTCAAGAAGAGCGTATATGTGCCTAAAATTTTCTCTAGATCTATCCTCCATTATCTAATACTAATTGATAGAATCATCACCTAGCATAGTCCCCTTCATCTTAGGCTTTAGACATTTAATTTAATGATCTCATTATATAATTAATCATATTTTCCATCTCTTCATCTTAATATATATTTTTTAAATCACATTCCACCAATTCTCTAGTTCAAAAATGATTAAAATAATTAGTTATTGCTTTATGATGCCTATATTCCCTCAACATTTAATCCAAGAATGATAGAGACATAAGAACACTTGTCCTTATGGTTCCCCTATTCCCTCCACCAAAGCCAAGAATATAGCCCCACTAGATGCACATTTCCCTTATCTTTTTTTATCCTCACAACCACTTACTAAGTTAGGTAATATCCTATATCCAGGCACACTTTAATTACCTCCATCTCAACCATCCTCTCAACCATTCTCCATCCTTGATCTCACCATTAGATCTTTTCCATCCATTCCTCCCAAAATTCTATAAATTGAGGCAACTTCATCCATTTGACATCCATTATCACTTGTGCTCAGTCAAAAAAGGTATCTTCGGGCAAAGGAGCATCCGCATACTATCTTGTCATTAGAGAAAGGCTTTCAACAATGGATTCATTGCTCACTTTTGAGTTTAATTCTTATGTTATTGTATTGTTTTCACTCTCTTGTTGAGCTCTATCTAGAAATTTTACTTTGATTCGAGTAGGAAGTTAACATCTTTTTAGCTTTTATTTGCATCTCATTTGGGGACTTTGTGGGGGACCTTATCCCTTTCTCCCCTCATTTTGTGTGTTTGTGTTCTGTGATAGCATTGGGGTAGTTGATTTTGAAAGCTTTTGAATAGTTCTCAGGAATCAACTTTTTATTGGTGCACCAAAGAGCAAAACAAATTGTAACATGACGTCCATAGCGACTGAGAAACAAATTTTGGTATATAACACATTGTTTTCCTTATTGAAAGTTTTTATGTTTATGTGTGAGTTAAAAACCACATTATATAAATTCGTACAAAGCACTATTTGTACCATACAAACTACACCAAACAACTACGCAAAATTTGATATAAACAACCAACTAATAGGAAATAAAACATATATCCTATGTAAATTTTTAAGAGAACTTGTGAAAAGTGTTATGTACATCATTATCATTTAGATATAATTTTAGGTATTAAATTTAACTCGTAGAAGGTTTTTTATATATAATAAATGGACATTAGGATTTATTTAAATGATTGCAACAATTAATCTCAACAATCATACTAGAAATAAATTATTTTTTAGCTATAAATATTTGGGAATAAATTCTTTTTAGTTATCTTTTTAAAAAATATATCTACTAAGAAGAATATTATCTTATAGATTTGCAAGTTGAATATTCTTATTAATTAACTTAAAATTTAATATTATTATTATATTTGAATTATTATATTATAAAATTCTTTTAATTCTTATAAAAAAAATACACATACATACATGCACACGCACGTATGAAAAGGAGGCGAGCCATGGGTATCACTAGGGGAAAAATGTGGGGAAGAGGATTTTTCCATCTGTTTGGGGGAACATGGGTACATGGATTTGGATAGGACCGGGATGAATAGTGGGGATAGGGACCATGATGATGATTGGGGTAGGGACTAGAACTAATAAAAAGTGTGTCGGGTGACTACATGCAAGAGCCATACTATTGGATTCTCTCAAAGGAGCGATGGTTGGACACGATGGCATTGCAAGGAAGGCTGATAGATGTGGAGTGGGGAATGATGACATTGTTAGAATAACTGAGAGGGGGGTGAATTAGTTATCCACAGTCCCAAATCAAAATGTATAATCCAAAATAATTTACTTAAACTTCTGCAGCTCGGTAACATAAAATACTACACTGTTTGTGCTTTTACCGATTATCAATCAATAACAAGTAATGATTACCGATAAAATCCAACAAGTAATATGAAAAGTATGATAAAAAACAATCACCACAATGAACACATAACCTAAAAGATTTAACGTGGAAACCCTATGAAGGGAAAACCCACTTGGGACCGGCAACCCAAAAATGTTCACTCTTATGAAGTGAGGTCGGTGAAGACCCAACCCTGTTAAAGGTTACAAACACACTTTGAGGTGTGACCTTGTTAGAGGATTTTAGACCAACCGTTATTGTCCAACCAGCATTCACTATGGGGTTGACAGGATAACAATGTTCAATCTATGAATGATACATATAAGACTTTCAAGTCCACTCTGTTAAGAGATTTCTCTGTTTACAATGGTTAAAATGTAACAACAATTGATCTGATTACAATAAAACTTCAATTGTAGATGTTCATATCTATATTATGCTCATTCAAATCCTCTGATCAATATATCAATTCTGTATCAACAATAATCAATGACTTACTATCGCTCGGTAATAGCTTTTTGACACTCGGTAAACTCTGCAGTTCGATTCTCCTTAACTAGTTTGATCAAGCATACATGAAGCTTGTTCATGTGATCATTCTGTAGTCTCCTTCCTCTGGCATAAGTTTCATAATGAAACCCTAGTCTCTTAAATAGACAAGTAAACCATTTTCTTCTCCTCCATAAGATTTTTCCACTTATTCTCCTTCGTCCATTTTGCCGCTTAAACCTTCCTCGGCTGATGTGCCTGTAATACATTTTAATTCCATCCTCTAGATCTTCCTTGAATTATGCTAGCCATTGATCTTCATAACAAACATTATCTCCATCTTTGATTTCGATGTACTTTCCAGCTCATCAATCCTTATCGGCTAAACTAATCATTTAGTTCCTTTTCTCCTGCTCGGTTAACAAAGAAATGTGTCGGTGAACTCAAGCTCAATTTATATTATGCTTGGTATACACTACACTGCTTGATGTATACTATGATGCTTCATCAACCGACCACATTGCCTTGTGTCTTTTAGCTCTTTTCCTCATCATAGATGAATGAAACATAATCAAGTCAATAACATAGGGTCATAGACTCATCAGCAAGTTACCCAATGTATTCCTTATCCTCATCTATCATATACATCTTCCTCATGTAGATATTTATGTTCTTCATCTCTCTTACACCTTTTCTATAGATGTTTAGGTATTGTAACTTACAAGATAAGTGTTGTCAAACTAGTTGACATCAATGACAATATATTACTGATTTAATTATATGTCATATCTAATCAAAAACTCGGTGATCTCTAATCATAGATCTTAGGTTCTAAATCAGTTGTAGTTCATCAATATCTCTCTTTGGCATTGATGGAAACTCAAGTAATATGAAATATACCATACACATAACAAACATGTATTCTACAACTCTGTGAACAAGTTTTGTACAAGCTCTCCCTAGCTTAATATGTTTAATCACTACATTACTCAACAACATTACCAATGCAGCTTTGACATTCTGCAGATATGATCTTTTTAGCTCTCCCTTTCTTTCAGTTTGTCTCTCCCTTAGATAGATGTTTCAGTGTTCTCATCAGTGCATATTGTTTCATATTGTTTATCTCTCCCTTTGACAATAATGCCAAATAAATAAATAAACATACAACTCTGTAGTAGCCATGTAACTCTCTGTTGTCCGATGCATTCTCTGTATCTCTGTATACTGATATGCCAATGTTCCAGTTCTCCAAACTTTTCACAACCTTAGACATGATCCAAAGTGTGAACTATGATGCATCAACATGTATGATCTTTTGATAAGATTAGGCTGATGCAACATCCAGATCACATTAGTGACTGGTAGACAGGGGACAGACCCCAAGTCTAGTCCTCAAGTATTCAAATGTATCCTTCGGTAGAGGCTTTGTAAATATGTCTGCAAGTTGTTCTTTTGATGTAACAAACTCTAGCTTAACTTGCTTCTCTTGTACTTGTTCTCTTAAGTAGTGATACTTAATAGATACATGCTTTGTTTTAGAGTGCATCACTAGATTCTTTGAAATGTTTATTGCACTTGTGTTATCACAATATATAATCACCGGCTCAGTGATTATCTCATTCATACCTTCCAATACTTTCTTAACATATGCAATATTTGAATAGTTTGTAGCAGCAACAACATACTCTGCTTCGGTTGTAGACTGAGAAATGCAAGCCCGCTTCTTACTTGTCCATGTAACAAGTCTTTCACCAAATAAAAATGCTCCTTCAGTGGTACTTTTTCTATCATCCACATTTCCAGCCCAATCAGCGTCGGTATAAACTCTGAGTTCAAATTTTCCTTCCTTAGGATACCATAATCCATAATCTTTTGTTTTCTTCAGGTATCTTAAGATTCTCTTTGTAGCAACCATGTGTGACTCTCTAGGGTTTGGAGAAAATCTTGCAACAATTCCCACAACATGTGTTATGTCTGGTCTACTATGCACTACATACATTAACTTACCAATCATTGATCGGTACAATGTCTGGTTCACCTCTATAGTTTCATCTTCCTTAGTCAATTTACATCCAGTAGCCATCGATGTTCCCATAGGTTTAGCATCTTCCATGCCAAATGTCTTCAATACTTCCTTGATATATTTGGATTGTGTGATGAATATACCATCATTCTGCTGAATCACTTGTAGTCCTAGAAAGAACTTAATCTCTCCAAACATAGACATTTCAAATTCACTTCTCATTTCATCAACAAATGACTTACATATTTGATCTTGTCCTCCAAATATTATGTCATCCACAAATATTTCAGCAATAAGAATAGTATCATCAGTATCTCCTTTCATATACAAATTGCGGTTCTCACTTGTTCTAACAAATCCAATACTTAACAAATAAGTATGCAGCCTCTCATACCAAGCTCTCGGTGCTTGCTTCAAACCATATAAAGCTTTATGTAATCTACATACCATATCTTTCTTGTCTAGATCAACGAACCCTTCAGGTTGTTCTATGTAGACTTCTTCTTCAAGTATCCCATTCAAAAATGTTGACTTGACATCCATTTGGTAAACTTTGAACTTTTTGTGTGCAGCATATGCAAGTAACATTCTTACTCCTAATCTAGCAACAGGTGCAAATGTTTCACCATAATCAATTCCTTCCTCCTATGCATATCCTTTGCATACCAATCTAGCTTTATTTCTTTTTACCTCTCCATTTTCATTTTGCTTGTTTTTGAATATCCACTTACTACCGATAACATTCTTATATTTAGGTCTAGGTACTAAGGTCCAGGTTTTGTTCTTCTCTATTTTTTCTATTTCCTCTTTCATTGCATTAACGCATTCATCATTTTCCAATGCAACTTTTACATTCTTTAGTTCATAATCACAAACTAGACATGTACCTTGTCTTGTCTTACTCCTTGTTTGCATGCCAGCTTGTCTGTCTCCAATGATTTGTGTCTCAGGATGATGTCTTCTGACAAAACTTGCCAGTATTTGATTTCTTCTTTCTTGTTCATCCTATACAGGTTCATTTTCTTGCTCGATAGGTCCTTCCTGCTCGTCGGTTTCTCTTTCCTATTCCTCAGTATTTTTTTCCTGTGGACCGATTGTCACAGTTTGCAGCTTCGGTAGATACTCAGGTTGTTCAATGTAAGTGAATCTACCGTAGTCTTCTGATTCCTTTCTACTTTCCTCTGCATTCTTATCATCAAACTCATCAACTCGAACATTAGTACTTTTAATCATTTTATTAGTTACTCTGTTCAGACATTTGTATGCTTTACTTTTACTGGAATATCCTAGAAATATCCCTTCATCACCTTTTGAGTCAAGCTTTCCATTTCTTTCATCTTTCAGAATAAAACATTTTCTTCCAAAAATCCTGAAATAACTTATAGTGGGTTTGTGTACAAACCATAACTCATAGGGTGTCTTATTAGTGTCCTTCTTCAGTTTTACTTGGTTTAGCACACAAACATCAGTACTAACAGCCTCCCTCCAGTATGTCTAAGAAACATTCTTTTCTATCATTAATGTCCTTGTGCAGTCAACAATTGACCTATTCCTCCTTTCAGCAATGTCATTCTGTTGTGGTCTCCTTGGTGCAAAGACATGTCTTTTAATACCATGCTCATTACAAAAATTAGTAAATTCATCAAAGATAAATTCACCTCCTCTATAAGATCTTAAGCATTTCAATTCTTTACCAGTCTCTTTTTCTACTTTTTCTTTATACCACTTGAACATTTTGAATGCCTTATATTTTTCTTTTAAGAACATGATAGTCACCAACCTAGTATAATCATCAACAAAAAGAATAAAATATATGTCTCCATAGTAACTTTGAGTTCTCATAGGACCACATAGGTCGGTATGCACTAACTCAAGTATCTTCTTTGTTGAATAATCTTAGCTTTTGAAACTAGATTTAGTCATTTTACCTTTCTGACATTCATGACACATAACATGATCAGGCTTAGATAAGTTAGGTAGACCTCTAACTCTTTTCTTTTTACTGATCTTAATCATGTTATCAAAATTCACATGACATAACTTTTTATTCCATAGCCATGCATATTCATCTTTCATCATTAAACAAGAAGACTGATCATTATCAAGATAAAACAGATTACCTCTGGATTGTGTACTAGTTCCAACAAGTCTTCCTCCATCATCAAATATTTTCACCTTTTTGCTCTCAAAAGAAACTCGGTGGCCTGAATTGTTTAGTTGTGCCACACTTAGCAAATTATAGTTCAATCTTTTTACCCAATAAGCATTTTCACATTTTAATCTATCATTTATCATCAGGGATCCTTTACCTCTTACCATATAGGGTGCATCATTTCCCATTCTTACAAATCCTCCATTGTATTCATCAAGATAATCAAATTTGTCTTCATCACCAGTCATGTGATGTGTACAGCCACTATCTATAATCCATGTATCATTCTTATTAACCTTAGAGATAAGTGTTGTCTCTACATACCTTTCATCTTCTTTGAAATCATCCTTCATTGCTACAAATACTACCTCCACATCATCATCAGTGTCGGTATCGGTCATATCTTCTTCCTCAACAATGTAGCATACCTTCTTGCCTTTATCATTATTGTCTTGGTTGTCTCTTTTGTAGTGTTAGTAGCCTCTGTTGTTTCTTCTCCCATAGCTTCCTTCAGATTAGTCTTTGGTTCTTTCATCATCTTTCTTGTGGACATCTAGTAGCAATGTGGCCAACTTCTTTATAGTTAAATCATGCTAAAGGTAACTTACCTCTATACCTTCCTTTACCTTTAGGTAACCTTCTGGCCATAAGAGCTTCAATTTCATCAAGCTCATCATTAGTATTGCTATCACTATCATCATTCTTATTTCTAGACTTACCAATCTTCAGAGAAGACATAAAAGTGGATTCAACATTTGGTACAACACTATTATCATAATTGTTCAGTTCAAATGTTGTAAGCTTTCCAATCAGATTATCAAGAGTGAGTGTGTTGTTAGGTGCTGACCTATTTTCATGAATAACATATATTCTGATGGCATAGATAGGCAATAGGGTCCTTATAATTTTGCTTACCACATTGTCTTCATCAATAACTCCATATGATGCTCTAATAGCATGAACTACCTCCTTTATTTTGTTTGTGTACTGTACAATGTTTTCACCTTCTTTCATCTTCATGTCATTGAATCTTCCTCTTAAGATTTCGGCTCTTGCTCTCTTGACATTCGCATCACCACTATAAACTTGAGCAAGTTTATCCTAAATCTACTTAGCAATAGTACAGTCCTTGATGTCTTCAAATTCGGCATCTAAACAGGAAGCAAAAATCTCCATCATAGTAACATTATGTTCATGCCTGTCTCTTAGTTGATCAAGGGTCAAGGGACCAATGGGTGGTGCAAGGTATCCATTCTCCATCAGATCTAGGGCAGAATTCCCAATTCCAGATATATGCAGCTTCATTCAACTTTGTCATATTGTGAAGTTATCTTTGTTTAGCTTAGGCACTTCCCTCTTAAACATTTTGAGACCTTTGTGTTGAATTCCTTAAAACTATGTTCCAAGCAACCAACACTCTGATACCAATTGTTAGAATAACTAAGAGGGGGGTGAATCAGTTATCCACAATCCCAAATCAAAATGTATAATCCAAAACAATTTACTTAAACTTCTGCAGCTCGGTAACATAAAATACTATAATGTCTATGCTTTTACCGATTACCAGTCAATAACAAGTAATGATTACCGATCAAATCCAACATCTAATATGCAAAGTATGATAACAAAAAATCACCACAATGAACACATAACCCAAAAGATTTAACATGGAAACCCTGTGAAGGGAAAAACCACCTGGGACCGGCAACCCAAAAATGTTCACTCTTATGAAGTGAGGTCGGTGAAGACCCAACCCTGTTAAAGGTTACAAACACACTTTGAGGTGTGACCTTGTTAGAGGATTTTAGACCAACCGTTATCATCCAACCAGCATTCACTATGGGGTTGACAGGATAACAATGTTCATTCTATGAATGATACATATAAGACTTTCAAGTCCACTCTGTTAAGAGATTTCCCTATTTACAATGGTTAAAATGTAACAGCAATTAATCTAATTACAATACAACTTCAATTGCAGATGTTCAGATCTATATTATGCTCATTCAAATCCTCTTATCAATATATCAATTCTATATCAACAATAATCAATGACTTACTGTCATTTGGTAATAGCTTTCTAACACTCGGTAAACTCTACAGTTTGGTTCTCCTTAAACAATTTGATCAGGCATACATGAAGTTTGTTCATGCGATAATTCTGCAGTCTCCTTCCTCCAGCATAAGTTCCATAACAAAACCCTAGTCTCTTAAATAGACAAGTAAACCATTTTCTTCTCCTCCATAAGATTTTTCCACTTATTCTCCTTCGTCCATTTTGCTGCTTAAACCTTCCTCGGCTGATGTGCATGTAATACGTTTTAATTCCATCCTTTAGATCTTCCTTGAATTATGCTAGTTGTTGATCTTCATAACAAATATTATCTACATCTTTGATTTCGATGTACTTTCCAAGTCATCAATCCTTATCGGCTAAACTAATCATTTAGTTCATTTTCTCATTCTCGGTTAACAAAGAAATGTGTCGGTGAACACAAGCTCAATTTATACTGTGCTCGGTATACACTACACTGCTCGGTGTATACTGTGATGCTTCATCAACTGACCACACTGCCTTGTGTCTTTCAGCTCTTTTCCTCATCATAGATGAATGAAACATAATGAAGTCAATAACATAGGGTCATAGACTCATCAGCAAGTTACCCAATGTATTCCTTATCCTAATCTCTCATATACATCTTCCTCATGTAGATATTTTTGTTCTTCATCTCTCTTACTCCTTTTCTATAGATGTTTAGGTATTGTAACTTACAAGATAAGTGTTGTCAAACTAGTTGACATCAATGACAACATATTATTGATTTAATTATGTCATATCTAATCAGCAACTTGGTGATCTCTAATCATAGATCTTCAATTAGGTTCTAAATCAGTTGTAGTTCATCAGACACTATGCGGCTTACAATACATGCATGATTGGTTGCACCTGAGAGCGCATAATGTGCTCATGACAATGTTGATCGAGAGGTGGCACTCGGACACATCGAGTTTCCATTTTTTGACTGGGGAGGTGATTGTGATGCTACTGGACGTGTGGAGGATTTTGTGAGTACCAATCAGGGGAAAGATGTCTAAGTATTGGATAGAGAGCATGGAGTAATTCTTGGAGGATAGTTTTAGGTGGTGGGTAGACTAGCTGCCAATTGGTCGCCAGTGGATGTCATGGAGCTGGGGGATGGAGGTAGGATTTTCCCAACTAGCTTTGTATTTAGCCAGATTGGTAGGAGGGAGGTTGATGCCTAACCATTTGAGGCATGGTTTTTTATTGTATGGGTGAGGGTATTGAGCCAGATGTTGGAGGAGGAGATAGAGTATTGTTGGGGGTATACAATTTTGACATAGTTATACTATGATCTACATATTTGCCCATACTGTATCCAACGACGATGGGACCAGGGGTGACATTATTGCTTTTTTTGGTGTGGGATCACATCACAGTGGTATGAACATTGCAAGGAGAGGGGAGGTGACAACAATATGAGCTATTCACATGTCGGTACACACCACCATTGTTATATGGGGATGTGAGAGTAGTAGAGACTTGATAGATGATTTTGGATGAGTTGTTATGGTTCAAGTGGACATCGTATAGAGGCTGTGAGGCATGGGGATATTGGGATGAGCAAGCAGGTAGAGAGGGCAATACTTTGGATGTAGAGTACCAAGAATACATGCAAATAGACTGATAGTTGATTGGGAGGATGATATTTGAAATAGCTAGGTATATGTCATCACAAATGTGCAGACAGTTTTGCCTAAGGCGGGGTATAGTTCCAAAAATCTATCCACATTTGATCATCTCCACGGAGATTGGGTTAGTATGGGGCATCAGAGTAGATCTTTAGAATTTCAAGAGTAGTTGGAGAGGTATGCAGTCAGTACCATGGATAGAAATACAGAGACGGGTGGGAGCTATAAGGGTGACGACTGAGTATGCAGCCTAGTGGGATAGGCGTAGGCTGGCAAGGTTGACAGAGCTAGGAGTAGGAGAGGTTGGAGAGAAAATAGAGTCAAAGGATGAGGATGAGGGAGATGAGGGAGATGGGGAGGATGAGGATGAGAGACTAGTATCAGCGCTAGGATTTAGGTGGGGGCACAAAGGTAGGCTACGAAGCAAGGAGAGGGATAGTGCAGAGACCAATCATAGGTAGCCCTTCGTAGGTTCCAAGAGCAGTGCAGAGGGGTAGAGAGGAGGTGACCCTGGGGCCACTACTAGAGGATGAGGAGATGGGTCTAGGAGGACTATGATGAGATGAGAGGTAGGGGGATCAGGAGAAGGTAGTCATAATTCAAGTAGAGGTGGAACAATTAGAGGTAGTGGTGGCAACAGAGAGGGACAAAGCATGCAGGGCTGAGGCAGCCAAGACAACTGAGAGAGACAGAGCATATAGGGTTAAGGCATCCACAATGGTAGAGAGAGATAGAGAATATAGGGTTGAGGTAACCACAACAATAGAGATAGATAGAGTGTATAGGGCTGAGGCTCAGGTAGAGAGCATGCGGCAAGAGCTAGCTATACTATAGGTTCGAGTGGACACAAGAGAGATTACCATGACAAAGGTTGGCATAGGTATAGAGGAGATACCAGGGGAGGTATCCTAATTACTAGGATAGACAGAGGAGATGCAGAGACATATAGACCTTCTCACCCAATGGCTAATAGAGGATAGGGATACATGGCGTAGATGGGTAGAGACATACTGAGGGGAGGGGGAAATAGCAAGACAGGCAGCGACTGTGGCAGGTTCAGGGCAGTTACTGATAGTCATGTTGGATGCATAGTGAGATATAGCGAGGAAAGGGAGAGAGGTGACCTATTATATGGCCCTCTATCACTAGGTGGTACCTCCAAAGTAGAGACATCCACCTTATTTAGAGTGAGGGATATTAGAGAGGACCCGAGGTGTATCACCAGGGTCAGTAGCTAGGCCACCAAGAGACAGGGATATAAGAGGTGATAGTGCTAGATGAGTAGGGAGACTGACTACATGAGGTTCACAGGGAGAGGTCAGGACAATAGGGATATCTTCCCAAGGTCCATTTGATCCAGTTGATTATATAGGATACATATTTTGTGAATGTTTTGGATGGGATGCATATGTATAGAAGCACTAGAGACATTTTATGAGTTTATCTAATGGATTATGAGACTTTATGATGCATAGTTCTAGATTATATGACTGACATGTGTGATGCAAGATGTGTGTGATTAGGTGAAATATATACTACATGGTGTGCTAATCTATTTATGATGCAGGTCGTGTGTGGAGTACATAGTTTGTATATGTAAGCAATTGATGATTTATTATGCATATGTGATGTTTATGGATATGTAATGATTGATGGTGATTAATACATATTTAATGATCAATGCCTATTAATGATGCAATGCATAGTTAATGATTAGATATATTTGACATGCAATGGATATTTAATGATTAATGGTTAATGAGATATATTTGACATGTAATAAATAATTAATGGTTAATGATGGTGATGAAATAGTAACTATTAAATGAATGTTATTAACAATTTTTTTTAGTAGCGAATATTCACCTTTTGGTGAATTATGGAAATTATCATTTCCGAAATTGGCAAATCGTGCCCAATACACGGTGGCCCAAATCGCCCAATTTTAACACAGTAGTGGGTCAATAGTCTTTCGAATTGCCATTAAGATTTTGTTGTTTGATGTGGTTGATCAGTATATTTTCCTTTAATTAGTTGGACATGGTTCTTGTAACGACCTCTTAATTCACCAATGGTTATTAATTATGAATTGAATGAGTCGGCCCACTTCGCCCCCAAAAATTTACATTGTTATATTGACCAGGACCTATTTCTCCAACCATTTGTTAATTCCTACAATGTGCATTGAACAGGTCGACACATTTTTTGCCACACTTAAATCAAGATGTTAATGTATTTTGAAAAGCCTGTGAATTCACAAAAAATGGAAATTGGAATCATGGATTGATATAAATTCAAATCAGTTAATTAAAAGTTTGAAAAGTTAAACACAATTTCAGATTTGTTACATTCTTTTTGTGTCCCATTACAAGATTTTCAAGGGCCAGATTTACAAATTCAAATCTTGCAATAGTAAACAGAGGATTCAACATTTCAGAGAAAGCATAAAGGACCAAGGAAACCAATTATTTGTTCACACTTCACAGTATTGCTATTAATTTTATTTCCTAGAATCCTAGTGACTAGTGAGAAGTCAAGATGTTAGAAAAATGGTGACTATATTGAGTATCCTTAGGTTGGTTAAGGGATTGAGATGGTAGGGGAGGTTGATACTTAGACTTCTCACTATGGTGATAGAACTGAAGGGATTTCCTTGTCCAACATGGGCAAGACTGATACTTCTCAGGAAAGTGAAGGGATTGCAAATGAATCTGACATGGCCAAGGCTAAGACTCCTCAAGACATTGAAGGGATTGTAAGGGTTGACAAGGCTAAGACTCCTTAGGGAATTGAAGGGATTGGAAGGGTAGACAAGGGCAAGACTCCTCAGGGAAGTGAAGGGATTGGAAGGGTAGACGAGGGTAATAATCCTTAGGGAAGTGAAGGGATTGGGAGGCCATCAAAATGCCCAAAACTTAGAGATACTACCATAAAGGCTTTCTTTGGAATTGGAAATGTTTCTGCTCCATCAACTTCTACAATTATAAGTACAAAATCCATTCACAGTAGCTCACCAGTACCACCACCACAAGCTGTTGTTGTCATTGAGTTAAATCAAAATGTATCAAATGAGGATAAAAATGGCAGTACAGAAGAAGATGTTATAAGGGATACTAAGAACCAATTGGATGAAAATACTAGCAATGAATATAATATTGATGTTGGTAGGAAGGAAAAAAAGGAAAGTAAAAATGGGGCGGGAGTGGGAAATGACAAGAAATTTTAAGGTTGATTGGGTAGCAAAGTATTGGTTCATTGAACTAGTCCAAAACAATGATGAACAACCAATAGAATGCAGGTGTAATATTTGTACTTGAAAAACTAAAACAAAGAAGAAGTTGCAGCTAAAGCTTGACACTATAGAAAAGAATATTGGTAAGGTTTAAGAAAAACAAACCATAGATAGAAATGAAATATAATTAGTGAGACGTAAATCAAAGGAAGAATGTATTCATGTTAAGTATGCCATAGAATATGAAGAGCATAACAAGAGAATGCCAGTATTTGCTAGTAGTGGAAATCCAATCAAGGTTGGGTTTAAACATGCATTCAATGGAAAAGACTATTCAGATGAGTGTTGTTTTTCATATTCTATCCAAAGGTCATCCTATGAGAGAATTCTCAGAATATGGTAATTTATTATCTTTTTTGAGAGTTGCTCACTATCTTATGTCACATTGGTCAACTAACGCTGGATGGGAGATGGCAAACTTTCTTTCTAAGGTGGAAAAGAAAACTTTACAGGAGAAAGTAAAATAGTCAAGATTCATTTCATTAACCATAGATGAAGTTACTGTAGTAGATAACACTGCTTGGGTCTGTATACATGTGTATACAGTAAAAGAACATGTCTTCCAAGCTCATCTACTCTATGTTCATAAAATGAGGGGCAATTCAACAATAGAAAACTTATATTTTGAAGTGAAGAAAGCTTTAAATGAGGTTGTTGGTATGGATGATTTGACAATTGGCAAGAAGTTAGTGTGTGTTGGAGCTGATGGAGTTGCATTATTGCAAGGCCAAAGGAATAGTATTTGTGCAAGATTATAAACTAGTATTGCACCTTACATGCTTGGCATACATTGCATGGCCCATCGAATGAATTTAGTATATAAAATTGTAAATGATTTTCCTACAGTGTCAAAAGTTGAAGATCTAATCCACGAGCTATACTCTTACTTCTGCAGAAGTCCTAAACATTTTGCAAAATTTAAGATTTTTTCAGAGGGAGTAACACCAGGAAAGAATCTTCTCAAGGATGTTGAGACCAGATGGATCTCTTTGCATGGACCAATAGGATGCGTTCTAACAAAATATCAATCCTTGATCAAACTAATATATGAGTAACGCCTCACAGTAGACAAAACTCTTGATTTGTTACATAAGTTAAGTGATATAGAGACTATGTTAAATTTAGCTAGTCTTCTCCCCATGCTATATTTAATGAACAAACTTGCTAAGAAATCCCAAGACAAAACTATGTATATCCATGAGTATAGCAGTTTATGTAGAATGACATGCATTTCCCTTGATGCTCTGTATTCAAATATGACAGCGCTTCTAAACCCATTTTTTTTTAGGTGGAAGATAATTATAGATTTGAATCATGCTAAGAATTTTTAACAATTTAATGCAAAAAATGATTTATGTGTGTTTGTGAAAGGATATGAAATACTAATGCACCAATCTAAGACAGGCAAGAGAGGCAAACTACTTCCAGTTAAAAAGGCATATTTTGACAGGATTGTTAAATCTATTAGTGATAATTTGAAGTCAATTTCCTAGCAACTTTCAACTGAGATTCGTGAAATATTCCCTTGAGAAGAAATTATTGAAGCCATGAGTTGTTTGTTTCCTCATTTTTGGATAAACGTTAGAGATAAACAAATTGATGCACATATCTTTCATAAAAAAATTGATGAATTGCTCAGAGATTTTTCAAAACATGTTGATTTCAATGAATGACCAATTGACAGAATTTTAGATTCAGCTAATCTTCAAAAATAATGTAGACAATTTGCATCATGTATGAAATTACAGTTGAAAAACTTGGAGAATCTATTTGAACTTGGTGCAATAACCAAGCTTTGGAAAAGGATAGAGCAAAGTGAAGTATTGCGTGGTTCAATATCAAAATATTTCAAACTTGTTGATTTATGTCAAAAAATGATATTGGGGTTGGTGGAAGATGAAAGAGTTTTCAGTGCATTAGGGTTTTTGAAATCAAAGATTAAAAAAAACTAGACAAAAATTTGGAAACTTGCTTGAGGTTGTTTGTAACTTAGTTCAATGTTAGATATTTTCCTTATGATAGGACATTGGCAATTTGGAATTCTATGCATGAAAGACAAGGGCTTTGTAGCACTTCAAAACCTTGTGGTGCTACTACTAGTTTTGAGACAAACGATGGATCACAATCCCAGACTCAGAATGAAGATGAAGAATTTTTTGATTTTGAATACCCAACTCATAATGAAGAGGAACCTATTACTACTAGTAAATTTTAGGAGTTGGATTCCATGTTGGATATAGAAGCATCGAAGACTTATCACTAAGTCGGTGAAGTGATTTTGCATTTAGTTAATAGATATTCATACAGATACTCCATATACTGTACTTCTTGAATCTTGACTCATATTACATTTACAATTGACAAAACTATTGTTCATGATTTTTGTAATTTGAAGTATAATGTATACTGTATAATGTTCATGATACTATATTGAAATTTGAAGTATAATGTATTCCTAATTTCCTAATTTCCTAGAAATTTGAAGTATAATGTATTGAGTATTCCTAATTTTCTATGAATTGTCATACTCATTCAGAAGTAGAACAAAGGCATATTTCATAGTGTATTATCACTAGTCACTACCCAAGTATCAGAACAAATACAATTGATTTTCATATCGGTTGCACTCACTACCCAAGTATACTATTCATTACAATATAATTTAATATCAATCTATATCCCAGGAAAAAAATATCCCTTGTATCAGTTGTGGTATCCCATCTCATACAAAATTGATGGGATGCAAACAAGCTTCCAACTGACACATCTATTCCCTATAACTAACTAACTATAACTGACAAATTTAAGATGACAATAAGATAAACAAAAGTAAAACATAAAGAAAACTAATCTAGCATAATTGCTTCCTCGTCGAGTTTGACATCCTTTTCTGGAAATTCCTCAGGCTTCTTCAAATACTCAATTATGTATCCTTCTACTTGAACATGTGTGGGCCATTTGAAATGCAAAATATCATAAACAAGTAATATTAGATCATGCCATTTCTTCCCAATGACCACATAGGCTTCAACCTAAAATCTGGAGAACTTGACTTCCAAATAAATAATTTTGTCAAGAATATCATTAAATATTTCAATTGTAAAGTTATCTTCTCTATTCAATTGATCAACCACCTTTCCAGGTGATTCCTCAAATTCAATCTTCCATTCTTGAACATCCTTCACCTTTCCATTATCGCCAATAATATTTGGTATTGACGAGTGATTATTTGAAACAAAAGAAGTCATCCTTTGATTCACCTTATTTTCTTCATAGTCAATATAACTTAGATTATTTGATACATCTTTAATCATTTGTACAGTCAATTTGATTTTTTAAGGAGAATCTGGATCCCTCCTTGTAACTTCATTAACTTGACTAAGTTCAAAATGAGAAGGCCTCCATTTTCTCATTATCTCCTTGAGCTTAGGCTTATTTTCTTTGAAATAGATTTGCATGTATACTAAGCTATTGCAACTTGTGACGACTTCATCACATTGTTTCAACACACATTTTACTCTAAAAGACAGTATATCCTTTAAATTTTTACATTCACAAACCTTAGAAATACATTCTTTTTTATCAAGATCTTGTTGTGAACTTTCTAGAACCTGTAAAATAGTTTGTGGAACTAATATTGTCATACTAGGCCTTGTGGTTTTATATTGCATCAATTCCTTCTCCATCTTTTCCACCTTCAAATATAATTCATTAATTACCTTGTTCATCTCTACTTCCCTGAGTTAAGATTCTTCCAACTTTTATTGCATATGTTTAGCTTGAGCTATGTTAAACATAGCCCTGTGCATTAACTCTGAGGTTGAGGCTAATGGATTGGTACTATCAATAGTTTGAAAAACAACCATACCTTTTGAACCTTTTGCTATATCGATCAACTTGGGCTTTCTATCACCCTTAAAATTGATCTGTGTGGCTAGAGTCTCTTTTTTTAATCAAAGCTAGATCCTTCAATTTTCTCCAAAGTATTAAACTCTGCCACAAATGTGGGATCATCCTTCTTTCTGACTTGATCCAACAAGAATAATTATTCAGTGTAAGCCCTGACACAGTCAACATATTACTTTTCATCACTATATCCCTTGCTTCTTCAACAGTGCAAGTGATATCATCAATATTTGGCTCATCAATCATTTATTTGATTATGGTTTCATGTTGAGACTCTTCAACACACATAAGCCTTAATTTCTTATTTTTCTCATAATCTTTCATCTTGTATTGTATCCAAAAATCCTTAAATTCTTGTATTTTTGTAAAGTTGTCCTTCTGAAGGAACCTAAGAGAAATAGCTTCTCTTTCATCATTTGTGTCAATGGGAATGTCATCCTCAATAGTTTGCACTTCATATCCATGAACTTCATCTTGGAACATAGGGGGTGGAGATGTGGTTGTTTCTTTCTTCTCCTCTCTTAATCCCCTTAGGATATGTGCCACTTCCTCTGAATCACATTCATCAACTGAGTCATTGTAACTATAAGAAATGAGTGGGACAACATTTTCTTCTTGTTGCACTGGAGGTGGAGAGTCTGTATCTAAATCATGCAAAATAAATTTTCTCCTTTTCTTAGGAAGAGAAAGTGCCTTCTCAACCTGCTTAGGCTTTTCTTATTGTTGACTCTAGCTGAACAACTCCTCAAAATTCTCAATTCATTTCTCAATTCTCAACACTTCAAACTTTTCTTCATCATAAAATCTAGGTTGTCCCATTTTTTATCTTTCTCCTTCGATCTTGAAAAGTTTTTCCCACATGTTAACCTTCTGAATAATGGCTGAGATTTTATCACAATTTCTTATGACATCTTCATCAATATTAAATTTATGTTTGAACTTGGCAATCATGGATTGGATATGTCCCTCTGGGTCATAATCTCTTCTCTTCTCATTTTCCAATCTATAATAATTTTTTATATATTCTTGTAAATCAGTTAACATATTGGAACCAATGGTGAATCCAACAAATTTTACAGAATGAGGGATATATGTTCCTTTCTTCCTAGGAGATATAATCTCCTTCTCTGGCCACAACATATACCACATGAATTCCAAAAACCCAATCCATCTAATACATGTATGGGCAACTTATGAGGTTGTTTTCTACACCCATATATTTTGATCATTTTATACTTTGGTTTACAAATCCATTCCCCAAAGTTATGAGGATAATTCCTTTCATGAAAATACTCCTCAGGCCTAATCAATGCTTTGATTTTATGTGGAAATCTTTCCTTCGGATGACCTACCAACCTGTAAATCCATAACACAAATATATCTTGGAATTTGTTGAAATCATAATCTCTGCTATTCTTATCTCATGCTTAGCACCATAGTTGCACTGGAAGTTTGTTTCCTTTCCCATCACTTGTAGTCAATTTCAAAGATTCATTAAACTCTGAAATGTTTTGGTACAAAATTAAATGTAATAGCATAGAATAATTTTTAAATCATTAAGTGTTTTTTCCATATTATCAACTATTGATGCACTAACCTCTCTATCTCAGTAGAAAAATCAAATTCTAAATAGAAATTAGGGTTTTGAATTCTCATTAACATGTACATGAAGTCCAGAGGCATTTTTGACTTGGCATCCTCTCCACATAGTTGTGTCCATTCACGGTATGTATTTTGAAAGAAACCCATAAAACTATTTGTCAAATGTGGGCCTTTACTATCCACTGCTATCATTCGATTGTCGAGACCTCTCTTCATGAAATAGAAGACCTCTTTGTAATTGGAACTCCTCACCATTATCTCATATTCAATGATAGCTTGATCTCTGTCAATTATGGTTAGGGATTTCTTTCTTAGGTTAAAACATTGTTCTATACATGTCCTAGAAATATGCACCAGAGGTGAGCCATCTATTATCCTTATCATTCTAGTTTGTGGCATGTAGTGCTCGGCTCTAGAACATTCATCAACTCTACATCTGTATACACATTTGGGCCAAGTCCAACCTCCAAGGATTGCACCTCGGTTCCTTTTCATTTTGGTTTGCATAGAAAAATTAAACTAAGGACCTACCATAGACTAAAATGGTAGGATCTCAACAATCCCTCCATTCATCTAAAAATACATTCTTTGCACATGTATCTATCAACCCTAGCAATAGGCTAAGCAATGTGCTCTGTGGAGGTTTCTCTTTAGGCACTTTTTCTTTCTCGGAAACTTCCTTCTTGATATCTACTTCCTTCTTCTTAGTCATTTCTAAAAATGCAATAAGTTGCAAGCTCGGTGGAGACTTTTACTTACTGGTTTGAACTGCACAAGCTTGTGTCTTCTCAACTAGCTCCGTTCGCTCCATTGGCTTAGCTCGATCTACAATGTTTTTGATAATCAGAGCCAAATTAGTCAATCTTTTATAATCAAGCATCCAAAATCTTAATTCTCATTAATTTCCAAACTCATGATGAGATATTTTGTATGTGCAAATTTTGAAACATTTGTCAATACGCTCAACCATAAATTCGACCAGCCTTCATTAAATGTTTCACTTTTCGCTATTTCGCAACTCACTAATATGTCATCCGTGAAATATAAAAAAATCATTGTTTCTTTGTCCTCTTAATGTTGCCTGCAAACTAGCGAAAAATATCTATCATGCAAGCCTTATTATATAATCCTTGCGAAATAGAAAAAAATCTCCATTTCGTAGCCTTCAATTTTTGTCTTTACACCAATGCAAAAAATCATCATTTTGCAACTTCCAATTCCATGACCCATGAAGTAGCAAAAATGGTTCTTTTTGCTTGTTTCCAAGGTAATTTTTTTTATTATTAATTATTGTAATATGAATTGTATATTTTCTTAATAGAAGTTACAATTTGGACTTGTTTTTTGGAAAATTAAGGTAAATCCTAAATTGTTCCAAAAAAGTAGTTATGAAAACTAAAAAGTGATTACTTTAGTGTTTAGGAAAAGTTATTATTCAAGTGGTTACAAAAAATGGTTACTTGGTAGTTATGTGTCCCATTGATGACCAAAAAAATGTAACATAAACTATTGTTTGATTCATTTCTCACATAATGCAACATAAATTTTCTTCTACAATGTGATGACCAAAAAAATCAAGAGGAACTATTCATATTGGGTCCTAATCATTACCTTCTATGACAACATCTTGATTGAATCATAATTTGCCCACAAAATTAATATTTTTTTTAATCGATAATAGGTTGTGACATATATTTCCTCATACAATCACAGATTTCCTCATACAATCACAGATTTCCTCATACACTATCTAGTATCTACCCATAAGTCTACATCACCTTCATATTACATTAGTAATTAAATTTTCCAAGTATACATCCCAAATTTACCTAATCCCATAATACATATACATCTTGCTTGATAATGTATTATATAATATCTTCATTACATAGAAAAAGACATGAACAAATTTCAAACTCGCGAGACAAAAACTGTATTATCTTAATCTTCCATTCAATCTTCATATTGAAATTGTCCTCATCCATCTTCACATACTTAAAATCCTTGTCAATGTAGGAACATCTTCCCGTGGCAAAAAAACCTTCCATCAGCAGATAAATCATTTTTGCCTACTTCCTGCCAGTGCCCATCTTCCAATTCCAAAAACAAAAAAGTAAAATTTAAAATTGCAGGGGATATTTCTCTATCCTCTCCGTTTTGCATTAACCTTCTAGAGTCTCATTGACCTCTTCCATTTTTTATACCCATTAGGAACACTCAGTTTCCTTTCATCTTCCTTATTTCCATTAATGGCTTTCTTCAAATCAGTCCATTCTTTCTCACGCTCCAAATATTCTGGTTTGTTCGCCGTTTTCGGCCAGACGATAAAGGTCAGAGAAATACCAACTTCCAGACCTTCTTCCTCATCTTCCAAACACTCATTGTAATCAAAATCCCACCCTGGGTGTGCCCAGTCTAGTAGGGCCTTCATGTCCTCCAACATTTCCTCTTCAAACAGAGACTCAATCACCCCTTTAACTATGCTTTCATTCTCTCCAAGCTATAAACCCCACACCATTGTCATTCTGCTATGTCAACTTGTAATTTCCAACGATCTGTTGCATTTTGAAACAGATGCCCCAAGGTTCTCTAAAATGCACTAATTACTTCCTTTGACAGGCATTTCAACATCATCCTCAAACTGTGATCATCTACTGGGCCATATAGACCCTTCTATTGCTTCTTAGTTGGGAAGGTGAATGTTGGTTCTATCACAAACTGCTTCAAACCTGAACTTTAAACTACTTTTGTTCACCTTCAAAACCACTCACAAAGCTTTGCAAAGATAACCTTCCTAAAAGCATTTTAAGAAATCATTCCTTCCTGACGTCATCATAAATTACCTATCCTTTCAATCTTTCCTTCAATCACTCCAATCTCTACCCTCACACACTTCAACTATCTTTCATATCTTAATTCTACTGCCCCTATTATACTATAAATATATATTTTTATTCACCAATATATATTTTTATAATTTTGAAAAAAAAAACACAATTTTCCTAGATTTTTCACATAGTTTCAAGGAGCATGAATGATTCTCCAATTGAGATTATTATTTTTTCTTTGTAAACTAAAAATTTTTGCCAATAAAATTAATATTTTCCTCGATAGTTTTACAAATTTTGCTAGTTTTTTACACCTTTTTTGAAGGTGGAGGTTTCTTAAAGATTACTCTGGTTAAATGAACTTAGCTATATGAGGTGGACTGCAATGGTATGAGACTGGTTTTATTTTGTTGTTTTTGTGTATCCAATATAACCAATAGGATCAACTTAACCACTAAGGAAGGGGAGGAGAATAAACGAGACCCTTGCCTCAAACAAAAATGCAGAAAAGAAGCTAACTAATATGCAATTGAAATATAATGCAACCTGACTACATGATTTAGTGGGATCATTTTTTTTATGTCAGAGAGAAAACCCTAGTTCGATATATGTTGCAATAGGAGGTATGCATCATGTGTTATAAAATCACAGATGACGTTCTATTGTACGGACTAGACTCTTAGACAAACTAGATAGCTTTAGGAATGTAGATGTAGATTTCCTAATTATGACAAAACCTATGACGTATGTTTATTCGAGAGGTCTGGGTACACCCATGTCTTTTAAGGGATGTAATTGTTCTAACTCGTTGTCCACAATAAGATACACATAATCATAATTTAGAAAGCAACAAGAATGTTCTTAAAGTATCAACCAACAGATCATACCACAAATGACACATGCATCAAGTTTCACCATTCACAATATAGCAAGAGATGAAAGATCAAGGCAATCATGAGTAGGATATACTAATACAAAAATATAAAGTCAAGAAAGAATTCCCTCATGACCAAGTAGTCATTCGGTCCACATTTCTTTCCATGAATAGGGTAGGATTGATGGATTTGATTTGAGCCAATCAAGGAAAGATGCCTCCTAAAGGGCAAAGATTGATTGAATGAGATGGATATTCACTGGCAATAGATGTGAAAGGAACAATAACTCAGATATTTGATCTCACTCTTGATTTTGATAAGCATTTTTGTGGTCACTATGTCTGGGGAAAAGCTCAATGTGATGGGGTTAAGCTCAGTTTGCTGGGAGTTTTTCTTGGACCTTTATAGTGATGCGCAGATTAAGGAATAGAAACTGGACTAATACTAAGGACAATGATGGATAAGTACAGTGGGTACAGAACACAATGGATCCAAATCTGCTACCATAGTACCTGAAACAGGTTTTCACCATGATACTTGCCTAGAGTGCTTGTTTGCCAAGTTTTTAGTGCTGGACAAATTTATTTCTCTTTTTTTTTGTAGGGTGCATGTTTACCAGGTTTTCACCAATACAATGATTTTTTCAGGAATGTTTTTTTTTGTTTAGGATTTTCTTCTTTTCTAATTTTTTTTTGCTTTTTTCAAGATCATATGTATTGTTTTTGGATTTTTTTTTGACTTTGTAATTTTTAGGATTTTTTCAGGACTTGTTCTGATTTTTAGGATTTTTTTGCTAAATAAACATTGTACAGGAATTGAATGTTGACCTACGCATAAGATCTCTTTAGATGCAAAATATTTACAAGATTAGGGAGAAGATCTCCCTCAGGTGTTGCAATTTGATTCGCCCCAGAACCAAACTTGGCAGTAACAAAAAATGGAACCAACCAATTGGGTTTGAACTTTCCTATCTTTTCTCGACTCTGGAGGTTCTTCATGTTATGCTATAGGATTAAATCACCAACGTCAAACTCACAAAGTTTGATCTTCTCATTGAATTGTAAGCGCAAGAAATTTTGATACACGTGGAGGTGGTGAGGGCATTGAGGCATCTCTCATCAAGGAGTTGCAGCTCTTGCAAGCGGGTAACTCGGTATTCTTCTTTGGACATCAGATTCTTGAGATAAATCCTAAGGGAAGGGAGCTCAATTTCGATGGGAAGGACGACCTCAGAATCAAAAAAAAGGGAAAATGGAGTGGTGTCAATGGGAGTACAAATGGAGGTGTGGTAGGCTCAAAGGGAAGGATTGATTTGCAAGTTCCAATCATAGCCAATGTTATCGATAGTATTCTTGAGGATTTTTAATATGGTCTTATTTGTAGCCTCAGCTTGACCATTTCCCTGTAGGAAGTATTTTCATGAGCAATGTTGGGTAATTCCAAATTTCTTACAAAGTTCAATGACATCCTTATTCTTGAAGGGAATTCCATTATCAGTATGGAGATCTTTTGGGATACCATAATGACAAATGATATAGTTCTGGATAAACTTGGAAATTTGTTTACTGGTAGTGTAGGTGAGAGGGATTGCTTCAACCCATTTGGTAAAGTACTCAGTGGTAGCTAGGATATACTTGTGGCCACTGGCAGAGTTAGGGAATATCTAGCCCACAAGATCAAAACCCTAGCGAGAGAAAGGCCAAGGCATGATGGCAGGTTGGAGGGATTGAGCGGGGGCATGCATCAAATCATTGTGTTGCTGGCAAGGAGCATATTTATTTACATAATGATAAGCATCATACTCTATTATCAGATAGTACTATCTAGTACATAGCAATTTCTTTGCTAAGGTAAGGCCACTGGAATGGGCTCCACATATTCCTTGATGTACCTCTTCCAAGGTTGTGTGTGCTTCCTCCAAATTCAGACATCAAAGAATAGTTCCATCAAAGTGTTTTCGAAATAGGATGTCTCCAAGAATTGTATAATGGGATGTATGATGGATAAAGGTTTTCTATTGGTTAGGCATAAGGGTGAGGGGAATGGTCTTATCATGAACGTAGGTGAGGAATTCTTGATACCATGGTGATTCAGAACCAGCAATATCACACACCAATTCAAAATATGACTGGTCATAGGTAGGGACCATAAGATTCTCAACAAGCAATTCACATTGTCTACTCATCTCTGGCATAGATATCAAGGAAGAAATGGTAGCCATAGCATCAATTTCTTTATTGTTTTCTCTAGGGATATGCTAGAAAATGATGCTTGCAAAATGTTTCTTGAGATCTTCGACCGTGCATCGGTAAGGGAGAAAATTATCATCCTTTGTGTGAAATTCATCATTTACTTTCTTGATAACCAATTTGGAGTCACCAAAAACAAGAAAACTTGTGATCTTCCACCTGACAACTTGGTGAAGCCATGTGACCAAGGCCTTGTATTCTGCTATGTTATTGGTACATGAAAATGTCAAGTTGTATGATTTAGGGATGAAATCCCCTTGCAATGTAACAAATAGAATACCTACCCCCAATCCTTTCTAAGTGAAAGTTCCATCAAAGTAGAGCTTCCACTAAATGTAAGGGGTGACAGTCATGATGGTTTCATCGGGAAAATCTATGATAATAGGATGATCTTCTAGAATAGGAGCCTCTACAAGTTCATCATCTATTGATTTTCCTTTGATTTCCTTGTGTTCTATGTACAGATTATCAAATTCACTAAGTATCATGACCCATTTTGTTGTGTGGCTTGTCAAAGCGGTTTTAGATAACAAGTACTTTAGTTGATCAATATTTTCTATCAATTGTACCTTATGATTGAGCATGTAATGATGTAGCTTCTACATGAAAAATACTATAGCCAAGAAAGCTCTCCCAATAGTTGTATAGTTGAGCTCATACCCCACTAAAGTTCTATTGAGGTAGTAGATGGCACACTCCTTTCTATTTTAGTCTAGTTTTACTAGGAGAGGACCCAGTGCTATGGTAGTTGCTGAAATGTAGAGGATCAAATACTGACCTAGAATAGGCAAGACCAACACTAGAGGATTAGCTAGATATTACTTGAGTTGTTCAAAGGCCTTATGATATAAGAAATCCAAAATGAATTTGATATCTTTTCTTAGCGGGTGGGAGAAAGGATGCACTTTGTCTGCCAATTGTGACACAAATCTTTGAATGGATTGAAGTCTCCCTTGTAGGCTTCATCGTTGTTTCAGGGTCTTAAGAGGTGGCATCTCCAAAATGCCTTTCACCTTCTTAGGATCCACTTCTATTCCTCTATCAGAGACAATGTAGCCTAACAACTTTCCTGATTGCACACCAAAGACACATTTCTTGGGATTTAGCTGAACCTTGTACTTCTCCAATCTGTCAAAGATTATGGTAAGGATAGAAATGTGTGATTTTCATGTCTTGTAATTTCCTAAGATATCATCCACATAATCTTCCATAATCACATGAAGGAGGTCATAGAAGATAGTTATCATGGCTCTCTGATAAGTGACGCCTACATATTTTACACCGAAGGGCATGACCTAGTAACAGAACATACCCCAAGGTGTGGTGAATATAGTTTTGTGTTGGTCCTCCACTGCTATAGGAATCTAATTGTATCCAAAAAATTCATCTATGTGGGACAACATCTCATGCCCAACAATCAAATCCACTATAATGTTGATATTAGGAAGTGGAAAATCATCCTTAAGACATGCGGCATTAAGGTCTCTGAAATTAGTACAGATCCAGATGCCTCCAAAGGGTTTACCTACTGGTAAAATGTTGGAGACCCACTTAGGATAATCTATGGGTCTAATGAATTCTTCTTTGAGCATCTTTTGTAGTTCAACTTTGACCTAGAGTGCCACTTGTGGATGCATCTTACGTAATTTCTTCTTTATAGGCTTGATTTTTGGATCTACGGCAAGATGATGTACAAATAGATTAGTATCTAATCCAAGCATATCTTTATAAGTCCATGCAAAATTGATTTTTTCCTTCTTCAAAAATGAAGTCATGGCTTCTTTTTCTTTCTCATTAAGGGAATCTACAATGTAGGTGATCTTTGGATCTTCTTCAGTACCAAGATTGACTGTAACTATATCTTCTTTGAGGATAGAATATTTCTCCAGCAGTAGTGACATGAAAGGCAAGTCAACTTTACCTTCCTCTAGCACCTTTGAAAGGTTTTCACTAGAGGACACATCCTTTATTTTATCTTTTTCTTCATCCAGGGGTGCCTCAGAAAGGTTTTCACTGAAGGATGTTTTATCATTTTTTGGATTTTCAAAGTTTCTTCTTCACTTTTGTGACTAAGGGAGTTGACTTGGCTACAGAAGAAGGCTTTCTCATTGTAGTGGATCTGATGCTCATTTTCTTGAAAATTCCTTAGTCCAAAAAGTGCTAGAATTGCCTCATTCGAATCATATATATCTAAGTCAAGTGGTGAATCTTGTTGGTCCCAATCAATTAGCTCATGGTTAGTAAGGGGAAGTTCAAGTGAGGAAAGGTCTGATTGGGTGATATGGAGGATTTTGGTATCAAGATCTTCTTCAATGTATTGAAAATGGACTTCAAATAACTCTTCTTCAGTGTCTGAATCAGATTCATTCACACAATAGTTCTTGGCAAAACATTTCTTAGTCTCTATGGAACCCAATCCTTTTCCATGAGGATACCTAGTTGCTTTGATGAGAGTTTTCCTTCCATTTTATTTTTCTCCAAGGCCATACTTACCATGATATCTCACACTTTCGACAATGGGATTGACCTTAACATATTTCCCCTTAGGAACATCCACAAGTTTATCTTCATCATCATCAAATAGCCAGGATAGGAAATTATGATCCATGTGTTCATCTGAAAGAGATCCCCAATGTTCAAATGTAGTTTTCTTGCATTTCATGGTTTCCTTTTCTCCCTTAGGGAATATTTGTGAAGTTTTACCATAGGATTTTGGGGAGAGGGGTAGCTGACCAATACACATGGTATTTGTGAACTTATACTCCCTCATACCTTGATCTGTGAATCTATCCTTCTTCTCAGACTCAGTAACCTTTTCCTTTCATTTAGATGTCTTTTCTTTATCTTTAGAAGAAGTGGACTAGATAGGAGTTTCTTGTGTGATAGGACATACATACTCGTTCAGTGGGTAGTAATTTGATTTCTTACCTTCTAGCCTTTTGCAATACTGGAAGGGTTCATGATCTCCAGGGATTATTATTTCGGCCCCATGGTGTGGTAATTTTAAACATTAATGAAATGTGGATGGGACACTTGAGATAGTGTGTATCCATGGTCTACCCAAGAGAATGTTATAGGGTAGATCTATATTGAGCACTTGACAAACTGTTTCAATAAGGGTTGGGACCACTTGTAAGGGGAGTGCAATGAGACCTTTACTCACATTTTCTTTTTCATCGTATGCTTTTATTGTGATTATTTTATTTACATCAATAAGGTCTTCAGAAAGACCTATGTTGTGGATCATCCTTAAAGTACACATATTCATACCAGATCCATTGTCTATGAGGACTCTTTTGATTTAGGTATTATGAATGGTGACTTGGATATGCATGGGTTTATTGTGATGAGGATCGAGACCTTGGAAATACTTGTCAGTAAACACTAGGTGTTGTTGGGAAGCTAATTTTTTTATCATTGCTTGGAACTGGGATGTATTGATATTTCTGGGAACACAAGACTCAATCAGGGCATTTTCAAGGACCTCTTTGTGGATAGGGGGTGTATGTAGATATCTATGTAGGAGTCTTCTTTAATTGAGAAAGAAGGTCATAATGCAATGCATGTCATGTCGATGTGGATGGTGGAATAGGTGGATCTCTAACAAGTGGCCGATTTGCAGTGGCTTGTACAGTGACTCGAGGACGGTAGGTGGTGGCATTACAATAAGCACTCTTTAGATTCAGTGTGTTTACATGAGCTTCAATTTGTTCAATGTGGCCACACAGTGAGTCAAAACTACATACATCATTTTCTTCTAGGCTACCGCAAGTGCGTTCATCTCCTGAGATCTTTTTTGTAGTGTAATCATAGGAAAAGCCTTTGGATGATGAGGCGTTATTTTGATTTTTCTCTGGAAAAGGCTTAGAATACATTTTTAATTGGGCATTGGAGGTAGAGGCATTTTGACCTTCTACCTCAATTTTTCCATTGTCAATTAAATCTTGAACAAAATGGAAAAATTTCATGCATTTCTTGATTTCATGCCCTTTGATGCGATGATAATCGCAATATTTTTTATCTGTATACCAGTTTGGTTTTGTTTGATTATTATCGAAAGGTCTTGTGTTAGGATAGACCATCATCCCCTGATCAACTAAACATCAAAAGATGACATCAAGGGAGTCTGCTAGCTGTGTGAATTGTCTTTGTTGTTGTGGTCTATTGTTGTTTTTGTTGCCTTTATAACGTGAGAATAGGGAACTATAATAACTAGATTCTTGATTCTAATTTTTATTTTGATTATTTTGATTGGTTTGATTACCTTGATTATTTTAGTTATTATTCTGATTGTAGTTATTTTGATCATTTTTATTATGATTGCCTTGATTGTTTTTGTTGGATGCTTGCACATTTTGGACATGCTTAGCATCCATCACTCCATCATTAACAACACCCTTGTACTTGGACCATAATTTAGGTTTATCATTGGTGATGTTAGATGAATTAGAGGGATAATGTTTAATCTCCCCTTTCATCAAAAGTCCATCTCCAATATATTTTCCCTTCTTAATGAATGCCTCAAATGAATCTGGGGTATCCATTTTCACTTGGAATGACATTTTTGTAACCAGATTCTTAGTGAAGATATCGACGAGGTGTGAACTTGGAATCTTCCAAGGCATACAATTTGCAAGATGTCTCCATCTTTGAAGAAACCTAGCAAAGGTTTCCCCATTTCTTTGTTTCATGTTGCATAAGTCACTAAGTGGCGCTTGGTGTTTGATGTTGTAGGAGTATGGTGCAACAAAATTCTCAGTGAGATCATGGAATGTTGATACAGAGCCGAGAACAAGATTCATTAGCCACTCAAGGGTAGGGCTGCCAAGACTCCTAGTGAAGAGTCTTTTTAGGAATTTATCATTGTGGGAAACTTCTTGAGTTGCTACATAAAATTCTTTGAGATGTAGGGCATGATTCTCCCTTTTATTTATCAAATTTAGGAATCTCAAAATTGGTGGGGAATGGTTGAACACTAATTGATTTATTAAATGGATAAGAACATATCTCTGAAAAAGAGAATTCATTCTTCCCACCTTTTTGCATAGTCGTCATCATGCTCTTAATCTCATTGATTTGTTGTACCAACTCAAGAGGATTATTGTTGATGATTGTATGGACTTGATTTGTTCCTCCCCCAAATGATGTGTTATGTCCTCTGAGAGGTGGAGGATTTGTGTTGTGTCTACCAAGAATGTGGTTCATGTTATTCGTATGTGAATAATTTTGATTCTTCAAGACTCCATTAGGCTTTGAGAAGATTGAAGAGGAGCATCACCTTGATGACCTTGTTGATGTTTAGGTTTGTGGCATTCATTCGAGTCATTATTGTTCACTCCATTGACATTGGTATTTTCATTCGAGTTGGGTATGTTTAGAAGTTGTCAGATTTGTTCAAGTGTATCATGGGAAGTTTGATCTGTGTTATCATATTTTGAAGGCATGATGGGAAAAAACTTGCTTTTTCTAGTTCTAATCAGATTGTTCTCAAGAAAGGTTTCATCAAAAAATTTAGGGAGCATGACACCCCTTTGAATAAGGTTCAAGAAGATATTGGAACTGTTGGCTTGAATTATATCTTCCACTAGGCTCAAATTGATAGGATCATCGAAGAAATCTTTAGCTCATGAATTTCCACTGACACTTTTAGGTATGGTCGTGTCTAATTCCATATGTGGTTCTTTGTCATCATTGACATCTTCTCGGTAAACATTTTCTTGATCGTTATCCATGGTGATAGATTCTTGTCTTATTTTTCTTGATATCGGTTAAGTACCATGAACGAGTGACCTTGGGTTAATTTGAATAATGTTGAAAGATTGACGAAAGATGTTGAGAGGAGGAAATGAATTGATGAATTAGGAGCAACTTGGAATAGGATTAGATTAAGAGGATTAAGCCTCTAGGATTGATTTAATTAATTAGATTTGATTTGGGATTGATTTAATTGATTGGATTAGAGAGGAACTAAGCCTCGAAGATTGATTTGATTTAAAGGTTTGGAATAAACCTAGATGAAACAATACCTTTTGATTGTGCAAACAAAATATTGGATTCAATTTAAAATATTCTCTTATTTGGGTGATAAACTAATGATCCCCAAACAAAATAGGATTGGATTAAAAATACTAGAGAAAGACTCGGTTCTCAAAGTAGCAAGGGATTTATGTTTTATTTGATTAAAGGTCTACGTAACACTATTGGATTGATTCTTCCACCCTATTGCTTGATTAAGGTGTGAAAGATAGATTGATTTGATTTTGATTTGAAGTCCAAGGTTTTGATTAATGCTCCTAATGTTTTGAAATGTGGATGAAGGAGGATATGATTAAAGATGAGGAAATGATGAGTGATTTGAAGAAGGATGAAGTTCAAAGGAACTTAATCATTTGATTCCCAAGTGACAAAGGCCATGTTCACTTTGTTCTTGGCAATAAAATTGGCAACCTGGTTGTTATAGTTGATTTTATCAAACTCTTCACTGGCTTTAAGAGTCTTTTGGATAGATTTTGAATAGGATTTGTTGACACTATCCTTTCGATCAGTAATATTCTTTTCTTTGTAGACTTGGGAATCTATAAGTTTTACCCTCTTATGTTTCACATCATCAGTCATGTCTTAAAAAGAAGAAAAACATGATGTGGATTGTGATGACAAAATCAGGAAGACAGTATTGTTAGATAATTGAGAGGGGGGTGAATCAGTTAAGCCCAGTTATCCTTCAGTCCCAAATACTCTCAGATGTATAAAACAAATCCTTTAAAACAATCTAAACAACTCAATAAAAACTTTGTCTGTTCTTTTTTGTTCATTAACCAAATACCAGTAAAATAAACTAGTATATAACGATCAAACCAGTAATTGCAATGTGAAAAGTAAAATAACAAATCATCACATCCATACATATATAACACTATATTTTTAACGTGGAAACCCTGTTAGGATAAAAACCACGTAGGATCGGTACTCAAATAATTTCACTCTTCTGAAGTGAGCTCGGTTAAGAGACAACCTTGTTAAAAGTTACAAAACACATTGTAAAGTGTGGCCTTGTTAGAGGATTTATCACTAACATTTCTCCATGACCATACATTCACTTGGGTCATCAAGAAAACAATCAACATTCATTGAATGTCATAATAAAGACTATTCAGTCCTACTCGGTTAAGAGATTTTGTCTGTAGCAATAATTAGAATGCAACAGTAAATGATCTGATTCAAATACAACTTTCTTTGTAGATATTCAGATCTATGCTAATCTCATATGCCTCTGGCCATCATAATCTCTTCAATTTCTTTATATTCTTCAACTTTTTTCTTCTTGGTAATCTCCTTTCTCTTACGCTTGATGTAGTCTATAGAATTGCTCGGTTCTCACTTCAACCTATCTGGCCAGCTTCACATGAATACAATCTCCTCACGTGCATTGTTCTTAATGAATCTATTGTCTCCTTTTATAGACATGATAAACTATTTTCTTCTCATCCATAGATTTTTCCACTTAATCTCCATTGTTGATTTTTCCACTTTAACCTTCCTGAGAATTTGTGCCTTCGACATGTTTTAGTCTTTATCATCTGATCTTCCTTGAATTTTATCAGTCGTAGATCTTCATAACAAACTTTATCTTTAACCTTGGAATCATCCATATTCATCTAGCTCATCATCTCAAGTCGTCAATCACATGTTCCATCTTATTTCTTTCACTTGGTCAATACTGTGATGTGTTAGTGACATCTAACTCGGTTAATATTGTACTCGGTATACACTACACTTTCTCGGTGTACACTATTTCAGCTCGGTGTATACTAAATTCTTCATATACCGACCACATAAACTTTTACATTCTTGATCTTCAATTCTTAACAGAATCATGTAATATAATCAAATCACTAACATATTGTCATAGACTCATCAATAAGTTACCCAATGAATACCATACCCATAATTTAGTCATACATCTCATCTTCATGTTAATATTTCATTCCTTCACCATTATACCTTTTTCACATATTTGCAACTATCATGATAAGTACAATAAAAAACTAGTTGACATCAATGACAATATAATAACTAATTTAGTGTGTCACATATACCTTTGTAGCTCTGTGATCATCCTCATATTTTGTTCTCCAAATAATCAATCAGATTTAGTATAACAATCTCTCACTTTGGCATTGATGGAAACACAATATGTAATATGTCATAGAATACCAAACATCTTAAGTGTCTACAACTCTGTCTATATGTTGTGACTCAGTAATGCATTTAATATGTTTAATCATTACACAGCATCTCTATCATTTATCTCTCCCTTTCGGTTAGCTTCATTTCTAACTGATATCTCATGTAATCTCTTTCTCTCTAATGTTTCCTAATCATCTCTCCCTGTAAATCATCCTTGAATATTTCATGAGAATTCTCTCCCTTTAAGTGCAATATCTCTCCTTGTAGATATTTCATGATCATTCTCTCCCTTTGATAGCAATGCCAAAAACAAATCAGCTCTTCAATAGCCAAATCAATATCTCTATTGTTCAATGTAGATTCTTGTACCTTGCATGTACATATATGTTCTCTGTTTCAGCTTGTCTTTCACCTTCACAACCTTAGGAATCCCAAAGTGTGAACATCATGCATCAACATCATTAGATCTTCTAATAAAGTATAGATTGATGTAACCTTATATCACCTTAGTGACTGTTAGACAGGGGATGGACGTCTAGTCTACTTCTCAAGTATTCAAAAGTATCCTTTGGTAAAGGTTTAGTGAATATATCAGCAAGTTGATCTTGTGACATCACATATTCCAATTTGACTTGTTTTTTCTTGAACTTGCTCCCTCAAATAGTGATACTTAATAGATATGTGTTTTTTCTTTGCATGCATCACTGGATTCTTTGAAATATTAATGACACCTATATTATCGCAATAGATTATCACTGGATCAGCGATCTCCTGGTTCATACCTTTCAATAATTTATTTATCCATGCAATACTTGAACAATTAGCAGCAAAAAAAACATATTATGCTTCTACAATGGACTGAGAAATGAATCCTTGTTTCTTACTTATCCAAGTTACCAATCTTTCACCCAAAAAGAATTCTCCACATGTAGTGATTTTTCTATCATCAATGTTTCCAGCCCAATCAACATCAATGTAAACCTTCAGTTCAAAATTGCCTTTTTTCTTATACCATAATCCATAGTCTTCAATTTTTTTCAAATATCTCAAAATTCTTTTTTACAGAAGTCATGTGTGACTCTTTAGGATTAGCAGAGAATCTAGCTACAATCCCAACTATATGTGCAATATCTGGTCTACTATGCACAACATACATCAACTTTCCAATCATTTATCTATATAAGGTTTGATTTACCTCAGTTGACTTGTCATCCTTTGTAAGCTTGCATCTGGTTACCATAGGTGTACCAGCTAGTTTTGAATCTTCCATACCAAATATTTTCAAGACTTCTTTGATGTACTTAAATTGTGTTATGTATATGCCTTCATTCTGTTGTAGTATTTGCAAACCAAGAAAGAATTTGATCTCACCAAACATTGACATTTCAAACTCTTTCCTTACTTCATCAACAAAAGACTTACATAAGTTATCATGACCTCCAAATATGATATCATCAACAAAAATTTCATCAATAAGAATCTTATAATCAATTTCACATTTCAAATACAAGTTGGTGTTGTGACTTGTTCTAACAAATCCAATTCTTATGAGATAAGAATGCAACCTTTCATACCATGATCTTGGTTCTTGTTTCAGTCTATATAATGCCTTGTGCAACTTACATGCCATATTATTTTGATTAGGATCAACAAAACCATTAGGTTGTTCAATGTATACCTCTTCTTCAAGTATCCCATTCAAAAATGCAGATTTCACATCCATCTGATATACCTAAAATCCTTTATAAGTAGCATATGCAGGTAGTATTTTTACTCCTTCAAGTCTAGGAATGGGTGCAAAAGTTTCTCCATAATCAATTCCTTCTTCTTGTGCATAACCTTTACAAACTAGTCTTGCTTTGTTCCTTGTGACATCTCCATTCTCATTCAGTTTATTTCTAAAAATCCATTTAGTGCTAATCACATTTTTACCTTTAGGTCTTTGTACTAATGTCCATGTCTTGTTATTCTGTATTTGTTCAATTTCTTCATTCATTTTCTTGATCCATTCATCATTTGCCAATGCATCTCTAACAGTTTTCGGCTCAAATTCACAAACTAAACATGTGTTATTCCTTAACTTACTTCTAGTCATCATTCCTACTCCTTTGTCTTTAATTATTTGATCTTTTGGATGGTGTCTTCTCACATACTTTGCAAGTATAGGTTCAAATCTTTGTTCTTCAATTTTTCTCCACTTGGTGCATGATCATCATTTCCATCAATAGATGCTTATTGTTTCTCGGTCTGTAAAGATTGTTGCTCGATATCATTATTCTATTGCACGGTGACACCAGATTGTTGCTCGGGTAGAGTTTCAGGTTCCTCAATATAAACAAATCTACCATAGTCTTCTAGTTCTTTCTTACTTTATTCATCATTCTTTTAATAATGTTCTAATAATTTTACTTACCAATGTGTCTTCTTCAATAAGTTCTCCTGCTCCTTGGATAGCATTTGCCACTTCCTTGACTTAGTTGTTGTATTGTGTGATGTTTTCACCTTCTTTCATCTTCATATCATCAAAATTACCTCTTAGACTTTCAGCTTTTGCTCTGAGCACATTCACATCTCCTCCATGAGCTAGTGTTAGCTTGTCCCACATCTATTTTGTAGTTGTACAGGTCTTGATGTCTTCAAATTCAGCATATGATAGAGAAGAAGCAATCTCAATCATCATAGGATTATGTTCTTGTCTTTCTTTCATCTGTGTGACAGTCAAAGGACCAGTAGAGTTTATGAATTCATTTTCCAAATAGTACATTGCATAATCTTCAATGCTTGATAGATACAACTTCATCCTGCTTTACCATGTTGAGAAATTATCTTTGTTCACCTTCAGCACCTCTCTCTTATACGTCTTGTGATCTTTTACTTGAGTCCTTTAGACTTCTTCCTTCAAGTACTCTAGCTCTAATACCAATTGTTAGATAACTGAGAGGGGGGTGAATCAGTTAAGTTCAGTTATCCTATAGTCTCAAATACTCTCAGTTGTATAAAACAAATCTTTTAAAATAATCTAAACAACTCAGTAAAAACTTTGTATGTGCCTTTTTGTTCATTAACCAAATACTAGTAAAATAAACTAGTATATACCAATCAAACAAATAATTATAATGTGTAAAGTAAAATAATAAATCATCACATCGATACACATATAACACTTGATTTTTAATGTGGAAACCATGTTAGGGGAAAAACCACCTGGACCGGTACCTAAAATAATTTTACTCTTCTAAAGTGAGCTCGGTTAAGAGCCAACCTTATTAAAGGTTACAAAACATATTTTAAAGTGTGACCTTGTTAGAGGATTTATCACTAATAGTTCTCTTTGACCATACATTCACTTGGGTCATCAAGAAAAAAATCAACATTCATTGAATGTCATAATAAATACTATTCAGTCCTACTCAGTTAAGAGATTTTTTCTTTAGCAATGGTTAGAATGCAACAGTAAATGATCTAATTCAAATACAACTTCCTTTGCGGATATTCAGATCTATGCTAAGCTCATATACTTCTGGCCATCATAATATTTTCAATTTCTTTATATCCTTCAACTCTATTTTTCTCTGTAATATCCTTTCTTTGATGCTTGGTGTAATTTGCATAATTGTTCGGTTCTCACTTCAACCTGTCTGACCAGCTTCACATGAATACAATCTGCTCACATGCATTGTTCATTATGAATCTCTTGTCTCCTTTTATAGGCATGACAGACCATTTTCTTCACATCCATAGATTTTGCCACTTAATATCCATCGTTGATTTTTCCACTTTAACCTTCCTCAGAACTTGTGCCTTCAACACGTTTCAGTCTTGATCATCTGATCTTCCTTGAATTTTGTCAGTTGTAGATCTTCATAAAAAACTTTATCTTCATAACCTCATAATCATTCATATTCATCCAGCTCATCATCTCAACTGGGCAATCACATGTTCCAGCTTATTTCTTTCACTCGGTCAATACTGTGATGTGTCGATGACATCTAACTCAGTTAATATTGTACTCGGTATACACTACACTTGCTCGGTGTACACTATTTCAGCTCAGTGTATACTAAGTTCTTCATATACCGACCACATAAACTTTTACATTCTTGATATTCAATTCTTAACAGAATCGTGTAATACAATCAAATCGCTAACATATTGTCATAGACTCATCAATAAGTTACCCAATGAATACCATACTCATAATTTACTCAAACATATCATCCTCGTGTTAATATTTCATTCCTTCACCATTATACCTTCTTCAGATGTTTGCAACTATCATGATAAGTACAGTAAAAAACTAGTTGACATCAATGACAATATAATAACGGATTTAGTGTGTCACATATACCTTTGTAGCTCGGTGATCATCTTCATATTTTGTTCTCCAAGTAATCAATCAGTTGTAGTATAACAAGTATCTTAAAGGATCAAAGGATGTTCTTGGCAAGAACTAATTTCATGCATACATCAAATGTTTGAGTTACAAGCACATTTATCGAAAATAGTCATACAAGGGACAAAGCAACCTTGTGGGATTCAAGTGTATAGGTTTGTTTTGCAATGGAAAGTAACAAGCACACTTTTTATCCCTAGAAGAATATTGGCTGAGATTGAAAATCCTTTCTCACTGACTTAGGAACACACCTAACAACTTCTCAGAATACGATCATCAACAAGCATGCAATGGCTCCAGTCATGATGTCGTATTATCAAAGTATTAACATTGATGGGGGCTCAATATGGTGAGTGTCTTGGGGAGATTACTATTCTCCTTGCACGTAGATTATCAACCTTTCAGAGGTGAATCGGGTGGTCACTACTCTACAACTTTTAATCAAGGCATACATTCATGATCATCTCCTGTAGTCTCGACTTGCGAGATTGAGGCCTATAGCCCTACAAGTACTTCAACCAATGTAGTCCCGCAACCAGGATTTAGGCTGCTTGGCCCTACGTGTGATGAAGCATATGTGAACACAGAAGTGTAAACATAGAACTAACCATGTCTTTCGAGACTTCAATCTCAAGGAAGCATATATTTATAGTGGGTAGAAGAGCTGGCATCTTCTTGTCCCCACTTTGAGTCGTTCCCGAGAGATTTTTTCTTCAATCGGTAGGCTCTCTAAAGGTTTAATGAAACAACATATGGATTGGCCATGGAAGGAGTCTAGATTTATGTTTTTCCCTCAAGGTAAAAAGAGCATACTCTCCTATCCAACGAGGTTTTCTCCCAAACACACCAAACAATTGATTAATACCAAGTTTCTTTAAGATAATAATTCAAAAGGTTCTAGGTTTCTGATTTTCACACTTGGAAAAAAGAGCATACTTCCCTAGCTAATGAATTATTATAAAAAATAAACTCCCTACTTAATGCTAGGTGCCTAAGAAATCATTAATAAATCACAATGTTTGATTGATTCTCCTTGGCAACCTACAAAATAACTTTGGTGAGTAGTTTAATGTGTTTGATCTTCTAACAATGTTCTGCAAAACAAACAAGTTAGTAGTCTCAAAATATTCAAATCTTGGTCAACATTTTGCAAAATCATTGTTAGAAGGTATAAAATATCAGTAACTTCTAAAAAACCTAGATCAAAAACCTCAAAATACAAGATATTATGGAAAAGAGCTGAAAATAGATGAAGGTGCTTGTCTGTCAGAAACGCCTATCTATAGGCAAAGATGTATGTTTTGTCAGAGATGCCTATCAGACAGAGACGCCTGTGTACACTCAGAGATGTCTGTCTGTATAGAAAAGAAGTATTAACTACCAATTTTTTAAGGTTTTATGCTTCCATTAAGTTACAAATGCATAAAAAAAGGTTTCTTATGATAAAAATACAGTGATTTTCAACCTTAATATGCCAAAAAACTTCACTTAATCAACTAGAAAGGCTAATGTAAAAGGGAACTCCCTTTCTGGAAGAGACACTTGTGTACATACAGAGACACCTATTAGCACAATAAAGAAACAAAAGAAGGGTTTTCTTAGTTTTTATGTATTTTTCTTCATTTGCAGATACAATAAGGTGTTTTACCAATGATTATTAGCCTTCATATGATTAAAAAATACAAGTTTTCTTGACTAGAAAAAATTAAATGGAAAGAAAAGCCCTTTCTAGTAGAGACGTTTGTCTGTAGGCAGAGACACTTGTGTACAGGCAAAGATGTGTATGTAGCAGAGACATCTGTCAGCAAGCACAAGCGCCTCTGGATGGGCGGAGACAGCTGTCTATAAATTTCATGGAAAACTTTCACAAAAGCAACAAAAATTGTTAGAAAATTAGAATGTGGGTCCCACCAGGCATGCCAAAATGTATATGTTAAAAAATGACCTGTGTGGAGAAAGCGTAAACATTCAAATTTTAGTTATACATGTGCATATTAAAGACCTTTAACTAACAAGAAAACCATGCTTAAACTCATTCCTACACTATTCTCCACATAACCTCAAATGAGCATGAAGCAAGTGCACCCAAGACTTGCTTGATTTAAGCTCTTAGAGAGGTTGTGGGTGTGCTCTCCCAACACAAGTATAAATCTCACTATAAATGCAAGGTAAACTAAAGAAGGATTGAACTACTCAAGGAAGAGATATGGAAGCAACCCTCAAGTACTCAATACAAGAAGCCAAAGAGGCTCAAAGAGGAGCTATGGAAGAAACCCTCAAGATCAATGGCATGCAACTAACAAGTAAAATGAAGTTAAGCATAGAATGAAACTAGGTTCTAAATCTTCAATGAAATCTAGCAACTGTCAAATGGTAAGTAAAAAACTCTAAATGCAAGAAAGAAAACTAGCATTATAATTCTACATGCAAATGATGGATGATTTGATTGAGGCAAGGTTCTATTTATAGGATTTTGGAGGGTTGGTGTGAGGTGGCATCTATGTGGAATCCACATAGGTACCACCAAGGAGACACATAAGCTATACAAAGTCCAAGACTTTCTCACACATGTGTGAGCAACTTGGGATGTGAAGGGTCAATGTGTACTCCAAGTACACGTGTAAGTGTGTGTAAGAGATGCGTAAGAAAAAGTCCATTTTCACACTTTGGGTAAGTGTAAGAAGTGTCATCAAAAATTGTAAGAAGCCTTGTTTAGGCAATTTTTAACAATTTTTTAAAAGACAATTTTTAGAAATTTGCTCACACGTGTGAGGAAATAATTAGGACTAATGGGTATAGGAATCCAAAAATTAGCCTAATTAACCTTAGTTAATTAGTAAGTAGACAGGCATTAGATAGAAAATGATGTGTGTAGGATAGCATCTAGATTAGGTTTAGGATTAAATTAAATAAAATTTAATTTAATCATGGTTTAGTAGAAATAAAGCATGTGGAGGAATAAATAAATTAAAAATATATTTAAAAGGGGAATATTGAGAAATATGTAAAAAATTAAATTTATTACATTAGGAGGGCTAGTATTTGAATTTAATTTAAATACTATAATTAATGAGTTTATTTAATTAAATAAATAGATAAATTTAACAAATATAATTAATTAAAAATTAACCATAATATTATTTGGGGTCATTAATTTAATTTAATTTAATTAATGTTAAATGGACGAATTTAGGTGTCTACAGTGTGATAGGTATGATCCATCACAAAAATCTTGTTCTGATGTATGGCTCCTACAATCAAGACACATATTTATGTAAAAAAAAATTGTAACAAAAAAATCTACACATTTCTGCTCTTCATTTCTGGAAATATTTCCATGCAAACAATAGAAAGGGTTGTTGGTTGCAAGTAGTAAAATGAAATATTATGATTTAAAGTAGTAGTTACACTATATTGAGAATGTCAAAGAAACTAATCATAATTTCTTTTAAAATATAGTGATAGCAAAGAGCTACAAGAAAGAGGAACTGCTTGTACTATCGTGTTACATTGCATTGGCTTACAATTATAAAATGTAATGGTAATTATAGACGGATGCCAAATTGAACCTATAGATTTTTTGTTTATACGAAATATTCTACTGTCTATTATGTTGTGGTTATAGGAACACCTCTCGTACAAATTAGCAATTGCAAAGTGTAATGGTATTATAGATGGGTGTCAAATTGAACCTACAAAGTTTTTATTTACATGGAATATTCTACTGTGGTGTACCTATAGGAACACCTCTTAGTGTAACAAGGACAGCTCTAGTAAATGAAAAGGTCAAGCTCAAGATCAAAGCCTCTTTGGTTAGTCCTATGGGTCTCTCCATATCCCCAAACGCAAATAATCTTTTTTTATTGAAAGAAGAAATTAATTTATATGGTACAAGGCAAGCTACAAAATAGAAAAAAAATAAAAAATTGATGGAAATAACAACAATAAACAAGAAGTTTGTTGAAAGCTACAATAGTAGCAGTCAATGAAGGAGAGTAATAGATCACAAAATGTTGATCTTGGTCATTCCCAACATTAAACAGTAAATAGGAACAACAAACAATGGTTGTAGTAATAAAAAAAAGGAATGCTACACCTCACAACATGTTCTTGATGAATCCAAGAAACAATTACCAATGAAAGAAACAAGTCGCAGTTGTCATACCACTATAAAACATGTTCATACAAGAGAATCTACCCTGAGAGTAATATGAGTAGCACATGGTTTGAATGCATAGCTTGTTGCTGACATAAACAACATGCACTTCAAATTATGCCAATAGTTGAGGGAGTCTCGAGAGTTTGAATTGTGTTCCTACATATGAGATCATACTCTTGAGGTGAGAGAGAATAACTTCATCCTGCACTCTGATAGCATCGTTGTTGGAGTTCAAATATTTAAAAGAGGTGGCTAAGAAGGTCATTTGGGTTAGAAAATAGGAGCAGATGGTATGGATTTCAAGCTCACAAGGGGAAAAAGAGTGTGAAAAGGTAGCTAGACATATAAACTTCCAAATGCATTTGATGTTGATGATGATGATAAGATGAAAATATTTGTAGATTTTTGTAGGCTGAAGAATATCCTAAAAGAACAGCTTTTCATGACCATGGGAAGAAGAAAAGAGTAGGTAGGGAACGACAAATCTTAGCCCATAACACTCTATCATACTAGAAAGTCCAAAAGAAATGATTAAAGGTTTCATTCTTGCCATAAAAGGGACAAGAAGGGAGCAAGCTAAGGAATTTAAAGTGGGAACCAACCCACAATTTTGCATGTCAAAGTTTCCAAGAAGTGAATAGTGATTGGGCATCAACTTTAGACTTCCAAATTTGTAGGCTAAGTGTGTGCTTTGTAATTTGTTTTAATTTGCATCTCCAAAGAGAGTTGAGTTGACTAGAGATGGGCATTTTGGGAAAAAGTTGCTTATAGATAATTTTGAAACAAAAGGGTTTAAGGTTGTAACCATTAGGTCATCTCCAATCCTTAAGGAAATATGCATGATAGTTAGTAGAGATAAGGATAAGAAGGTTGGAAGGCATAATTTTTTGAATTTCCATCACATCAGTCGTATTGCTGTAATTTAAATTTAATCATGATTTTAGCTACCTCCATGACTTCCATGTGAAGCTTGAAGGATCCCAAAGATCTTTGAAAGTTTGAACTCCTTTCTTGTAGAGGCATTTAGCTTTGAATCTAGGAATCAGAGCAAGTGGGTTGTTATCCTCTTGGATCAAATTATTCCACCAAATTGAAGACATTGCAAAGTTGATTCCATGGCTAAATAATTGATCAAACCAAGATAGCTTGTATGAGACATGTTGTCAAGCTTTCCATATGCAATTAAGAGGATCTGATCCATGAGTCTTAAAGTAAGGAGATAGGAGGATCTTATCACACCATTGGATAGCACTCCATGATTTACCCACAATATTTGTTTGGATACAATACCAAACCAAATGTTTCCAAGGTGAGCTTCCTTCCAAAGCTCCACAAATATATTTTGTTGAGAGACACACCCCTTATGTTATAGGGATCTATGTTACCCAATCTACACTTCTCTTTTGGGGAAATGCAATAAGACCAAGAAGTAGTTGGCATACCTTTTTTATTTCCCCATTTGGACTAGACAAAATTTTGTATGAGCCGCATTAGTTGATTGTAACAAGCTTTAGAGGGAAACCAATAAGAAGAGATGTGGACTTGGCTAGCCAAAATTATTTTATTAGCCACCATATGCCCAACCATAAACACAAAATGATTTGTCCATGATAAGAGCTTGGCTTTGAACTTATTAAAGAACCACCTCCACATTTATTTCAATGAAAATCCTATTCCAAAGGGAATTCCAAGGTATCTAATAATGGTACCATGCTTAATTTATTTCCGCTATTTTGGAATCCAAGGAAGATGAGGGTTGGAACATATCATCCAAAATTCAATTTTGCGCATGACAAGTTTAGAGCCCGAGACAATGCAAAACAATTCAAGGGTATCAATCAAATTGTTGACATCATCATCAGTATTTTGAATATAAATCACACTATCATTAGCAAAGTGAGAGTTAAGAGCGGCATTTTGTTTGGTAGAGAAATAACGTGGATGAGGTGGTTTGATTGAGCATGATGCAAGAGGTATCCAAGGGCATCAACTATGAGGAAACAAAGGAACGAGGTGAGAGGGAAGCCTTTCCAAATGGATTTTTGGAGTGTGAATTGAGGGGGAGATATTTCCATTAATTGCCAATATTGTATTAGTATCCATAAAACAACATTTAGACATGAGCATAAAAATTAGGACCAAAACCTAACCATTGAAGCATTTTAAGGATGAATGACTGTCTTATATGATCATATGCCTTATCAAAATATAATTTGAGGATCAAAGCATCTTGAGTTGTTTATTGAGCCCATTCTATGGATTCCAAGGAAGCACCAAGTTGTCTAGAATAAATCTTCCCCAAAGAAAACCATTTCATAGGCTAAACTATCTCTTGGGATATGGTTTCTATTCTTTTGGATGAGACCCTAGCTATGATCTTGTATAAAATATTAAAATTTGTGGGGTGTCATTCATTCACAGTGTCTTCTTGCTTCACTTAGGATATAATTTTAATGATTCCTTGAATGAATGGCACTAGCTCCTAGAAACCTAGTTTTGATGCCCTCAAGATAAACATTATAGAAGTCATCCTTGATATGTGGCCAAAGTGCACAATACAATTCAATAAGAAAGCCATCAAGCCCCCAAATCTTTTCTTGAGCCAAATTATACATAGCCTCCTCTATCTCCTTCATGGAAGGATAATGATCTCGAAAAGTGTTGTCATCTTGCTAAATTTTAAGGAGAATACGACTAGCTAGGTTCTCTTCCAAGATGGGAAGTAAGGGGTCATTAACTGATTCATCGATTAATAGTTGTTTGTAATGTTCATAAAATATTTTCATTATTGTATCTTGGCTTTTCTGTAGTGTACCATCAGTTAAATTAATGACTAAAATATTTTATTTTTTATGTTTATGCTAAAGGAAATGGAAGAAAAACTTGGTACTAATTTTATCCCCCTTCTTTCAACCATTGTAAACAAGCCCTCAATTGAGCTCCTTTGCCCTTATAAGTTTCCATTTACGTACATATTATCTTGAGTGAATGGGTGGTTTATTTTTGTCCCATAAAGTGGTGGTCGCTTATTTCTTCTTTGTTTTTCATAATGCAAATTCAAGCTCATTCAAAACATCTTATATCATTAAGTTTTAGCCACATATTTTGGAAAGCCGAAATATATTTGGGTTTTGCCACAATCAATGGAAATTAAATTTAAGAGTGTATTCAAAGATTCTATGTCTGACTTTGCCTATACGAGTGTATCCTAACATAGATGATGATGTGACAAGATTAGTTCCAATGGAGGACTCAAACTCAATTATCTCTTTTTTTCTTGCTTCCCCTAATTAGTCCCTTACATGCATTTATGTATCCTACATGAGGAATATCTCTCTTATGGAGCATTCTTTGTGTGCCTCTAGACATGCCTTAAGCTACCTTTTCTTCCATTTCTTCAACTCTTTCCTCTTAGTCTTTTCAACTTTATTTGGATGAGCCTTATTTTTTATTATTATTTCCTCCAATTTAGCAATTTCTTACACTTTCTCACACCTCTCCTCCACTTCTACAATATTGTCACCATTGGTAGATTTAGTAATGCCATCTACCAATTCCATGAATCCAAAACCAACCGCCAAAATAAAGCATAGTTACCTTACAAAGGTATAGTAGCGTTGGCCCAATAGAAATTTATTGATACAAACCCACTTTGATACCAACCAATATGGTCAAGGTTAGGATGTTGATTAAACAACTACCTTAACCTTGCATCCTTCTGATCAAACTAAAACAATAAAATACAGCTCTACTTATACTGACAAGTTAGGGGAGAATCGTGGGAGTTAGAATTGATGCCATAAATTCAAAACCAAACCAAACCCACAGTATGTTGCTATAACTAAAGACATTTCCCAATCATTAGTTCCACATATCAAATACCTCATGATGATAAAAAAAATATTGTTAAAGGGGAATTTGAATTTGCATTTTCCTTACCCGTTTGGTTGCTGGAATTGACCTGGAATTGGTGAATTGGTATAGGCCAATTCTAATTTATGGTCCAAAACGAGCATTCTGCCAATCCACCTCAAAACCTAGAATTAAAATTAAGGCATGGAATTGGAATTGAGAAGGGAAACCAATTCTTGTTTTCCAATTCCAGGTCAATTCCAACAACCAATAAACAGATTAATCTTTTTCAAATTCATTTTTTGGAATTAACAATTCGCAAATTCCTTTTTTAGCAAAAGAGACAATGCGTTTGGGCATTAAGTGTGTAAAATCACCTGTAAAGGTGATTTTCATCTTTTAGAATTGAATTTTTGTCAAGACAAAAAAGCCACAAGGAATATGGCTTACTATCTACTAAAACCACTCAAACAATCTCACTCCACCCCTCTCTAATATTACATAATATTAGAGCGGGGTGGGGTGGGAGAATGGCTTACTTTATGCTGAAACCATTTGGAACATTTCTAAGTTGTTAGTCAAACTCTTTGTAACTTTTTTGTCTTGGTGAAAATCCAACTCTGAAAGGAGATGGAAATAGCTTCTATAGGTGATTTTACACACTTAATGCCCAAAAACATTGTCTCTTTTGCCAGAAATGGAATTTGCAAATTGTTGATTCCGAAAAAATGAATTTGGAAAAGATTAATTTATTTAAGGGAAAAAGATGCAAACATCCACAAATTGGATTAATTCTTTCAATTTCTTCTTAGATTCTCTTTCTCCAATCAACTCCCACCTCGAATCTATTGAGTAATGAAGTACAGAGACACCGTACGGGAGTCTTGAAGTACGGGGACACCGTACGAGAGTCTTGAAGTACGGGAACTTACGGCTATTCCACTGGTGTTGAAGTCTTGCAGTACGATAGTCTTGTAGTACGGGGATTGTAGTACGGCAGCCTTGCAGTATGAGGATTGCAGTACGGCAGTCTTGCAGTACGAGGGTGTTGAGTATGAGCAGGATGCCGAGTACGAGTACGAGGTTGTCGAGTACAAGCAAGGTACCAAGTATGAGCATGACTGGTATGGTGAGCATTAGTATGGCAAGCATGAGTACAATGGGGACGAGTACATGAATGTTTCCAGTATGATGACAATTATGGTGTGAAGCAAAGTTGGTTGACCGGTTATGTTATGTGATAGTTGACATACCGAACTCCATAACGAATCACATAGTGTATAAATGTATGCGAGATTCATTGATAGAGTAGTGCTAAGTCTGTGGTTGACAATAATGGTTGTATTGTTGTAGAGGTTGCGAGGGCTAAGGCTGTGAGCCTGAAGAACAGTGTCATAGTGATAGAAGTGGGGTTGATTGTGAAGGCAATTTGAGCCTATGTCTATTATTTGTATGTAATGTATTGATTACTGTAATACAGAGAGTGACACTCTGGTTCTTGGCTGGTGGGTTTTTTCTCGAAAGGGTTTCCCATGTAAATCTCTGTCTCATGTGTGTGGCTTTATTTCTCTGTTCTTATTTTTCCTATGCATCTCAGTAGATTTGGTCTTTATATAATTTCCCCTGTAAATTGACATTTGGAAGGCGTTTCCACTAGTAGCTTTCCTATCAAGTGGTATCAGAGCCAGACCCATTACCATTATTCTATTGTATAGGGTTGGTTGTTTGGGTAGGGTTGGTCGTTGGTGTCGATTTGGTTCCAGTGGGAGTTAGTGAAGTGTTGATCTTGCAATTGAGATGGTGGGTACATTAGGGAGAATAGAAATTGAAAATTTTAATGGCACAAACTTTGAGTTGTGGAAACTTAAAGTTGAAGATATGTTGGTAGACTGAGATCTATGGACTGTTGTGTCTAGGAACAAGCCTTCAGGCATGAAGCAGGAAGATTGGAATCTGGCAAATCGAAAGGCGAGAGGAATGATACGATTGACACTGGCAAATAGTGTTCTGTTAAACATTTATGAGGATAAAACTGCACATTCTTTGTGGAAGAAATTGGGAGATATTTATCAGGGAAAATCCTTGGTAAACAAGCTCTTCTTGAGAAAGAAATTGTACTCTCTAAAGATGGACGAAGGAACTGTTGTGGCTGGTCATTTAAACGCGTTCAATATGGTGATTGCACAACTGACATCTGTTGGTGTGTCCATAAGTGAAGAGGAGCGTTGCATGTTGTTGTTGAGTTCTTTGCCTGATTCGTGGGACCATCTTGTGATGGCCATTGGAAGTACGACTACTCAGTTTAAAATGGATGAAGTAGTTGCTGCACTTTTGTCAAAGGAGATGCGGAGGAGGTCTTCTAAGGTGGCTAAGGAGGCTCTTGTTGTTCGAGACCAATTGAAGGACAACGGAAAGAAGAATTTCAAAGCGAAGTGCTGGAATTGTGGGCAAACTAGTCATATCCGAAAGGATTGCAAAGAGAAGAAGAAGAAGAAAGTGGAGAGTTCTTTTGATTCTAAGTCTTCTGATAGTGATGGTGATGATGACTGGTTCGATTAATTTGGTCTTCATGTGGGAGATGTTTGTCACGGTGCCATGTGTGACTCGACACCATGGTTTAGTGGGAGTTGTTGGTAGTGATGCAGTGAATGATCTTCATTAGTATTGCAAATATTGAAGGTGTGAGATTCTGATGTTGCAGAAGGATCTTTTCACATTTGCTAAAGTACTGTTTGGAGATGTTTATCTTCATGTGACTGAAGATGTTGAAATCTTGAGGGCTCAACGGGGTCCTTGGTAAAGGTGTTGATTATGCTTTCATGTTAGCCATATTGAGTAACTTTGTACTTCATCTAGTGGGAGATTGTTGAGTAATGAAGTACAGAGACACCGTACAGGAGTCTTGAAGTACGAGGACACCGTACGGGAGTCTTGAAGTACGGGAACGTACAGCTATTCCACAAGTGTTGAAGTCTTGCAGTACGACAGTCTTGTAGTACGGGGATTGCAGTACGACAGTCTTGCATTACGAGGATTTTAGTACAGCAGTCTTGCAGTACGAGGGTGCTGAGTACGAGCAAGATGCCGAGTACGAGTACGAGGTTGTCGAGTACGAGCAAGGTACCAAGTACGAGCATGACTGGTATGGTGAGCATTAGTACGGCAGGCACGAGTACATAGATCCCAGTTATGGTGTGAAGCAGAGTTGGTTGACCGGTTATGTTATGTGACAGTTGACATACCGAACTCCATAACGAATCACATAGTGTATAAATGTATGCGAGATTCATTGATAGAGTAGTGCTAAGTCTGTGGTTGACAGTAATGGTTGTATTGCTGTAGAGGCTACGAGGGCTGAGGTTGTGAGCCTGAAGAATAGTGTCATAGTGATAGAAGTGGGGTTGATTGTGAAGGCAATCTGAGCCTATGTCTATTATTTGTATGTAATGTATTGATTACTGTAATACAGAGAGTGACACTCTGGTTCTTGGCTGGTGGGTTTTTTCCCAAAAGGGTTTCCCACGTAAATCTCCGTCTCATGTGTTTTATCTTGTGTGTGGCTTTATTTCTCTATTCTTATTTTTCCTATGCATCTCAGTAGATTTGGTCTTTATATAATTTCCCCTGTAAATTGACATTTGGAAGGCATTTCCGCTAGTAGCTTTCTTAACAAGTGGTATCAAAGCCAGACCCATTACCATTATTCTGTTGGATAGGGTTGGTCATTGGTGTCGATTTGGTTCCAGTGGGAGTTAGTGAAGTGTTGATCTTGCAATCGAGATGGTGGGTACATTAGGGAGAATAGAAATTGAAAAGTTTAATGGCACAAACTTTGAGTTGTGGAAACTTAAAGTTGAAGATATGTTGGTAGACTGAGATCTATGGACTGTTGTGTCTAGGAACAAGCCTTCAGACATGAAGCAGGAAGATTGGAATCTGACAGATCGAAAGGCGAGAGGAATGATACGATTGACACTGGCAGATAGTGTTCTGTTAAATGTCTATGAGGAGAAAACTGCACATTCTTTGTGGAAGAAATTGGGAGATATTTATCAGGGAAAATCCTTGGTAAACAAGCTCTTCTTGAGAAAGAAATTGTACTCTCTAAAGATGGATGAAGGAACTGTTGTGGCTAGTCATTAAAACGCGTTCAATATGGTGATTGCACAACTAACATCTATTGGTGTGTCCATAAGTGAAGAGGAGCGTTGCATGTTGTTGTTGAGTTCTTTGCCTGATTCGTGGGACTATCTTGTGATGGCCATTGGAAGTACGACTACTCAGTTTAAAATGGATGAAGTAGTTGCTGCACTTCTGTCAAAGGAGATGCGGAGGAGGTCTTCTAAGGTGGCTAAGGAGGCTCTTGCTGTTCGAGACCAATTGAAGGACAACGACAAGAAGAATTTCAAAGCGAAGTGCTGGAATTGTGGGTAGATTGGTCATATCCGAAAGGATTGCAAAGAGAAGAAGAAGAAGAAGAAAGTGGAGAGTTCTTCTGATTCTGAGTCTTCTGATAGTGACGGTGATGATGACTGGTTCAATTAATTTGGTCTTCATGTGGGAGATGTTTGTCACGGTGCCATGTCTGACTCGACACCACGGTTTAGTGGGAGTTGTTGGTAGTGACGCAGTTAATGATCTTCATTAGTATTGCAAATATTGAAGGCGTGAGATTCTGATGTTGCAGAAGGATCTTTTCACAGTTGCTGAAGTATTGTTTGGAGATGTTTATCTTCATGTGACTGAAGATGTTGAAATCTTGAGGGCTCAACGGGGTCCTTGGTAAAGGTGTTGATTATGCTTTCATGTTAGCCATGTTGAGTAACTTTGTACTTCATCTAGTGGGAGATTGTTGAGTAATGAAGTACAGAGACACCGTATGGGAGTCTTGAAGTACGGGGACACCATACGGGAGTCTTGAAGTACGGGAACGTACGGCTATTCCACCGGTGTTGAAGTCTTGCAGTACGACAGTCTTGTAGTACGGGGATTGCAGTACGACAGTCTTGCAGTACAAGGGTGTTGAGTACGAGCAGGATGCCGAGTACGAGTACGAGGTTGTCGAGTACGAGCAAGGTACCAAGTACGAGCATGACTGGTATGGTGAGCATTAGTACAGCAGGCATGAGTACGGTGGGGACGAGTACATGAATGTTTCCAGTACGATGACAGTTATGGTGTGAAGCAGAGTTGGTTGACCGGTTATGTTATGTGAAAGTTGACATACCGAAGTCCATAACGAATCACATAGTGTATAAATGTATGCGAGATTCATTGATAGAGTAGTGCTAAGTCTGTGGTTGACAGTAATGGTTGTATTGTTGTAGAGGTTGCGAGGGTTGAGGCTATGAGCCTGAAGAACAGTGTCATAGTGATAGAAGTGGGGTTGATTGTGAAGGCAATCTGAGCCCGTGTCTATTATTTGTATGTAATGTATTGATTACTGTAATACAGAGAGTGACACTTTGGTTCTTGGCTGGTGGGTTTTTTCCCGAAAGGGTTTCCCACGTAAATCTGTCTCATGTGTTTTATCTTGTGTGTGGCTTTATTTCTCTGTTCTTATTTTTCCTATGCATCTCAGTAGATTTGGTCTTTATATAATTTCCCCTATAAATTGACATTTGGAAGGCATTTCCGCTAGTAGCTTTCCTAACAGAATCATCCTCTTTTTTCTTCTTTTGCAAACAAAAATGGCACAAAATCAGCTACATGGTTGTTGTTGTTGAACTTCCTCATGTGGTTTGATTAACTTTCATGATGGTGAGCTCTTATAATTGATTAATAAAATAGAGTGAAGGAATATGAAGATTGTAGAATCCTAGATGACTCCAAAAAATGATTTTAAGAGCCAATCTCACGCCCTTCAATCAAATGATTTAATAAACAAAAATACATTGCACAAAAAAATGTTGATTCTTTCAAGTTTATTCAGCTAAAAAGAGTTCTTAACTAATGGATGTTATAGCAATATTGATTGTGGCATTGCTTATGCTTGATCGTTATTTACTCTAGTGTGTTATGTACATGTGATGTAGAAGACTACTAGGTACTCATCATCTAAAAATAATAATAATATTTTTATTTCTAATATTTTGATTTTGATGGTCTAATTAGACATTGAATTTTTGCTATAAATTCATTCTAATGCATTAGTACAACTAATCTCCATGATTGATCCATATATCTCCGCAACTTATCGTGTGCATGTCTGATTGCGATAAACAAAAGATTTTATAAGCAACCAATTAAACTTGCTATATCTCAAATATATATATATATATATATATATATATATATATATATATATATATAACCTACTTTATTTCTAAAATCAAATTAACAATAATTGTTTTATAAACCTATTTTACTTTAAAACCAAATTTAAAAATACATATATTTATGAATAATTTAAAACTACCCACGTTAAAAACTAAATTAATAAAAAAAATTATTGACAGATAACTCCGAACCAAATTTGATTATTATATACATCAAAGGCCCCATCTGTCAGCGCACATTGTGTGAGAAGTAAGTGAAATGAATAGAGACAAATTAAAAGAGGGACATTTTTGGTGAGCTGTACTCCGAATATTCTTATTTTTTTCAGGGTATAAAAGAGGGACATGGCTATGAACTGAAAACATTCAAAACTTTGAAGTAGCCACATTTGCTACGTTTAGTATAAAAATAACACCAGGATTGTAAAGGAAGAATGTCTTCTGGTAAGGGAAAAGAATCATGTGCACCAAAAATAAGCATTTTATGGGAAAATATCTTAACTCTAACTTGTGTTAGATGGTTTTGTATGCAACGGGTGTATGTGGGTTGGTTAATAGTGACACTTCTAACATTCAAGTACGATTATTCTACCGAAGCTAAGTGGCCTGTCTCATAGGCTATCTTTAGCCTTGGGGACATTAAAAATAATTCATCTTTCTTTCTCTGTCATTCTTTTCACCTTAACATTTTTCTCATTTTTTTGTATGACATGCACATGGAAAAGAGAAAAGGGAAAATATTTTTTGTGTTATATCTCAAGCTTGATTGAAGAAGTCCAAGAAGTCCTCCAGCGTTTCCTATGATTGTGCATATGGTTTTGAAAGGAGATTCTCACTCGTGATATTTTAGGATAGTGAGAGCTATCATGTATATAAACATAATATGTATTTATATACATTTTAGTAATATATTAAGATATTATTTGTGGCAAAATTATATTTATTTATTTAGTATTTCTAATTTATAAATCTTTATATAAATTCGAAGCTTTTTAATTAATAGAACTGTCATTTCTTTTCTGTTGTTTGTCCATATGATGGATTATGAAATGTTTCATATGATGGATTATGAAATGTTTCTCTATCTTTTATGTTCATACAATGGATTGTAATGTTTCTCTTCTCTTGCTTGTTTATATGATAAAACTAAAAGACTTACTGATATTTTCTTACAGATTATGGTCAGTTCCCAGTGAAAATTATCGTGTATATAAACACCATGTCTATTTATATACACCTGATTAAAATAGCGAGAGATTTTTTGTGGAAAAAGTATATTTTATTTATTTAGTTATTTCTAATTCATAATGTTAGATTTTAAAGCTTTTTCGTTAATGGAATCATCATTTCTCTGTTGTTTTTTTGTTCATATGACAGATTATCTGAGTGTTTCTCTTATCTTCTATGCTTGTATGATGGATTGTTGTGTTTTTATTCTCTTACTTCCTCACATGATAAATTACCGAGTGTGATCCAAAATGTTTAAACAATTATGATGGATTGCAATGTCTCTTCCCTTGCTTGGCTGTCGAAATCCTAACCGTAACTAAGTCATACAGCAGGATCATGATATGCCTCTTAACTAAAAGTGAATCATCAAACAGTTAACTAAAACAATAAAATATGCTCAAATCTAGGCACAGTATGCCCCTTAATTGTTTGATGATTCAGCTTTCCAAAATATGTCCCTTAACTAAAACAATAAAATATAGCTGCTTATCCTGACAAGTTACGGGAGAATCAAGGGAGTTAGAATCAATGCCATAAGTTTAAAACCAAACAAAACCCACAGTGTACTGCTACAACAAAATACATTCCCAAACCATTATTTCCACATATTAAATACCTCATGATGATCAAAATAGGAAATACTGTTTGAGAGGAATTTAGATTTTCCCTTAAACATATTAATCTTTTCTAAATCATTTTCTGTAATCAACAGTTCGCAAATTCCGTTTATGGCAAATGAGAGTGTTTGGGGGCATAAAGTGTGTAAAATTACCTGTAGAAGCTATTTACATCTGCTTTCAAAGTTGGATTTTCACCAGGAAAAAAAACCACGAGTATGGCTTACTTTCTGCTAAAACCACTCAAAACATTCCCACCACACCCCTCCCCTCCCCCATAAGACATACATATATATGCAAAGTTACCACATTCGCTCCCTGAAGGCTGAAGTTGAGATTCGGTTCGCTGCAAATTCTGCTACAGACACTCAAATTCACAGTAAAGTCTGTCAGAAGGACCCTGTCAGACTTTCAGACGAATTTGGCAGAATTTTGAAATGCACAGGAGGACCCAGAACGAATTTGGAGAGAATTTGAGGCGAATTTGACTGAAAACGTCACCTTCCTTGACTTTTCCATAATTTTTTTTTGCCATCTTAGATCTATTCAACCCTTCAATCCTAAAAGTGACTTTTCTCTAAAGTTTTTTTGCCATTTTATGTCATTTATGCATTTGTGAATGAAAAGAAAAACTTATTTGCTGTTGCTGCATATATATATATATATATATATATATATATATATTCTTGTACGGACGAACCCAAAACAAATCTGAACCCAACCCCAAAAAATTTGGACGAATTTCAAACCCGAATCTTGAACCCGCATCCGTACCAAAATCCGAACCGGCAACTTAGTATATATGCCAAATGCTTATTGAGGATGAAAAAGGCTGTAAACAGCCACAAATTGGATTGATTCTTTAAGTTTTTTCTTAGATTCTCTTTCTTCGATCAAATCCTACCTTAGAACATCCTCATTTTTCTTCCTCTGCAGAGGAAAATGGTGAAAAATCAGCTACATGTGTAACTGGACTTCCTCGTGTAGTTTGATTAACTTTCGTGGAGGTGAGCTGTTATAACTGATGAATAAAATCAAGTGGGGGAATATAAATGTTGTAGAGTCCCAGATGACTAAAACAAATGATTTCAAGAGCCAATCTCACACCCTTCAATCAAGGATTTGATAAACAAAAATAAAATATGCTAAAAAAAAGCCATTTCTTTCAAGTTTATTCAATTAAAGGGGTTCTTAACTAATGGATGCTTTTGGCAGTATTGATTAGGGCACTGCTTGTACTTAATTGTTATAATGTCTAGTATGTCATGTACATGTGATGTAGGTGAACACTAGGTTCTTTAATGATCCACATCACCAAAAAATAATTACAAGGTTTTTAATTTCTAATCATTTGTTTCCATTGCTCTAATTAGGTATTGAATTTTTGCTATATAGTATATAGTTCATTCACATGCATTAGTGCAACTGATCTCCATGATTCCTGAAAGTTCATTTTGGGAATCCAAAGAGTCTCGTTTACCTCCGCAACCTGGAGTGAGCGTACCTGAGCATGTAACAACAAACGCCACCATTTGGGAGACAAAAAGGGGCAAAATCAACTCCAAAGATGATACATCTGAATCAATAGACAACACTCTCATTCCTCTCCATATTGCATAGGAGTGAAGCATCTGCCACTAAATCTTCTTTTTATTTTGAAACATTTATGTAGTGGTGAAAAAGAGATTTTTTTTTTCTCGAGACCTTTGGAGATAGTTTGTTCAGAGTTATCCTCAAACAGTTAAGGGGCATACTGTGCCTAGATTTGAGGAGTGACTGTAAGGGATATTGACTTGGTGCTTGTAAAGTATTCTAGTTGGTAGCTTGGCATCATACACATTTATAACAAAAAGCTCCTAAACCACAATCATTGGTAATTCTTTAAAGCCTAATGAACAACCAAAAATGTGATTGCTAACAAAGTCTTAACTTAGTAACTTACCTATTTCTATGGGAAATTGTCAGCTAGGATGCCGGTTCGGGTTTCATTAGTACAAAAACATGTAAAAATTATATGTATATATATATATATATATTTATGAAGTCTAGAAGCATGAGTGAAGATTAGAATGTCACGTAGTATCATAAAAAAATTTAAAACACCATAAACTTGTAATCATAGCATCCTAGCATCATGAATCATGATCATACCATCATAGCATCATATTGACATATACTCAAGCTCAACATCAAAGATTCAAAACATTATAATGTTTTTAAGTATCATGACATCAACTTCAAGTATCATTGTTTCAAGTTCAACTAATGGATTAAAAGTTTATTAATATTCTTCTTCTTCTTCTTCATCATCATCTTCTTCTACATTGGAATTAGTTGACTCACAAACAAAGCTAAGGCTAGTGGGACAGCTGCACCAATAACATTATTGGTGTCAAAATCTTCAAATTCATCAAGTGCAAACTGGGAAGTGGAAGCCAACATAAGCCTTTAGAATCCACTTGTTAAGGTTGTGGATGTTGTTATATGGAGCCTAATCAGACTTGAAGGTAAATTTTTCCACACTTTTATTGATGTAGTTTCCCCCAAAAAATTTCAACAAGGGTTTGGGGGCAGCGCCCCCAAGATGGGGTCAAGGGGCTCCGGGAGTTATTTTTCTATTCGCCAACATATTCTAACCCTAACAGTGGATGTCAAAAAATAATTAAATTTGCAAAAAAGCCAACTTGACCACTGACTTTGACCATCCATGGGACCAAGTTTGTTGGTGGTTTGATGTTTTCCAGCCTGGTCCGCCTGGGTCCAAATTGGGCATGGTCTGGCTTGAACCACCCCCTATGGGCTGGACTCTATCCGGACCCACAGGCGGACTGGACCAATTCGTACCGTGGCTAGTCCGGGGGCCCTTAGGGGCGAACTGGACATCCTAGCTTATCAGTAATTTTTCCTCTTTCCACACCAACATCTTTCCAAATGCCTTCTGAACGCAAATGAGAAAGTATTTACAGTTATACTAACAAATCTTCTTACAGAAAGCTAGTTGGTAGAAACCTAGGCAAGCAATGAAGCTTGACGAGAACTGTCTAGGCTATCTAGTTGTGGCATGGCAAGTACTTCGCAATTCTATAAGGTCATTGTGCCTTCGTATTTTCAGTTTTGGGTATCTCATCTTTGTTAACTGGGGTCCTTTTCAATCTTGTTGGAAAGAATCCAAAGAGCAGAAACTTTGTTAGCAGTTTTTAAAATTGAATGCCTCCAAGGGTTAAGCGATCCTTAATCGGAACTACTTCCTTGATTACATTAGTTTGGTATCAGAGCAAGTTGAACACTTGCTGAAAAAAGATGGTTCATAGGGGAATTTATTCTAATGGGATAAGGAAATGTAGGAGAGGGCCAAGGTGTGACCAAAATGTATTAAGTGTTGAGAAGATTGGAGGCCTTAGAAGCCAGACTACCACATGGAAAACTTAAGGATAAAGCAAAGGTACAAGGAGCTCCAATTAAGGCTCAAGATGCCATAAAAATATTAACTCAAGCTATAACCAAGAAAGGTGCAAAGAGGACCAAGAAAGATGACTCAAAGGGGATTCTATTCTGCTCGGATAATGAAATGTAGAAGAGGGCCAAGGTGTGACCCAAATGTATAATTGTTGAGGAGATTGGAGGCTTTCGAAGCTAGACTACTACATGACAAACTTAAGGATGAAGTAAAGGTACAAGGAGCTCTCAGTTAAGGCTCAACCCCATAGAAATACTAATACAAGCTATAACCAAGAAAGGTGCAAAGATCAAGCTAGATGTGTGAAACTTTATGGAGAATTAAATCCAGGCCTCTTTATGGATTGCAGGAAGAAGTTTGAGAGATACTTTGAGTTGGAAAACTTGGGGAAAGATACTAGGAGGGTCAAGCTTGCCGCCAAAATGAAGTTGCATGGTGCCTTATATTGGGATAGTCTTCAACAATCATGAAGAAACAAAGCAAGGAGGATGTAAGTTATGGCCTAGGATACTATAGCATCTTAAGGTAAAGTTCTTGCCCTCAAAGCACCAACAGTAGTTGTTCAAGCAATATTAAAATTTGAGAAATGGTTGTTCAAGCAATTTCAAAATTTGAGAAAAAAGGAGTTGTTTGTAGTATGTACAATAGTAAATTAACACATTATTAGCTTACAAATCAGAACAGATATGTAAGAAGAAGAGAAAGCAGCTACTAGGTACCTCAATGAACTAAGATATGGCCTTAAAGGCTGGGGAGGAGCTGTCTAGAAAACAATGGAGTACAGCAAGAGTTGGAGGAACATTTGGTAGTGGTAGAAATTTGCAAGGCACTAGAAGAAATCAAAACTGGCAAGGAGTTGAATGTAGTACATCACAAGATCCAAATCAGCCATCCATCTAGAGGACGAACATATCTGTCAAGAAGAAGAGGAAACTATAATGCATGAAGAGGAAGATCATTGAATGGAACTTGTTTCTAGTGCAGATAAGCATGTCATAGGACCTTTGAATGCCCTCAAGCTCAAAATGATTGTAGCAAAAGGAGATTTTAGACGAGCACACAAGTGGTACAAACTGAAGAGGAATCGATGGCATCCCCAAATCAAACTGAGGAGCCTAAAGGAGGAAAAATCCTCATGCTGAGAAAGACATTACTGACACTTGAGAACGAGAAAGAACCAAAGCAAAGGAAAAGTCTAATCAAAACAATTTACAAATCTGGAAGTAAATGCTGCATAATGACTATCAATATTGGTAGTTCTAACAATTCCGTGTCAAGTGAAATGGTAAAAAAACTTGGTTTGAAAAAATGTGCTTCCAAATCCTTACAAAATATCACGGCTTCAGAAGGGTCACTAGTTGGTAACTAATGAGAGATGGATTATTAATTTTCAGATCAGTTCATATTGTGATGGGATATGGTGTGATGTGATGCCCATGGAAGTATGTCATGTCTATATCTTGTTGGGTAGACTATGGCAATATGACCACAAGGACATACATGTGGAAGAGAGATGTAATATCCCTGATTATTTGTATCAAGAGTTATGCCAAATACATTGAATGCTAAGATATAGCTACGATCAGATATGGTAATATATATATATATATATATATATATATATATATTAAGATCATTTGATAATTGTATATGTTACAATGTAGTCAATATTAATAATCAGTTATGAAGGGTCATGACCATATGTAGCATAAGCCACGTATGGTCATGGCTCTTCAATACATGACTATTCAAAGGATATAAATGCATATTGATGGCTGATGAAAAGATCAATCACAATGGTAATCTATTTCAATACAACACTTGTGTATATTCTCTATAGGACGATCTTGATTTTACAACACGGTATCAAAGCCTAACCTATAAGAGAATAAAAAAAAGAGCGGTGGAAATAAGAAATGCATCAAGATTTGCTGATTCAGAGGAGGATATAATAGGAGGTTGCTATCAAATAAGGGAACCAACAGATAATAAAAAGAATGGTAGCTGATCTTATACAATGACCCCGTATATAGTCCATCATAAGTTCAGTGGCTAAGGAGACTATCTCATGTAATACCAAAGCAATATAAAATTAAGAGTTTTCCATACACGGTAGAAGTATGAACGAACAGATACATAAATGAAAGAGCCAATAATTAACAGCAATTATTTATAAAGTCGAAGGATGCAATTGACATAGCCCAAGGCATCGAATGAGAAGATAGAAATCATCTAGTCAACAACTAAGCAATATCAAATGAAGAGGAACAAGATGTAAGAGGATATAATAGCGAATGGGGGGGCAAAGGAGGACAGACACTCAACATCGAACAAGACGGTCTCATCTATTATCGAGGCATCAACAGCACACGCACCAACTGGAAAGAGAATAAGACACGAAGGAGGAATCAATAGTTAATCAGATTAAAACATATATCATTCAGCAACTAATAATCAATATTTTAAAAGCCAGCGATGTTTTTGTCTTCCGCTACCATACTTCTGTATTCAAGCACTTCGGGAATAAGAATGCTTGATGAAGGAGAAATCTTTGAAATCTAATAAATGTAGTCAGCATAATAATCTATCGAACCAAGACATAGTCGATGTTAATTGAGTTTATTTTTTCATCTGGTGGGATCTGTGTACAGGAACTTAGCAGCCCGTTTTGGGGGGATTGTGGGAACGGCTTAACTCATTGGGTGTTTGCACATTCCCTTCCACATCTGACTCATCTATTGGCTTGCTGACATGAACAACTCATATCTTTCTTAGTAAGTTTGGGAACAGCGAATTGGGAAGTTTTGTTACTATGGTCTAACTTATATCGCAGTGTATAATGGAGTCCTGAGACGTGAGTTTTGGAATGATGTTAATTATTAGAGTTTTGGAAGAAGAGTACATCATTGTAAAACCACTCCTTAAAGTTCCAATGACAGATTTGATATCTTTATATTGTCTTAAATTCTAAGAGATAGATGAAGATGTACAGACGGGATATCCATGTTGTTGCCTTATATTCAGCACTGTGTTGCCAGAGACGCAACGGCAGAGGCTCGTTTCGCGTTTCAGCGGCCAAAACGGGTTTCTCCGTTGCCAACGGCCGTTTCTAAACTGCTCTGGTGTTTGCCGGTTGTTTTAATTTTTTTTATAAAAAATTCAATGTACTCGAGTTAAATTTTAAGCATAATTCACTGCAGTTAAGTTTTAAACATAATTTCCTCTAGTTAAATTTTAAGCATGATTTCCTCCATTTAAATTTTAAGCATAATCCACTGCAGTTAAGTTTTAAATTTATTTATGGATCTTTTAGATATTAAAAAATATATCACTGTAACTGCCGTTAGAATTTTTTAAGATTTTTACAATTACAGGTAAATTTATTTTTTTAACCTACCAATTAATTCCTTACAAGTAATTGGAGTGAGTCAAAGCTACTAACTTGAAGTTACTGTAGTCTATATTCTTAATTTTTATAATGATTTTGTATATACACTTAACTTTTTTTACCATATTTAAATATATTTTTCACAAAACTAAAATATTTTTGTATTATTATTTAATTAAATTTTTTTGACATATTTTATATATATATATATATATATATATATATACGTTTCTTATACACAACCTTAAAATATTTCGTTTCTCGTCACATTGCCATTTCCGTTTCTCGTTTCTGGTAACATAGATTCAGCAAGGCTCAAATAAGCAGAGCAGATTGAAATTAAGAAGCATATAATTTGAAGATCTAATCAAGGAAGAGCTTCATGTCAAATCAGACAAAGCTGATATTGAAATTAACACAATCCTTATCAAATCGATACTAGTTTACATTAGTTCTTACACAGATTAGCTGGAGAAATATTCTGCATATCCAAATTTATCCCTGTTTCACCAGAATTTATTTGGCATAAGAATTTGGAATGGGAAGTCAATCTTGGACGATCTAAGATCTAAGGCAACGTCCATTATAAGAGATAGTATTCCATAGACATGCATGAATATCAATATATTACATTCCATACATATTCAATCCCACCTTATACAGCAGCAGTTCATTACATTACATTCCATACTTATCATTATATATATCAGACTTACACAAGTTAAGACATTTGAGTGGGCATGGAGATCACCATCATTAAGCATATCTATTTAATTCTTGCCCAAGAATCAAAGTAACTAATTTGTATTTGCAAGGACCTTAGAGGAAGGACTCCCTTGCAATGGAAATCGAAAAAAATATGTCCCCAAATTCTCTGTGACCTGACTGGGACATTACAAATCAGCATTGAAATGTCAAGCAATAAGTCTCATCACCAACCCAAATGGGAAGGAAATATATGGTAGGAAAAAGAGCTGTGATTGTACGTATACAGTGATAGCAAGTTGGGGCTAAATATGGTGAGAACTGATATAGTAAACAAGCATATATTATGAGTAAGACTTCATATGGGGCAAACCTTACAAACTGACTCACTTATAGTAATATAGATTGTCACACAAGGAGTTAATAAAGTACAGACTTAGTAAGAGTTATATATATTTGAAATAACAACATAACTTGAAGTGCAATAATTCTAGTTTTGATTTAAGACAGCAGCATAGCCTGCCTGGTGATATCTATATACTTTCATAATCAAACTTGCCTAGTGGATATAGCAAGGAATTACTGAAAGCAAAATAAATTGATCGATATATTATTCATATCAAATAAATTATCATCCTTTTAATATTAAATAGCGGTTGATAATCTATAAGACTTCCTTATTGGATCAAAGAGTAAGTGTTTGATGAAGTAAGAAGGATAAGTTATCTAAGTTAATTGAAAAAGGGGATAGTACAAGTGGGCTAGTAATCAATGATTAATATAATCAGATACCGATAATGTATGAAGTCAACGTCTAATCGATAGTTATCATAATGAGATGCGATTTGTAAAGAAGAAAATTAACGTAAGGATCAGAATGAAACCAATATGTTATGAAGAAGGATGATCGGTACGAGCATCGTATTAATGGGCTCACCTTACGAAAGGAAATACTTGAAAATATTTGATAAGTATCTCATGTTTTATTAATCCATATGAATTTGCAGTTTGTAATTCATTAAATAATAAATTTTGTATGCTTCGATCATTTTTATGTTCGGGATAGTTTAGCTTTATGAACTATTCGTAATCTATCTCTGACACCTTCAGAAAGGTCAAGAAGTTGGCGAAATTTAGCTTCTAAGGAAACAAATGATTTAGTCAACTTGGACAAACTTGATCATATTGATTGAGAGGGAGTTCACTATTGAAGGTAAAACAATTATGAGATTATAGTAGTGGGAACTCGTGGATAGAATTGCCGATGAGATGCACGTGGATAAAATCCTTGATTAAAGGCATTCCATAAATCATGAGACTACAACTCTTGAGATAAACATCATACTAGAGGTCTTTATTATCTTCCCTCAAATCCAAGAGGGAGTGTTAATGTTGTGGCCTTGGAAAATATCAAAATGCATCTTATGCTAGCCGATGTAACCTTATGACTATTCAGATTATTCGTATTGGTTCTCTCAGGAAGGAAGGTATGAAGTGACATCCTGTAGTTACACTGATTTGAGTATATAAACAGGCTATGCCTTCGTGACAGAGGGAGAAGCTAAAGGATCTGCATCAGTGGACATTCGAGGATCTTGATTTAGAGGGAGTAGACCATGTTTTGTTGGTTCTCTAGTAATCAAGAAATTGTAGCAGAGAATTATGATTATTACCATGTGAGAAGGCTATATGTCAGAGGGAGAAGCTAGAAGATCAAATTAAGTTGGCACCCCAGGATCTTGGTCATACAAATTCTGAGGGAGTGTACCATGTCAAGATGGTGTATACTTTGTAAGCTCAGAATTCACCAAGACTATGAGATAGTGCAGACAAACGACCGATATTCTTACCAAACCCCTTACTAGAAAGAAGATTGTGTACTTCCAGATAACCTTGGTATGGAGGAGTAAAGCCTTGGCTGAAAAGAAGGTTTCAGCTTCAATGATCCATCATTTTGTATCTTAAATAATTCTTGTCCTTGATAGACAAGTCTAAGATGGAAGTCTTGGTTTCCACTCTCTACGATGAGCCATGGTGGATCCACCCTCTGAGAAGAGTCAAGGTGACTTTATGGGTCTATTCATTTTGTGTTCAAAGAAGATGACGATCTTCTGTGTAAATAATTGGGGTTACTATTTCAAGGTGACGATCTTGACAATAGTTAACCAAGCTTCAAGATTGACACCTGGACAGGGTTGTCCTGGAATGTGCTAGATATCTTGATGCTTATGTTATTACTGGATAGTGTAATAACTTCTATATCATGATTGACACCCTAACAGGGTTGTCCTGGATTGTGTCGGATATCATGATATTGATAACATAGTTAACCAAGCTTCATGATTGACACCTAAACAGGGTTGTCCTGGAATGTGCCGGATATCTTGATGCTTATGTTATTACTGGATTGTGTAATAACTACTATATCATGATTAACACCCTAATAGGGTTGTCCTGGATTGTGTCGGATATCATGATATTGATAACATAGTTAACCAAGCTTCAAGATTGACACCCGAACAAGGTTGTTCTGGACTGTGCCGGATATCTTGATGCTTATGTTATTAGTGGATTGTGTAATAACTACTATATCATGATTGACACCCTAATAGGGTTGTCCTGGATTGTGCCGGCTATCATAATATTGATAACATAGTTAACCAAGCTTCAAGATCGACACCCGAATAGGGTTGTCCTGGACTATGCCGGATATCTTGATGCTTATGTTATTATTGGATTGTGTAATAACTACTATATCATGATTGACACCCTAACAGGGTTGTCCTGGATCATGTCGGATATCATGATATTGAGATAATAAGTATTAATCATGACTAATGACTTCTTCATGTTGTTCCGAATTGGTCGGGAATTATAACATGTGAATCAAGATTAGACTACATTAAGTTGTTGTCTCGGAATGTGCCGGATATCTTGATATGAAGTTATGTTTTAGTTATCACTAAAATCCAGTTCTGAATAAGTCGGGGATTGTGATGACACCTAGTCAAATCCTCTCTTGCTAAGAGGGAGTGTTAAGATATAGCTACGATCGGATATGGTAATATATATATATATATTAAGATCATTTGATAATTGTATATGTTACAATGTAGTCAATATTAATAATTGGTTATGAAGGCTCTTCAATACATGACTATTCAAATGATATAAATGCATATCGATGGCTGGTGAAAAGATCAATCACAATGGTAATCTATTTCAGTACAGCACTCGTGTATATTCTCTATAGGGCGATCTTGATTTTACAACATTGAATACTATTGGTTATGAGATCTGCTTACTAGCTGAGAGACCTTAATTTGTTTGTTATTTCAAACACACGTAGAACAGTAATTACAGAAAAATAAACAAAAATAAACAGACTCAGAATCCTCCTTATAACATCAGATGTTCATAATGGTCTTACAGAAATACGGGGTCTGAGATTACATAAAATACTTGCAGAAATATGCAGCCTTGTGGCTAGAGAGCATCTAGGTATAACGGATTCCCTCCAGATGGATCACCTTGTAGATATTTTCCCTTATCACAAGTTTGTAAGCTATATTGAGGCATGAAACCCTCGATATATCACTCCAATTGGCAAATGATCAGGATGTCCTTGAAAAACCCCACGTCAGCTAGCTTGGGAGTAAACGCTCAGATCTGCTGCGCTCGGGATGTTACGGTATGCTCAGATCTAAGGAAGAAAGGTGTCTTGTCTCGTAGTGATGAATCTCTGTCCCCCCTTGCAGCATCAGGTGAATGAACCCTAAATGAAGTGTGTAGGCTGATGTGGAAGTCCTCCAATGCCTGTGTTTGCAGAGATGTTCTAGCCACCGCTACATCTGTGAGGTCTTCTTCATCCAGTGCTTCAAACACACAAACCCAGATCAGACCTGCGCAGAAAAAATAATGATTACTTGTGACAAATTGCAGAGTAGGGTAAGACTGAGAATAGTTACATTTCCGTCGAACCTTCTCACTGTTGCCAGGGGTGCCACCCTGCAAGAGCCACGAAGGGGTTATTTTTCGCCAAACTCCAGATGCCTTCAATAGTCTTCAAGCTGCCTTGATAGCTCCCAGCAAGGAAACATCTAAATCAAAAGGGGAGCGCCAAAATTTGGTTGCCCACAAGATTTCAAATTTTAAGAGAAGTCTTATTTAAAAAAATAGTAATCGAATTAGCAAAATACAGATCGGTGTTGAAAATACCTTTTGTTTAGGTTGGTCGGGACAAACTCAATTGGGAAGGATCATGACAAGAAAATGGCACTGCCATTGAGAGAGGAGGTCAGTAGTACACCTTCAGTCCTTTAAAGGAGAAAGAAGATAAAGCGAGGAACAGAACTAAAGTTCTCTTAATCATAGGTAAAGAATGTTTGAAGATGATAAAGAGGGGAATAGAATGTCATGCTATCATCTGTATACAAAAGAATGTTGGGATAACAGAAAAGAAATGTTAAGTATTTAAATAAGCTAGCTACTCAAGAATACAAGATCATTTTCATTGATCTTATAGAATGTTTTCCACTAATAGAGTTGTTAGGAATTGGATGGACTTGATAATAGGATTGTGTCTTCCAAACAAGGTAGCATATTTGTTGACTTCAATGCAAAATGAAGAGGTAATTCAACAAGTGAAAGAGCTCCTTGACAAAGGTTTGATAAGAGGAGCATCAATCCTTGCGTTATTCTTGCGCTATTGACACCAAAGAATGTGTATTGATTCTCAAACTATGAATTTTCAAGATAGATCTGAAAAGTGGTTACCATTAAATCCAAATATATAACCAATGCAACAATTATCTTCATGTAACTTATGAACAAAGTGCTGAAACCATTCTTGGGTAAGTTTGTAATTCTGTACCTTGACAATATTCTCCTATTTAGTAGAACAAAAGAACATATGTTGCATTCTAGGAAAGTAGTAGAAAGGGTTGAGAACTTCCTGGTCAGCATAGTTTTATGAAAGAGAAATTGGTTTAGTTGGTGTTTGTTGTGTTCCACAATGAGTTGAAGATGGATCCAGAAAAGGTAAAAGCCATAAGATAGTGGCCTCCTCCCAAATATACCTTTGATGCAAGAAGTTTCCATGATTTAAGCTTACATAGAAGTTCATTTGCAATTTTTGTGGAATATCTGCACCAATCACAAAAGCTGAGGGGAGAACAAAGAGCATATGTATAGACAAATGCAGCTCAAAGGATCTTTGAGGCATTGAAGCATAAGATCACTAATCAACCAAAAATTTCATAACTAGACTTCAACACTGTCCCAGGTTGACTTTGATGCAAGTAGATAGCAATAAGTGCAGTTTCAAGTCTAGAACGGAAACCTACAGCATATTTCAGCTAGAAGCTCAATAAGGCTAAGAGGAATATTCAGTTTACAACCAATAATTTAATGCCATTGTACAAGTTCTCAATAAGAAGTGATGTTATTTGTTGCCTAAGGAATTTGTTTTGTAAGTTGATAATCAAGCTTTGCTGTTGAATGAAGTGGGTAGATTTTATTCAAAGCTATATGTTTGAACTTTGTGCTTAAGCATAGGAATGGGAAGTCCAATAGAGTAGTTGATGCATTAAGTAGAAGAGATCTTTTGTTGGGGAAGATGCAAGTAGAGGTAACTGAATTTCATTGCATGAAAGAACTATATCAAGCTGGCAGATTTTAAAAAAGCATGTTCAATGTGCAAGAATCAGGTTGGTGTGGAATAAGTCTCATGGCTGGACTAATTTTTACAAGAAGGTTTGTTGTTTAGAAGACAAAAGTTGCATACATAGGAGCATTAATCGTTTGGGGAATAAATCAGCAAACCAAAGGAGTAGGATCTTTTGAAAAATCTGGACAAAATCGGATTTAGGGTTTAGGGTATATGGTTTAGGGATCACAAACGACAAACAATTGCTTGAGATCCTACTTGCGATGATACAGACTACAAGCTCGCATGGCAAATAAAATAGAAAAACCAGGCAATTTTTGGCATGGTTTAGGGATTTTCCCCAGCAAAGATTTTGTGTGGATTAATCACGATGTTTTGCAGAAAGCAAAGTTGCATGGACACGGTTACGGATACAAATACGGGTACGGTATCGGATATGGATACAGCCATTTTTTAAGAGCCTCAATATGAATACGGCTGGATACGACATTAATAGAAAACACATACACATATATTTAACACAGTCTTCTAAGTTATTAGAGGAGATTTTTCATTGCTTCAAAAGCAATATAGACACATTAATGCTACATAAATATTAATAAGTTAATTTAACATTTTACAATATGCAAAAATAGTATAGTTGAATTGGAAGGTAACCCAAAAAAGGTCTCTGAAATAGAAAAACATTTCATTTGTCTTTCTCATTCGATGTAGGTTTTGTTTATACCATGAAATTAAAAAACATGGCATGAATGATTTTTTAAAAAAATTAAATTTGCGAAGATTTACGTCAAATTTAAAAAAATTTTAAAAATCAAATCATATAGCATTTGACACAGTTGGAAAAACAAAGTTTTTTGGGTACACGTGTACATTATTCGAGTGTTTCCGGGCTGTATCGGATACATGTCCAAATCGGATACGGGGATACGCGTGCCCGAGGAGGGACGGAGGAGTTTCCTGCTACTCTGGCAGAAAGTAATCACAATTTTTACCAATTTTTGGCAAAATATCCTCAAAAAATCATTGACTAAAGTTGACCAAAAATCCCATTTTTTTACGGAATTGATTAGCAGAATGCCCGGTCCACAATTAATTGGGATTAATTGCAATTAAATGCAGATTTCTTCTTCTATGGTTGCAAATGCCCAAGGGTTCCATGAGATAGAATTTGATCATAGAGATGTGTAGTGGTGGATTGATGGGACACCTTAAAACTTAATTAAATATAATATTGACCCAAGATGGCAATGGATTTAAGAGGAGTAGAGTGTTGTAGATATCCCAGATTGTAAAAGGAATGAGTCAAAACTATGGTTTGTCTAAACCATTGCCTATTCCGAAGAAGCTATGGGAGCATATTAGCACAGAGTTTGTCCTAGGCCTACTTAGGACACAAAAGGGGAATGATTCTATTTTTGTCTTAGTTGATAGTGAAATTTCAAGTGGATGACTTGGTTCTTACACATTTGAGGAAGGAGAGGTTTTAGGAAGAGACCTACAATAATCTCATGTGGAGAAAGATTGGACCATGTAAGGGGTTGAAGTGATTTTTCAGCGAATGCATATGAGATCAAGTTACCAGATGAGATGGATATTTCACCTATCTTCAATGTTGCAGGCTAGTACCCTTTCCATGAGGACCGACAAAGTGAAGATGATGATGCTGTTTCAAATGTGCAACTTCCAAACTGGACACATGAGTATCAAGAGTATTCTACTCTTGTGGAAGGGCTACTTGGATCAGTCCATATGAGATTAGTTGGCATGGTTGGTCCTTCGACAAACTCATTTGAAATTCATAGGTTGAAGCTCATGTCTTTTCTTATCTGGGGTGTCTGACGCAGAGCATCCTCAGCTCTTTAGTAGTCTCCATAACCCAAAAATATAATAAGGTTTTTATTTCTAATCATTTTTTTGGTCTGCTTTATGTATCGAGTTTTTGTTAAACTTCTTTCACATGTGCTGGTGCAACTTGTTTCCATAATTCCTGGAAGCATAAACAGTCATTTTGGGGATTCAAAAAGGCTCATTTATCCTCCACAACCTTTTGGTAAGTAAGGAGTAAAATCGCTTCTGAATGTTGATCTGGTATCTGAATCAGTAGCCAACAATCTAGTTCATCTGCATTTTGGATGGGAGTGCAGCATCCATCACAAAATTTCCTTTTTGAAACATTTCTGTCGTGGTGAAAAAAGGCTTTTCTTTTTCTCTAGACACTTGGAGACAGTCTGCTGAAAGTAATCATCAAGCAGTCAAGAGGCAAACAGTGCCTAGATTTGAGTAGGATGGACTGAAGGGATATTGACTTGATATTTTTGGAAAGCATTCCAGTTGGCAACTTGGCATGATATGCATTTACAACAGAAGTTTCTTAAGCACAAGGATTGGTAAGTCTTTAAAGCCTGCTCAGTAGCCAGACATGTGATTTCTGCAAAAGTATTTATCTGTTTCTATGTTGCATGGGTACTCGTACCCATACCCCTGGGACGCGTACCAGGTACTGGTACACGTACCCAAGTACCGGGTAGACTTACCCAAGTATCGGGTACTCAGTGGAGAGCATCATAGCTGAGGACCTTGATTAAGATTTCTGATTTTTGTTTCAGATGTTTGTTTGCATATCAGCTTGCTGTTTATCAAGCTTATTTCAATACGTAATCAGTGTGAATGTTTGATACAATACTGATTAACAGTAAACTTTATCACTGTTCAAGTCAGAAATCTATCATTTGAATTTTGCAATATGTCATTGTTATATGATTTATGATCTTCTTGTTCATGTTTAAAGTTTGCCTTCTCTATTATGCATCTAAACATTTAGCATATATTATTATTACAAACATATTGCAAATCTGAAACTGAAAACAATACATCACATCTGCAAACTTTATCACTATTCTTGTTTTGAAAACTCATCGTCATGACTCATATTTTCAGACTTTCTATATAATATTAAATTATATTAAAAAAAATTGACGTACCCAAGTGTTAATGTTATGGTAGCTGTGTGAGATATCTTTCATACCTGTATTGATCCTTTCAGTTTTCTCAATCACAGAATATTCTTGCTATGGTGGTCTGTGACTATCATCTCTTGGTTCGAGCTTTTCATGTTTGCCATGATGAATAATCTCTCTCTTGCTAAGAGGGAGTGTTAAAGTTGGGATAGCAGCGAGAGAAATTTTTCATACATGTAATGCTCCTGTTTTGTGTTTTAGGGAGCTGCTTCTTTTCTGTGAAGATGCTATTGGTTTCTATTCATTTGAGAGAAGTTTTGTTTTCTACAAAAGTGTATCGATCTTATTCAGTTATTGTCTCGTCCAGCTAAGAGACTTCGCTGACTTTCTTCATCATGGTTGATTTGATCTGTTTTTCTTTCATATATATATTATGATGTCTTTGTCTTTGCTTGTATACGATGACATGGCACTGAAAATTGATGACTGGGCATCGTGGATTCTATTTGTGTTGGTTCTCGTCAGTTCATGGTCATAATCAATGTCATCAGTTACGTTTTAATTGCCGCCAAGGAAATGAAGAGTGTCGTTGATGCTTGTAACGACTGACCTTTTGCATGCCAACGGGAAGATCATTTTGGTTAAAATTAAGTCCATACTGTATGAGCTAGATAGATGGAAGAAGAGACACTCTAGATATATTTCTGTGTGCTTCAGATTTTGTGCAGACATCCTGATATATATTGTCTGACAGAGTGTTCTGTATATCAGTGACACATTTTTTATTGTACACATCTGAAGAGATAGAGTGTGTTTTTGTTACCTACTCAATCTGTATATGATTGAGTAATGTTTCTGCAAGTCATCTTCTGTGTTAGATGGCTCTGGGAGATTACTGTGGTTATTACTTATTCTCTTCTGTGTTAGATGACTCTGGGAGATTACTGCAGTTATTACCTATTCTCTTCTGTGTTAGATGGCTCTGGGAGATTACTATGGTAATTACTTTTTCTGTTGATTGACTGTTGGAAGTCATCAATCTCAAGCAAGAGATTATTGTATTGATTTAAGATCTCAATAAAGTATCATCTTTTGTGGGCTGGGTTTTTCACCCTCAGGTGGAGGGTTTTCCCAGGATAAGTCATTGTGTTCTCTGTTCAAGTGTGTTCTGAGTTTTTAGTTATTGTATTCTGGTTCAAAACTTAACATCAAGTACCTCTGTCCCCTATTTTCCCAAGTACCGCCATCCCCGTGCAACCTTGATCTGTTTCTATGGAAAAATTTGGAGAAGATGCTTCCTGAAAGCAAACAGAAATGTATCTAAAAAGAATTGACTGGATATAAACTTTGTTAACAGGTTTTTTAATTGAATACTTAGGCAGGCTACAAGGATTAGGTGATCCTTAATTGGAACCCCTTTACTCAAATGCATTAACATGGCACTAGCTTTTAACGTCTGCTCCACAAACTTCGTAAACTTTGAGTGTGACAGTCCTAGCAATACAGGAAAGGCAAACCAGGACAAACCTTTATTGAACCATGAAAAGAATGAGTTTATCCTAGGTGCATATGTGTTCATCATTTTGCACCTATAGATGGCATATAAATGTCAGCTTGATGATTTTAGTCTCCTCAAATTTTATGCACAGATTTGAGCCTTATTTATTTCATCTGGTTAAAGGAGTTATTTCATCTGGTTAAAGGGGTATTAACTTCACTTCGACAATATTTCAAATTTCTTAAAAAAAATTAGTCTTCCAAAGTTGCTTGGGACTTGCATTGGACCCTATCCCTTGCATCTCATGGCATTTGGATGGATCAGATTGCAAGTGAATTTAAAGCTCGGTAAACTCCATCTGCCATACCAGTGAACCAAGCCCTCATCCATTCTAAGTTGGAAATAGGATAACTCAGGCTTCCAATAGCGCTAACAAAAGCGAAGAACAAGTTGCTTTTCAAGAACATTCCTTATCAGGACGGGCACAGCTTCTTGTTGGATATGCATAGAGCGAGACAATTGGGCTTTTACCTTTCAGGGGGATAGTTTGTGTTTTTTCTAAAAATTAGATGTAATATCTGTATCTTTGGGATAATCTAACCTCTAACAACTGATGCCTATCCAATTCTACAGAAGCCTAGCTTTGAACTTGGAAATGCGGGTTAAGGTTTAATTTTGTTTTTGCTTCGTGTCTAGGCTCCCTTTTTGCCCAAGTTCTTTGCTATTGTACCTGCTGTATATTTCAGTCCCTTCCATATTTTTTGGTTATTCATGGACATTAATATAATTGCTTTCTTTACTTCTTTCTTGAACCCTACCAGCTCAAAATCCAAAAAAGGAAAATGAATTCTGACCTGCCATCAACTTCGAGTACAAAGTACCAAGAAATTTTAGATTACAGAGAGAATTGAGGATTAGCATATTGGATCCTTAATCCTTAATGTTGTAAGTGGTATCAATCTATAATTCTTATTCCTAGATGCAAATTTCTTAGGTGGCTTCTACCAACATATTGTCACCACTTGATTTCTGCTATCCAAAGCCTTGGTCAACCATCATCTTTACTCAACTGTAGGATCTGATTTCCGTCCAAAAGCAGCACATGCTAAATGAGATGGCAATAGTAGTAGATCACGCTCAATCAAATGAGGGTGCTATAGATAGAAGGTTTTAGCAAAGAAAATATACCAATACTCCAGCCATGGCAGGGAAGATGCTCATTTTCAAGGAAATATAGGCCAAAAACAATAAATAAATAATATTACCAGACAAATCCTGCATACGTTTTGGAGTTTTGAATTCATCAACTCGGCACTGTTCTCTTTATTCTGGAGCATCATGACGGACTGCAGTCCAAAAGCAGCATCCAAAAGAAAAATTAAATGACATCTTTTTCCTTGGATTAGATAGGTATCTAATTAACTTAAACAATGGAAAAATCCAGCAAACCTGGTAGGTTGGATTTTAAATTCTCAACAGAAACAGCTACATTCTCGTATTAGGAGTTCCTGTGATTAACTCCTATACATAGTGTTTACGGAAAAATCCAGCAAACCTGGTAGGTTGAATTTTAAATTCTCAACAGAAACAGCTACGTTCTCATATTAGGAGCTCCTGTGATTAACTCCTATACATAGTGTTTACCCATGTTAATAACCCAAGTATGTTCTTTAGGTTGAGGACCCATACCCACAAGTGTAAAGTAATGAAATCCAATCTTGCCTTATGATACCTCTTGAAATCAGGCCAGCTACCACTGGCATCCAGTTTTAATACTTGGGTGTATTTACACCCTCCTTGAATGATGCAGGCATTAAGAGAACTACTTGAATAATTCATGGCTACTGTGCTTCCATCATACAGTCCACCTGATCACTTGGAAAATTTATGCTACGCAACTTTTAGATGTAGAACTAGAACCAAGCAGCGGCAGACAAGGGAACCCATAAAGACACGGATATGTATAGGGGTTCTTTATCCAAAATGAAATTAAATTCCAGTGTGCAAATTCACCGAGGAACCCACTTGTGAAATTGAAAACACATGAAATATTTTATTTATTTAAGTCCCAAATATATTTACAGAAAAAGATAAATATATTAATGAAAACAAATTTCCACAATCCATAGCAATTATTTAGACAATTTTTCTGGGTAGATTGCGTAAAAGTTATTTAGATAATATATTTAGAGAAATATATTATTCTTCCTTGACAATTATGCACTTTAATTACACTAGACTCCTGAAAAATGAAGTAGGGTTAAAACAAACAAGTTCAGAGTTGGTGTTATTGGAGTTCCTGTTCCTGTGTTTCTGCACCAGTCATTTTGAAAGCGAAATCCCATCAAGCAGCAGCCAGACTCTTCATTCGGAAAACCTACTGTCAGACATCCCTTTTTCATCAATCTTCTTAGTCCTCGGCGCCACCTCTACATATCATCGTGTCTCCCAAACATGGCCAGAGAGTGCTGGAAGGTCCCCAGAAATAGCACTGCCTGGGAAGGGGTCCACAACCATGCCTTGTGGACACCCAGACCAGGAACAAGGAATGGCGAAAAATTGCAGAATGGAATTTGCATCACTAACATATCTGACCAAACAAATCAGGCGTTATTATGAAAACCCTAGTACAGATTTTGTCCAGGCGCCTGTGGATTTTAAGAAAGCTGTAGCAATGATGATACGCGGACTTGCACATGGAGATTCACCAAGTAAAATAGGGGATTTGTCCAATCTTGGGGCTTCAACAGATAAGAAGTACACCAAGATCATCATTGGAGTGCTCACAAACAGACAGAAATTATATTCAAAATACAATGTGATTCCTACAGAGGAATGAATTCAAAGATTAAGTAGCAATTTTGAATCTATTACTGGGATTCCTAACATATGTAGCGCAATAGGGGGAACTCATATCAAACTAGGTTAAGCCAAGGAATCCCTGCAGGCCTGATGATTATTTGTCAATCCATGGATTTATAGTGTGCTTTTACAAGGGGTTTGTGATGCAGAAAAGGTCTTTTGGTACATGCGCTGCTACATGCCGAAAAAATTGGATTATGCCACCCATTTGAGGGCTAGTAGTAATTTGGAGCAGGCTAAGGGAATGATAGATTTTGCAGCAATGTTAAATTCAATTGTGACAAAGAGTGGTTTCAAGGCCTGTTCTTGTGGGCAACGGTTCCTTCCCTCTTAGTGGCTCTCTGATTATCCTTTTAATGAGCACAGTCCTGGGCCAGGACATCAGAATCAGTTTGATGAGGATCTTCCCACGGGCCAATCAAAAGTTGAGAATGCCTTTGCTGTTTTAAAATAAGAGTTGAAGGATAGTTGAGAAGTTAAATGTAGATGTGGCATATGCGGCCCACACTATTCTTGCTTGCTGTGTTTTGTGTAATTTATGTCAGATTGCTGGAGAGACAGAGCCTGAGAAACAGAATGACAACTCAACCAATCAGGAATTAGTCATTTCCTATGAATGGGAGGATGAAAGAAATATTCATTTGGAAAGAGAGTAGGAATGTTACTTTTCTTGAGTGGCTTCATAGGATGCAGGAAGCTGAGTTGGAGCGAGCAACAAGAAGGCCAACATTGTCCTGATGTTTCAAATTTGTGACAGGGTTTTAAGAAGCTGAAAAGGGCCCGATCAGGCTATATTATTGTATTGCAAGGTTGGTACAATAAAGTGAGCAATATTTAGAGCTGATAATTGACTCAGATGTAACTAAGAAAGCCTATTGTATAAGGTATGAGAGATCAGAAATTTGGCTATGTAATGAGCAAGAAATGAGTTTAACAATGTACAATTACAGTCTCTGCTTATTTAATCCAGATGGTCTGGAGGTATGGTGATTTCTTCCTGTACTTATTCTTCTGAATCTGAGGTAATAAAACTGCTCTCCATTAACTTCACATACATATCTCTGTAAGTAATATAGAAATGGAGACTTTCCATTAGTTACGCTGTCCTTACTTCCAAGTATTAAAGTTTGTGGCTATACATGTATGAAATAGATAAAGAAAGTCTATGCAGCCCATGTAAATTTGTAATCTAAGAATCCAACAGCCACCCTGAGAAGGTTACTCTTATCAGATGGAAAGTTTCTACAAGTTGGGGGAGGCAGTCCTGGTTCAGGTACCCGTCACAAGTGGCCAACATAGGCAGCCCAAAACATACAAAAGACTGTAATGATAAAAAAAATACCCAGAATTATCAGGCAAAAACAACAAATTAAGATTTTATTATCATCATTCAAGGCAAACAAAACTCAAGTTTTCCAATTGCAGTCCAATCCAAATTACAATTGCTCAGAAAATATTTGAAATAGTTTTGGATAGTAATGATAAGACTGTCTACTAACAATCCTCATGTAACTAATGACTCACTTCACTTCTACTATTCGCTATCTTCTCATAAATTGGCGACTAACTCCCTCTTTTTTCTTCACACGGCCTTCCTCTTCCTTCTTTCTTGCAAATGGCAGTCACCTCTCAGCCGAAACAAATTTTGTCTTTCTGCTGCCTTATCACATGCAATACCACCTTTCTTCTGTCTTCTTGAGGCAAAAGTCATCAATCTCACCCTCTCTCTCTCTCAGTTGCAACATTTGTCTGTTCTGTCTTTCTATCTGCTCCATGATTCCAAGCATCTGCAAACTCTCCATTTACTCCTTCTCACACCCTTCTTTGTTTTCTTGCACACAGCCTACATGGAAACTAATGCCACCTTGATTTAACCATGCAGAATGGAGACCACCCGGATTGAAGTGAGAAATGCCGATGTTGAAAATAGGTGCTGCCCCATTTAAGATGTAACTCCCATCTGATGTTTCCACAAGCTGGCAGTCCTAACATACACTCCACTATCTGTCATCACATCTCTTAATGCTCCTGCAGCATTGGGTGTGCTCTTTAACTCATCTGGGATATTTAGGGATGCATGACAGCTGAGGTGAAGGTTTTGAATCTGCCAAAATTTGTCAAGGAGAGATAAATTAGTGCATTCTCTCTGTATGTTTTGCATATACATTTTTTATCTGAAAGATAATTAACTCCATCTATATTGACAGTGTTTTTGTTACCCTTGAGAAAAATTCAATTCAATTCATATAGAATAAATGTGAAAGATTTTTTGGAAATTTACTGTATAGATTCTCACATTTTCACCTTTTGTTTTTTCACTGCAAGCAGATCTTTAGTCTACATCAAATACATTGCTAAATTACAATTTGGATAGCTATGAATGCATTAGCAGGGAGCACTCTCAATGGAAAAAATGAAATTTAGCTGAGTTCATTACCTGTTTATAGAATGTTTTTAAATCAGTCATGTAGAGGCGTTCTGAATTAAACTATTTAAAAGCCCTGTGATACTATGCTTATCATGAATTCCATAATCAAGAAACAACCACAGAATGATTTTTCCTCTTTGATTTTGCTCCTAAACATAAATGACCATCATTAATATGTGTGAGGTGATGGGGGCATCCTGATTCACTTGTGGAATAAGTTTAAGAGTTAGCAATTAATTATAACTTACGGAACTGTTTATACATGTTGCAAATATACAAACTTTCCAAATGTTGTCAAATCTGAGTATAAGATTTAAAAAAGATTGTTAATCGCTGTAAAAAATGGTGAAGTTAAAACCTCAATAAAACAGGAACTCTTTTATGCAGCTTCTTATATTAAAGAACTTCTAAATGATTTTTGCTGTCCTCTCTAGTACAACAGAATTCTCGATACACCAGATCGACTGCAGGAGATGGTTTGTACTGTGTTTTGTTCTATAGATATTTTTAACTTGAACCTTCTATGGCCTAAATAAGCTATAACAATATTAGCTAGTGGTTACAAGAAATTCTTGAACAAGATAGAACATTTTGAATTAATAGTAATTTAATTAAATAACAGTACCATATTGTTCATGTATTTGGATGGCTTGTACAACCTCTAAAAGATTAACAATACATGCTCAATCACAATCCGGGATAAGAAAAAAAAATAAAGAGATTGATGTAGACAATTAAGGTAAGTTAGAAAAGTGTGTAGGATATTAAGGATCATCTGGGTCTCCAAAGATCCTTTTTCATTTGAAAACATTATAGAACAAAACTGTAGAAATGGATTCAACCATGGCTGACCATGTCATCTATGGCATAATGACGGAATCATGCGAAATCTGTAAGCAAGTAGATGACCAAACCTTTATATCTTGACCAAAAATGATATCCAGGCATCACTAATAGCTTCATGCATGGCAAAGCCTGTCACAAATATGTCAGCAAATCCAACAGAACGTTATGGATGACCACCCAGTGGTTGACATGTTTTTTCTGTTTAAGTCTGTGTGTTGGTTTGTAGCATGAATCAGCATAAGCACAGGTCCTAGAGGAAGTCGAAATATCATCTAGGGTTCAGTTTTAACTTTTAGGCTGCAGTAAATTGTAGTAGGTGTGATTTGCAAAAAGAGCATACAGAATTGAATGCAAAAGATGCAAAATGCGTACTTGTAGATGCCAATAGCCTGGTGAACTTGTTACGCAGAGATGTGTCTACCATAGCAGGACAAATGTTAGTAAACAGTACCTCTTTATGCAAAGTTTGACTTGTATACAGTGGTTAAATGCACAACATGGTAGTGGAAGAGTTAGCAGGTTAGGGAAAGAGTTAGCAGCTAGTAGAAGAGTTACATTGGCATCGTTTTAAAAAAAGAATGGCATTGGCATATTGTAAAGTTGATTAGATTCTTGATTTTTGTTGCATTTACAGTGAAAGTGTCTACACCTCCAATGCCCATTCCTTGACATGTGACTCTATCCTGATTTTTATGATTCTCTCGCAATTCTAAATTACACACAGGTATATCATTTTTCATCTGTTACATCTAACATTACAAGATTTCCTGTTATATCATTTTTTATTATATTATGTATGGGTTGGTCAATCCTGCATCTTAGTGTGGGAGCTGCCATTTATCCATTTCCAGTATCGTGGTGTGTTAGATGTTCTGAGCAAGATCTTGAACTTTTTAGTCCATATTGGAGAATGTCATCCCATGTTTACATCTTTAATAACATATCCTCAGACCAAGAATTCATTTTAGAAACAAACAAATCCAGCATTATTTGCTTTAAGCTTTAAAGATTGGTTTTCAAAAGCAAATTGTTCTAAATGTATATCTTCTTAAGAATGTTGTGTTATCATACTAATAATTCATTGGTAAGATAAACCAATAGAACCTGTTCTCACTGTATCTCGCAAATTTTTGCCAAAATACGATCACATTAATGGTAATAACAGAAGTTGTGTTTACACTACCATGCCACCAGTGACAACAAGACCCATTCCAGAAGCAAATAAATACATTCAAGAAGTAGAATGCAGATTACTTGAGAGTGAAGCAGTGAATAGAATATAAAGATTTAATTTAGTGGGCCTTCTGTGCACGCAAATTACAATAGCATTCAGACCAAGTATGACAGAAGCATTGAAGATGTTGAAGGGAGAAATAACCATTCACAGAGTTCCAGACTGGGCTACTCAGCCGCAAAATCTTGAGTATGTTTAGGGGTAAGAGTAGAATACATCTTGAAATATACATCTAGCATTACAAGATTTTCAGTCATATTATTCTTTGTTCTATCATGCATGGCTTGGTCGATCCTACATCATAATATGGGAGGCTGCCATTTATCCATTTTCGTCGTAGGTCATGAGATAGCGGTTGAGAAAAGTTGAATTCCTGCTTTACGGTGAGAAACTACTGCTTTAACACGACCCATTTCCAGTTAGGTAATGAGATAGCGATCAAGCAAAATAGAGTTGTTAATTTGTCAAATCTTAGAGCAACAGTTATTGTGAAGAACATCAGTTGATATGCCATGATAACCTTTGTAGTAACGGGAAAGAGATTTCTAGTCAGAGGCTTTCGGCATTCAGACTCCAGAACTCCACTGAAGTGGTGTATATCGTTGAAATTAAGTGAGATATGCTTGATGGTAAATAGTCCGTTAGTTTATGTTAGAAACACCAATTTCAAATATTCGCTGATTAAGTATAGGTAGACTGCAATTCATTTGGGCATATAAATAACTGAAGCATTAACGACAATACAATAGTTGTATTAAAAACGTAGTCATTTTCTTTTCTCTTATGTTTACAATAGCCAAATAGGTCAAATTCCTCACTTCGTCTGTTCATTGTTCAGGCGACGGCATGCTGGGGTGGTCTTACTCTGGTGCCCTGAGATTGCACCAGAACTAGTCAGATGGCCATTATTTAGTAAAATGAATATAGATGAAAAGCCTCTCATCATTGATGAATATATGCCCTGCTATCTCCAATATTTCTTTCCAATGATCTAATCCCACCGTTAATCTCCGATTCTTCTACCCACTGCTCTCACCCAAAATTACAAAATACTTATCTGATAAGGGTTTCAATTTCTTTGTTATTTTTGTTTATTTTGGGCGTGCGAATATTGGTTATTACCTATAAACCAGAACACGTTGTAGATGAGAGTACCTCTAATGTACAACGTGCTGGCGTTTCCTTCGACTCCAGACAGCACGTTGTAGCTTATTAACTGAGGAAAGGAACAAATAAAGCACAACTTGGCAACATATCTGGTCAAACAAAATCCCAGACGAAAATATTGAAACTATTTTTTATAAGCAACCATAACCATCGACGCAGACACGGATATATGCCCTTGTACGTAAAGAGATGAAGATCTACGCTGATTTCAGGATCAACGGACGCAAACAAAAGCTGATAACTAAAAACAGTATGATAAATTTAGGGTCTCTCAGTAAACCCTAAATTCTTAGAGCGAATCATTCATTATTAGGTTTTAAAATGACAGCGCTTACTTCAAGAATCCGCTTTAGCCTTTTCAACTGTTGCTACAAATCTTAAAACCCTAAAATACACGTCCGTCAGGCTTCTTCGCAAACTTTGCAAATGTAAATAAAGGCATTTTCTAACCCTTTCCGCAGAAGAAACAGAACACCTTTTGCCTAAATATTAGGCAAAGATTCCAACCTCACGTGAAACAAAAGCGATTGACATTCTAAACCTCACCTGAAACAAAAGGGATAGGCAATCTAAATCCGTAAGACAGATTTAAACGGGAGAGACGAAGACTTGGCCATGAGATAATATCATCCGGTAATAATTAAAAAAAAATCAAGGCCAACATTTACCTTATCCTTTTTAATCCAGCACCAAACCTTTTCGCACTAAAACAGAGACTTCATCGTGCACTTCATCCCTGTTCTTCCACAAAAGTTCGGACGACCTCCGCCACAAAACAATACTAAAAAAAATATCTGCAAAAATTTTGCAGAAAAACTTTTAGTGGATTTATGACGTGAAGCCATCCGAACCATGGTAGATGAAACACAGATGGAGAGCGTATGAAGAAATCGGCAAAGAGATTAATGAAAGCCTTGATTTGGAAAAGAGAAGACGGTCTACAGCATTTTAAAGGCATTTTCTTACCAAATCTGCGGAAGGCGACGAACATTCCCCGTGATTTCGTGACATTAATTAAGTTCCCTTAATTTGGCTTTACATTTAATTGGGGTGAGAATTTTCTTCTATGCTTTTGCTTGTATTCTTTTCTCACGCGTTTTGACCTCTTCTTTGCTCAATATAAGACGTAGATTCATTCCAGAGAGCTTGGAATGCATATACACCGTCCCTTACTCTAGTTATTTGAGCCTCTTCGGGGAATTTCCCTTTCTTTTTAGGGCAAATGACTTTTGGTTGTATTATGCATATTTTAATGTGTTTTTTAATATACGTTATTTTTATTTATTTTTTAAAACTTCTTTAATAAATATAAATTTAAGTGGACAACTACAAGAATCTAATCTATATTTTCTATGTTGTGTAGAGGAAAGTGTCTTTTTCCTATTTGTGTAGTTGATGCTATTTTATTATTTAATTTTTTTTAATTGATTTTTAAAAACTATAGATAAGTAATTTGTGGAATAGAAAATATGTTTGTGTATTCGTTTTGTCAAAAATATTGTTTTATATTTAATGTATTTTATTTTGTGTATTTGTTCATAGAAATTTTTAAGTGGATTATTTATTAGTTATCTCAATTCTTAATGGTTTGAAATAATTTTATCTATTGTTATTTTAACATTTTAGATGGGATCATAAGTGCATAGGTGCATCTAGGATAGAACAAAATTTTGGTCTTGTCTCTCCAATTCATAAACATTTTCCTAACCTTTTGAACAAACTCTATTGGATATGTTGACTATTACTTGTGGGTTGTATATATTTTGAATAAGTATCATTGACTTTATATTTGATATAGCCATGGATGAAGGATCTAATGTAGGGTAGTCAAATTGTGTAACAAAATGAATCACACATAATTACACGACAAAAAACTCAATCAAACAACAAATCAACAATATGATCATTGTAGATTCTTGATAAAAAATAAATCACAATTTGTCACAATGGGCTTCCAAAATGCTAGGTCTCACCCATTTGATTATAAATATATAAATGATAGATTATGAAAGATATAGCAATGTAATTCTCAATCTTGATTCATGACTAAAATCTCTAACTCAACTACCTCTAAAGGTTATGAACAATGTTTTATATAGTAGCTTTCTAAGCCTTGTGAATGATCATAGTTGATCACTAGGTGGTCAAAAGTCCAAACGCTTTATGAAACATATAGTTGGATAAATATGTAGGTGAATTTCCTATATTGATTATGGTGATGAAAAAATGTTGAATCGTCTTGTTATTCGCATTATAAGCACTATAGGTCTAAATTACCTTGATACATGTTCCTTTGTTACTGAAAACTTTGTAAAGTTGTCACAAGCCATGCATATTGAGTATAAGCTTGTTAAACCCAATAATGGTTAAGAAACCAACTTAAGCACTTCCAATGATCGAAAAAATTTGGAAAGTGAATATGACATTAAAGGATGATAGCATAAAATATTCTCCAAACAAAAAAGTAAGATGACAAATGTGTTGAAATGCGGTAGGATTTATGGTTACTCCTCATGGCAAGAATATAGATGAAGACCTACAAACAAAACAAAAAAGTAGGAGATTTTTTTTTTGTTAATGCAAGATATGTTTTGCAAACTTAAAAGCTCCTACATCAAACAATTAGGATTGTTTCAAAGGTAATTCCCCTGCTTTCTTATGACTAGAGGGCAACCAAGATAATTTAACTCGAGCTTCGAAGTCCAACTTGAATCTTTTTCAAGTATTCCTCTCTATCTAACCAAATACTCCTCATACTTTAATGTCATTGTATTCTTGCATTACTATGCCTCAACTCTCATTCATGGTAGATATGAAATATTGAATTTAGGTGACTTGTCTAATCCTTCTAGTAACTCTACTTCATATGTACATTTCATATATAAAAATTATTGATAAGCTTGCAAGTACAAAAGCTTCTTCATCTTTGACCAATTGGATGTTTCAAGTACAAATATTTCTTTCTCGAGATGTACTATCAATTATTCTCCAACTACAAATTTCTCATGTCTCTTCACCTCATCAACCTTTTCCTTATGTCTAACATTCATCTTCTACAAGTGACTCTTTGCATATGCATGCACTTTCTTCAATTGCTTTGTAAGTTCCCCTCTTCTATTCATTACAATTATCAATTAATATTAGTACATTCCTTGGAGTACTATCATAGGCAATATTAGATTTTATTTTCCTTATACTCTAGTTTATTAAATTATTATAAGAAAAGTCTACCTATGATTGGGGTGAGTACACCAAAATGGGCGATCGAAAAGTTAAAACTTTACCTTTTGGCCCCCATTAGAGCATAGCATGAGTACCTTATAACACATAAGCAAAATAAGGTGCTCACACTTAGGCTTGGATTGATTGATCCTTAAGTTTGGTTAGTATAAACTATAATGCAAGTGTGTTATAATGTGCTTGCATTATGGAAAATTTGTTACCATATTTAGTGTTAGCAAGCATTATAACATGCTAGTGTCATAGCACGCTAAGGTAGCTTCTATTGAGATTTTTCAATTCTTAATAAATTAAGAAAGAGAAGAGAGATAAGATATGAGAGAGGGGGATGGAGATAGGGATAGGGATAGAGAGAGGGGGGGAAGGGAAAGGAATGAGTGAGAGAGAGACACATAAACAAAGATCATCAACTATAAATTGTATACCCTCAAATGTAAACCCTAAAATTTATGTTGGTACCCTTAACTATAAATTGAATACCATAAACCTTATACCTCCACCCTAGATACCTTATATTGTTGACCCTAAACCCCACACCTTGAACCTATACCCTCAACCATACTTCCAATAACCTCAATCATGTAGTCAATACCCTTAATCCTAAACCCTACACCTTATATTGGCTATACCATAAACCCTAATCCTTATACCAATACCCTTAACCAAATAACCCTATATGTTAAACCACCAACCGTCGACCCTATATCATACACCCTCGACCACAAAGCCAAACCCTAAACCCTATAGCTTATGTGTTGAATAGGTCAAATAACTAAAAGGGGGCCGAATCAGTTATTCCCACACACTTTACAAAAAAATTTCTCTATCGGTAAACTATTAAATATTAACAATAACAATTTTTGATTTATCGGTTAAGCACGTAAAACATCCACAAAAAATGTAAACATGTAATCACAAGAACACTGCACAGAAAACACCAAGATTTACGTGGAAAACCCAAACTTGTAAAAACCACAAAGAAGCTAATTCTCATTAAATGAAAACAATTGTTAAGGTGACACCGGTTAAGGTGATTTGTACAAAGGATCACTACTAGTTGTGCTCACTATAGGTAAGGCTCGCTGGAAGTCAAACTCACTACCCTTACATATGAATAGGCTCATTGTTAATACAAAGATGGATATAATAAAAAAAAGAACTTATAAACTTACATCTGAATATGCATGAACAGCTCAACAATTTTAGCTCTGTTACCACAATCACCAATAGATCCCCAACGGTATTATCTACTGGTGTTGGTATGTACGCTCTAATTAAAATTGCAATCTTCCTTCTTAGATATCACTGCTCACATACAACATTGCCACAAGTTTGCACTATATTTTTTACCATATTTACCACACACTACTACTCAAAAAAAGGTTCTCCTTTATTTATATTAGTATCTGATCATACATATGTCAACTTCACACCCCAAACCCCAATGCTAAGGAATTTATACTTACATTTAATACATAGCATTGATCCTAAATGTAGGACATACACAAGAGACTTTACAAACACGCTACATTACGACACACAGATAGGTAATACTTAAGATATTACAATGCATATTACATTTTTCAAGAACTACCACAACCAAGACCAAAATGTGTAACCACCAATAGAATAATCGCCATCATATGTTGTAGCCAATATACCAAAAATATCTAATGAACTTGCACAACTGTCTAGATACCTATAGAAAATTTGTAGCCAATGCAATCACCAAAAACTAATAGAATTGTCCAAGTGAAACTAAACACTGAAAGCATGTCATTGCACCAAAAAAAAATGGACCATGAGTGTGCACTACCAAGGAATACGAGGAACACCAAAAATATTCATACTGAACTTTTCCTGTGTATAACTGATAATCAACAAGCACGTAACCAAACCTTCCAGTGACCAACCAATATTGCTAGAGTTTCGGTATGGAGGTTTTGAAATCAATGAACATCAATGCCAATAATAACTCAATAAGTCTAACACTGTGTACCTAAAACCCAAAACCCCATAATAATACCCTTGACTGTATAATCAATAACCTCAACCTTTCACCTTAAACCATAAACCCTATACCCTATATCATTTACCCTCAACCTTATACCATAAAGCATAAACCTTGTACCTTATACACTATAGCCTCAACCATAAACCCTGAACCTTATACCAACACCATCGACCATATAATCCTATATGTTAAATCCTTAGGCTTATGCCCTCAACCATAAAGTCAATACTCTAAATCCTATATACTCTATTTCCTTAACCTAAAACCCTAAACCTTGTACTAATATTGTTGATCCTTTAACCCTTGAAATTATACCTTGTCCCCTTAACCATAAAGTCAATTCCCTAAATGTTATACCTAATACCTTGAACCCAAAACTCAAACCTAAAACCCTATACTAATACCACCAACCCTATATCTAATATCCTTGACCATGCTTCCTAAACCCTAAACTCTATTGTAAAATAAGAGATAAAAAATAATAAAATAAGCTTCAAATCAACTATAAATCATATATAACAATGTTTACCAAATGGAAATAAAATCAGGTATAACGAAACAAAAGATAACACAATGAAAAATTGTAATGAACTGGTAAGTAGGATCTAAACCTAGAACCCAAAGTAGGAACCAAACCTCATCCCATAAATTACATTGGAAAATAACCACTAGGCCCAACTACAAACCCTTGGGAGAGCTAGGAACAATGTGTTGGTTGTTCTCCCTTTTATGTTTTGGATTGATTTGTATGTAATTGGAAATTGGCAATGAAAGAACAAGGCAAAACTAACAATAATCAACATAAACTAATTAATGCAGAAGTCATAACCAACTATGATAAATAGAACTAGAAAGAGGATGTAGAGAGGAACTTGTGTTTGAAATCTAAGCTCAAAATGGATGACATTGTCAGTAGGCACCATATTTCTCCACGTGTCCTAGCTTTAGAACAAAAGTCAAACTAGTCTTAGGAACCTCCAAACAGTCTTTATATCAACTTTCAATTAAAAATACTAAGACTATGGTGCTAGGCACTATTTACTAGGGAACTATGGCACTAGGCACTAATGACCTAAGGGAATATCGTACCAGGTGCCAATGTCCTAGGGGACCATGGTGCTAGGTGCTAATGATCTAGGGACTATGGTGCTAAGTGCCAGTGTCCTAGGGGACTATGGTCTAGGTGTCTAGTCCCTTTGATGAATGATGCTAAAATGCATGTGTCTTTGTCTTCAATAAGATATTTCACTCCCAAAGTAGATTTAAAACCTATTCTTGGACCTCTACATGTATCTACACACCTAGAGAGAAAATAGTGTTTGTGTTGTATAAGGGCTTGCATTGGTGAAGCCCAAGGTTTGAAATCAATTGTACAACAATGATGACATGAAAAGGAAATCACATATTTGAAGTAAATGCTTGAATTGGAATTATTGAATCAAAAGGGTTATACCCATCATTGATGATGCAATACCCTTAGAAAAATTCCTACAAATGTTGATATAATAACATGATGAATCATCACAAAATCCCCATAAACACATAATTGAAGATATCATGTTGTAGCTTGATGCTTCTTGAATTATATCTACTCTTGAGAATAATACTTTCTTTTGAAATGAACTTGTAAATGAGAGATGTGTGTGTTTGTTATAAAATTAATTGGGAGAGGTGTTTTATATAAGGTCTTCAAGATATTTTTGCATTAAGACTGACACAAAATTATCATATCCTATTTTAAAACTAGATTTTGGAATCCCAAGGTATCTATATTATCCACCCTTAAAATCAACCCCAAAAAGGTGGTTGGACAATTTCGATTAGCGAACTAGTCTACCCTAAACTAGCTCAAATTTTAGGCATGAAAAGATAATATAGGGCCTAGTTATTAGATCTAAAATCCATATGGGTGTTGACAAAATTTAATTGGAGTTGTAAACACGAATTAAACTCGATAATAGGATAGGACCCATATAAGCTTAAAATAAGATAGAGGGCACACTTAAGGGCCCAAAGAGGAGTGCGTTGAGATTTAAAATAGGATAGGACTCATATTATTTATTTAAATACTAATTTAAATGGTCCCAAAAGTTCTTAGAAGAGAGGAAAGCTAAACAAAGTGCTAAGAGAGAGTGAAATTGGATTCATTAATTAAATAAGTACAATTTACAACACTACAAAAGCTAAACACATAACACCATAATTATGTGGAGAAACTCTTTTGGAAAAAAAACTCCACTAATAAGAAGAGATGAATGACTTGTATTATCAACAGTATGCTATTATAATACAACACTCCAAACTCCTCTCAAGTTCTCAACATAGTTGTAGAACCCATACAAACTATATCTCACCACTAGCACAAACCAACAATATATATACACTCCTACGAGTGGTAAACTATCATTAGGCATCTCTCCTATATGAGCACCTATGGAAGGAAATTTTCAAATATAGTGTTGTAAATGTTATCATAAATGCCATGATATTGTATGACAACTATCATAATTCCAAGAATAGATGATTGTTAAGGTGGGCACCAAAAGTGAGTAAATTCATCATTTATTGTTATCATAATGCTAATCTAGTAAAAAGTAACTCATTGACTCCTCGTTGATAAACAGACAATTATTTAGGCTAGTAAAAATAAATTTAGTGTACCGATAAAATATTAATTACCACTTCTAGTGAAACCCTTCATTCCCTTATAGGAGAATTACAAACAATATTGGGGACAATTAATTACATGGACTTACAAGATTGATGACATCTAGAACCCAAAATTCTCTCACTTGACATCATACATTGTAAATACACCCATAGGAATAGATAATCATGAATCAAATAGGTATAAGTACCAAGGCCCATGGGCTTCCTACACCAAGTTAAACTTTATATGCTTGCAATTTTTATTAGGGTGTATACAACATTATCCCGAGGGTCAATATTCATCACCTGAATCTATGCATTTGTAATCAAATCACAAACAAAATGGTAGTGTGTGTGTGAAAATTGTACCTGATCTGTAGACACAACACTTCAGTAAAACATTAGAGGTTAGCAAAAATGAAATCGTGCAACGAATTGAAAGCTAAACTAACCAGGCGATTTACTGCCTTCTAATAGGTGCGAGTATGATGTTCTCAGATTGTTATCGAGATCAGTGACCTTGACGACACCTAAATGAAGGATTTGAATGCAAAACTGATATGAAATATGAATGCAATTAATCTATATTTTTTGGATTTTAGATGCAATGATATGATGAAAACTTGATATGAATCTATGCTAATATGGAAATTGATATGCTAAAATGATCTAACAATAATATGAAAACAAAAGGGATCTCACAAAACGTGGTTGATTCGCAAAGAAGCTCTGATTCTCTAGATAGCAATTCACTAGCATAAGTTCACAAATTATGAGATGATTTGGGATGAGCTGAAGCCTTAATTTATAGAAATCCAGGGCTTTAGAGGTGCATGGATAAAAGTCATAAATCACTCAAATAACTCAGCTTGATTTTTGAGTTATTTTTAAATAAAGATAATTAACTCACAAAAACATGCAAAAGCAGAGTTTAACTCAAATTAGAAGTTTAGATCAACTTTAAAACTCAAAAATGATGTTGAGTTCCAAAAAGTCAATAACTTGCATTGATTTTCTGATTTGGAGTTTAACTGCTCTTTGATTGTGCACATGGATAATTATGAATTAATAAATAAATAAAGTGATTTATTCTCAACTTAACTGATTTTGAAAAATAAAACAATTGATTTATGGGTTAATCAATTATTTTTCAAACTTTTATTCAAAATTACAATATTAAAAATTGACAAAATGATTTAATTAATTAAATAAAATATTTAATCAATTATTTGTAAGATTTTGGATTTATTGTCAAAATTAAATATCATAATTAGGAATAATGGAATTAAATTCAATTAAATAATTAAGTGGCAGTATTAAATCTAATTAATTAAATATTTAGAATATTCAATTAATCAAACTTTAGGATAAATAAGATTTATCGCCAAATAATCATTAAATTAAAGATAATTATGATGATTAGAAATATTACTAGGAATATTCCCCAATGCAGAATTTAAGATAATCAATTAGGATTTGATGGTGTGCAGATGTGCTTTTGGTTAGGACTTTGATGTCGATTTCGTTCGATGTGTTGATATAGAGGTTAATGAACCTATAGCCCATTTTTGGGGTATTACATTTTGCCCCTCTTTGAATTACTGTGCGAAGCGCAGTGGTTCAAAGATAGTTTGTGTATGATGTTTGAAACTGATGATCTGATATGAGATTGCAATTGATATGAAACAAAAACTATGATATGAGACAAAGATTGATTGAAAGATTCGAAGATATTAGGTCCTGAATGACCAAAGATAATGGAAATTATAAAAGTAATGAACCAATGATTGCAAAGAAGTGTCAAAATGCCTGATTCTGAACCTTATGATTGCGAAGAAGTGAGTGATCGATTCCAGACTTGATTGTTCTTAGAAGAATCACGTAGGTATCACATCTAAACCCTTCAGTTATCAAAGAATCAAGGAAATAACACAATTGAACCGATAGTTGAAAAACTGATACAATTTACAAGATTAAGAGAATACCAGATTGATATGGATCTTGATGAATCTAATATGCCCCGAGCGATGATTGATTTGCCCCAAGCGATGAGGTTTTTTTTTTATGAATCAGTAACTAGACGTGGTTGTTGTCTTGATTACTGAGGAAAGATATGATTTCAAATTAGATTACAGACTTTGAATGATGTGCAATACCATGCCCCCTTCGGGATTAAAATTGAAATCTGACAAGAAAAGTCAGCGTTGATAGTTTAGAAGCATGTTAATTGATTTGAGAAGTGGTTAAACACGTCTGGGAATGCATTCTGCATCGTTTAGAGGTCCAGATGACCAAGTTTGACTAGGTTTGACCATGAGTTGACCATGGTTGAAATTTTGATAGTTTGATGGAAGATAATCAGTTAAGTTGAAAAATGTATTTCTACTATGATTGAAGGCTGATTATGCAAGTAGTTAATAATATAAACAATCTCAAATTTTGATTTTGATCCCGAAAAAGGATTCTACTTGTTGTTTCGTTGGAGGAACCTTCGTGTGAGATTCAGCTCTTGTTAGATTTGAAGATGCGATTTGAAGAATCATTTAAGCATTGAAGTTCGTTTAATCATTGTGAGATCATGCAAACATGCAAAAATTCAAAGAAACATGCAAAATGATATGCAACCTAAGACCTAGGACCTAGTCACTAATCATGTGTCGATTTGTTATCATCATTGAACTTTTAGGTAACCGGATAAATCAATACAATGCCCACTAGCTATGAAACCATAGACATATGAATATCAATTTGTATGCACAAGAATCAATACAACACCCACTGATTATGACAACCATGGATATATGAATATTAATTTTGTTTTCAGAATGTCGGATTAGATATAAGCACCAAGGCATAAACGCCAGGATGACCTGAATATCATGTCCATTTTGATATAGCAATTTGTATAAGCATCAAAACATAAATGTCGTGATGACCTAAATATGCCTTGCAGTACAAACACATCAAGCAGTCAAGAGATCATTCTAAATCCAATGTGAATCACCTGTAGTGACCCTTTATTGTTCACATCCTTAGGTAAGATCGCGTTTCACAATAGGAGAAAGAACTCACTCAAAAAGACAATAGTTAGATCAAACTTCCTTGAATTTTCTGGGTATCAATGGTTGAGGTACGCATGGCCATCCAATTCGAGATAGAGGCTCTTACAGTCGGACACCATTTCAATCCAGAATTTTCAAAGTTGTTAGATTTTCACATACAAGCAAAAGACAAAGAAAAGATTATGCCCCTAGTCATCACTCTCTAAATCCTGCAAAGGACATCATCAAAGAGCTCGAAGGGACACAATATGCAAAAATCTCAATGTGAATCAGTGAGCATACAAGGAGATAAAAGCATATAAAAAACATGGATTATTTTCAGTTTGATGTTTGATTGTGTTGTTGTAGATGCAAAATCCTTTCTGGAGACAAGACTGACCGACTGACTCACATGAAGCTTCAAAGGACTCTGACTGGATATGATATGTCTAAGATATACTATGGACCATAAGATATGACTGTGATTGCCCCCAAGTGTTAAACATTGATAGGATACATACGCTTGAGCTGATTGGTGTACAAATTGACTTATTGAGAACAAGAATGCAGAAACAAACTGGGAGATATGTACAAACTAAAGCAAGACTGAAAGTCGGGAAAGACCAAGATTGCACTGATAGATGGAGTGTTTTGAAACAAGTGGCGCCCATTTGTCGGGTTTTCACCATCTTGGTAGAGATTCTATTTTTGCTACCAAGGCGCCTGTTTTCAAGTTTTCACCAAGGCACTCTTTTTTTTCTCATTTTTTTGTATTTTTCATTTTTTCAAATTTTTTTTTGTACTTTTGATATTTTTTGATTTTTTTGTGAATCATCAAGGCGCCCATTGCTAGGTTTTCACCAAGATGTTCATTTTTTCAGGAATTTTTCCAATTTTTAAGATTTTTTTCAGGACATTTTACCATAGACTGAATGCCTTAGGCGTAGAATTTCTTCAGATGGAGAACGTTGATTAGTTCTCGGAGTTGTTCTCCTTTAGTTGTTGAGAGTTGATAGGCACCAGAGCCAAAAGTAGCAGTGATTACAAAGGGACCCAGCCAATTGGGTTCAAACTTCCCCTTGTGTTCTCGATGGGATTGATTTTTAAGATTTTCTCTCAAGACTAGATCACCAACCTGAAATTCTCTATGTCTGACTTTCTTGTTGTAGCCTCTAGACATTCTCTTCTGATATACTCTGAGATGATCATATGCTGCTTGTCTGCGCTCATCTAGTAGTTCAAGTTCTTGCAACCTAGACACTCTGTAGTCATCATCAGTTACTAGACCATGCATTCTGATTCTTAGTGATGGGATTTCGACCTCAATAGGCAGTACTGCTTCAAACCCATAAACTAAAGCGAAAGGTGTAGCCCCAGTAGATGTTCTGATACTTGTTCTGATAATGGTTCTGAGACTTTTTCTGATACTAGTTCTAATACTGATTCTGATACTTGGTATACTTGATAGCATCTTTTTCCATTGCAAACTCCCAAGCAAGATCATATCGTGCAGTCCCAACGTCTAGCAAGGTGGAGAATAAGAGGGATTGGCAAGCTGGTGGAAGAGATGGAAGACAAGAGAATGAAGGATAATGAAAGGAAGAAATCCTCAAGGGCAAAATCCTCAAGAATACCCAAGCTAGGGAAAAATTGTCATGTAAAGCACATTTGGATAAGCAATGAAAGGCCAACATAGGATAAGTCACAAAAGCGTAATGCTAAAGAAGGAAAGGATGTAGTCCAAAGGAGTAGACATGTCAAGAGGCTTCATAGCATCATCTTTTACTCTTTTTTTATTTATTAGATCAAGACCAAAGGGGAAAAGGATAGTGATAGGCTAGAATGAATGGAGAAAAATAAATATGAAGGCTAAACATGAATGGAATGAAAGCAAGATCATCCGTAAGATAGCTCACAAGATAGCCAAATGTTCATGTATATATCAACATTGTCAAGATCAAAGAGAGAAGATGGAATGGATGAAATATGTAGAAGAACTACGCATGATGCCTGATTGCCAGGTTTTCATCATGGTACTTATCCAAGGTGCCACAAGGGAGTGGTTTTCACCATAGGATGAATTTATTTCTCTTTACTTTTTCTACCAAGGTGCTTGTTTCCAGATTTTCACCAAGGCACATTTTCAATTTTTTATTATTTTTTTGATTTTTTTTTGGAAGAAGGCAAGCTTTTTAGATAATGCTCCTTGAAAGGATAAACCATGATATGCCAAGGATTCAAAATGATACGCTCAAAGATGCTGATAGGGAAAGGGAGATGGAAGAGAAAAATGGAGGATAAGGTTTTATGTAAAGCGAGTGAGGTTGGAAGATAAGAGGAATAGGCAAATGAGAAAAAAAGATAGAAGGTAAAAGGATAATGAATGGAAAGATTGTGAAAGGGTAAATGGAAAGGAAGGAAAGATCAACATCAACACACACCTTGAAGGGTGGCGAGAGGGTGGAGGAAACATGAATGAAGGAATACGTGAAGGAATATGGTGAATGGATAGCAGAGGTTGTGGTTTAGGCACATGGAATGGAAGAATGTTTTTGGAAGAAGATGAAGTGGAAGTCTTTGGAAGCTTGAATGTCAACTTCACTTTTTGCTCAACACCAAACTCTTTCAAGAGAGACTTTGGAATCCATATAGTTGTAGACTTTTCATTTCTTTTTGATGATCTAGAAAGAATATTTTTAATGATGGATTTTGGAACCCATACTTGTCTTGTAGTTTTTTTCTTAGATATCTCTTTTGAATTTATGCCTCCATGTTGTTTAGAGGAGACATGGTGATCTTCTCTTTTTTATGGATTCTTGTATTGCTTCTTTTTCTTGTATTGAACATTCAAGTTACTTCCAAAAGACTTGGGACTTGTGGAAGGAGGATATGACTGGTTTAGATGGGTGGGTGGATGAAAAGGATTAAAGGGTATGCATCTATGTTGATCTTGAGGAAAGATGGGAGATGGAGGGATGTAAGGACCCAAGATGGATGGCGAATTAGGAGAGTTAAGAGGGGAAAGTGAAGGGACATAAGGACCCAAGATGGAAGGAAGTCGTGAAGCCCTTTGTAGTGGTGGAAGAGGTCCCAGGATGGAAGTGGAAGATGCAAAAGGATAATTAACAAGTTCATCAACATTTATATGACAACCAAGGACATCAGCATCTTTAGAGTGAGCATTAGAATTTTCAATAGAATCATGGACATCTTGAATATGAGCACCTTCTTTGATAAGATTGTTCAAAGCTTGCAAAGACTTAGGAAGAGTAGAAAGTGGAAGTGAACATGGAGTGGTAGAATAAGAAGATGGAAGACTTTGATCTTGACAAGGATCTTTGGATAGCATAAGCGCATAATTTTTCTCTTTATTTTCAATAGGCTTAACATTGGAAGGAACAACACCATTTTTACCAACCTTAATGGAAGTATCATCTTTGGAAAGCGCAAGTGTAGTAAGGTCATTTTGATTGTCAATAAGCTCAACAGTGTAAGTAGTAGCCTGATCTTGCTTAGGAGAAGACTTAAGACATGGTGAAATGCATGAAAAAGGGTGTGCAGGATCAAAAGAACCCTGAAGTGGATAAGAGTCATCATGAAAAGGATTGGATTACATGGAGGGTTCTTGATCTTGATCTTTCTTTATGTTCTTTTCTTTATCATTTTTAGAGTCCTCTTGACATGGAGCCACTTCTAAGGACAAGGAAGCATGTTGGGATTGTAGGGAAGACTTTGGAAGAGATGGTGGAGGACTAGCTGAAGTAGGCATTATAGCGTATAAAGGATTAGGCTCTTTAGGTTTAGCATTATTGAAAGTATTTGCAGCCAAGTGAAGGTTAGCTTGAGTTTCTTTAAGTGGTAGCCCTTAAGGATAACTATAGGAAACTGCATGAAAAGTATTAGGATCTTTGGTGGATGAAGGACTTGTGAAAGATTTGATAGGCTTGGAAGCTTTAGGAAATGTATGGGTATTGGAGGAAGTAGGGGATGGAAGGGAACCATCACAAGACAAAGGTTCAACACTAACATGATCTTTCTTGAGAGTGTAATCTTTATTTTTAGCATGAGAGTTCTTAGAGGAGAGATCCTTGTAGTTTTGATGCTTCAAGCTAGCACGATGCATTTTATAGTCCTCAGCAATAGTAGATGGATCATAATCAAGGTATTGTTCACAAAAATCATCAATGTCTTTTTCAAAATCAGAATCATATGGATCACCATCACGATCTATCCAATGTGACATCCCATTTTCAGCAAGCAGGAACACACGACGAGGAGGACTCTTAGGAATAGAGGTGTCATAGGTATCATTATATTGTCCATCATCATAGTCATCATAGTCTCCAAAGATGGATGTGTCACTCTTCGTGGAAGAGGTATCATAAGGATTATCACATTGCTCAAATTCTGTCCGGGGGCATGGTGACATGTACAAGTCTTTATCAAATGGAAAAGGACATAGAGCTTCCATGGAGAACTCTTTAGGTTCCTTTTCTTTCTCAAGTTTGTTAAGTTTGACTTGCATAGCTTGCATCTACTTCATCATAGCTGTGATTAGAATTTCTTCCTCATGTGTACTGATTCTTTGAGACATGTGTACTAATTATCAATAGCTACTGCTCTGTTCCTGACACAGTGATTTGTTCGACAGATTCTAGAACTAGGCTGAAAAAGCTAAGTATTTGGAAATTTTGAACATTTTCTGATAACTTTTCAAAATTTTCCCAAACAACACTTTGTAGACTCATATGACAGTGGGTATGCTATGAAATGATAGTTGAAAAGCTCATATGACAGTTGAAAAATGCATGACAGTTGCTAGCAGGATTTGACTTTTTGAATTTGACTGGCAGAAAGACTCGTACGACACAGGGTTCTTTACCATACAACAGATGGGCAGTAATGAAACGACACTTGCTAGAAACTCGTATGACTTTCTGACCTCTTGAGATGAATTTTGACTCCAGAAAAGAATTTTACTTTGAATTTTGCAAATTTTGAGTTTTTAGATTCGGATTGTTTGCAAATTGTATTGTCTAGATTTGAGGATTGTAACAGATTTGTTCATTTTTAGTAATCAGATAGATAAACAAGCACACAAAATAGCAAGAAAGTGATTTCAAGCATGTCTAAAAATAATGAACAAGGGCAAAAGCAACCTTGCGCATGAACAATCAAGTGACTTATTCGTTCTAATCCTCAGAAGCGCTAATTGTGTATGTTCCAAAATATTTTGCAATGATGCACATATACCCTAGAAAATAAAAATTTGGCCTCGCTAGGGTTTTTAATAATGGTTTGACTCTGCAAATTTTATGATCCAAAGGGGTGAACTCCAATCCCAGCGCACCAGGGTTTTGACACAGTCCAAGAATTTAATCAATCAGGAGCTACTAGGGAGATCTGACAACCCAATAATGAACCACACCTATGAAGATTTCTTCCACAAGGACATTTATATAGCGGTTGTTACTACCACGTCTGAAATGGCTATTACTGCTTGAGGTTTCGTCAACGCAATTTGCCCTATGAAGGGATTGTCCGCTACGATTAACCCTCTCTAAAGGTGACTCACAGTATGATACCACAAGGGGACTTGGCTCCAGATCCAAGGTTTTGATGCCTCTTCACTTTTAACCCAAACAAAGAAAGCAGATTAATCTGACACGCTAAGACAAAGTTTGTTTCACCAAGGTCTGTGATGTCAACCCCACGTGATCTATCAACCTCTCCGGAGAGAGAATGTATTGATCAATAAGAGAAGATGCACTAACCGAGTAGAACGTGAAACACACTAAGTATCCTCCCTACCTACAAGGATTCTATCATCAAGAAGGATTTCACTAGGAATCCAATCTCTCAAGAATCACAAATAGTGTTCATAGGGCCTAATTACTATGTGAGCACAGATATATTTCTGAAAGTAAATCTACCAAAAGTACCCAAAAGTAGAAAGATGAACACTTAACACTTAAAGAGAATATGAGGTGAGTCCACAAGGTGGAACAATTAACCCTTCATACAAGCTAAAAATGAGTCCACAACTTAGAAAATAAGTGAGTTCTAAAAAGCACAAAAGGGTTGCCTGGTGGAACAATTAACGCTTCTATCCTCTAAACCCCTCCCCTTTATGGCACTAAGATTGCAACCACGGGGTGGAATGAGGGGCCGACAGATTAGCGAGTCCAATAACCCAAGATAGTAATCTAGATCAATCACAAGTATCTAAGACTGCTTAAATGAATACCTAAGGTGTCACAACCTAGTATCAATTATGCAAGTGTGTAAAACAAAAGCATGAAAAGAAGCACTCAAGCTAGACACACGAGAGATTTATTTTAAGTCCAAATTGAAATATTATTAGAATAAGTAGAATACCTGAGATCCTCACAACATGCTTAGTAGATATTTACTTGATTTTTATCTTTGTTAAGCAATCCCGCGCAAGCAAGCAACAAACTCTCCGATAAGAAAACAAGCAAACAAGCAAACAAGATATGCAACGTATCTTCAACTTATGAAAACCCTAGGGTTAGCTCTAAAAATCAATTATTATCAACAATAATAACTAGCAATCAACCCAAATGACAACTCATATCATTCATTAAACCATGTAAAAAAAATAAGTGCATACCCATCACAAAATTTTATTTTTTTTGCTGCATTTGACCTAGTCAACAAGATCTGATTTTTTTGATGTGATTTTGGCCACAAAAATAGAAATTCAGAATAGAGATCCTTGCTAAAAAATAGAGAGCTTTCCAAAAATGTAAAATTTTTAGAAAAATCTCTTCATTTGTGCCCTAGAGACTCGTTTTACCAAAACAGACCAGTTTTTGTAAATTGACTATTTGAGCTATTATATTGCATCCAAATTTAAAATACAAAGAATGGACCCCCTATAGAATTTAAATAGATTTCTAAAAATATAAAAATTTCTGAAAAATATGCTGATTTGCGTCAGATATTGATTTTTTCTAGAATTTCAAGAAAAAATTATTAAAAATTCAAAACATCTCAAAAAATTCTAAATTTTTTACTGTAGCTTCCCTGATATGTTTCCAACTTGCAAAAATTTTTTTAGAGAAAAAATCTAAGCCATTTGGGAGATAAAATTAAATCTTTGAAACTTTAGGGTTTTAGCTCCCCCAAAAAAATCAAAACTAGCATGTAAAGGTGGGTTGCCCCACGGTGGGCGCCAGAAATGTGTGTGTGAAAATTGTACCTTATCTGTAGACACAACACTTCAGTAAAACATTAGAGGTTAGCAAAAATGAAATTGTGCAATGAATTGAAAGCTAAACTAACCAAGCGATTTACTGCCTTCTAATAGGTGCGAGTATGATGTTCTCAGATTGTTATTGAAATCAGTGACCTTGACGACACCTAAATGAAGGATTTGAATGCAAAATTGATATGAAATATGAATGTAATTAATATATATTTTTTGGATTTTAGATGCAATGATATGATGAAAACTTGATATGAATCTATGCTAATATGGAAATTGATATGCTAAAATGATCTAACAATAATATGAAAACAAAAGGGATCTCACAAAACATGGTTGATTCGCAAAGAAGCTCCGATTCTCTAGATAGCAATTCACTAGCATAAGTTCACAAATTATGAGATGATTTGGGATGAGCTGAAGCCTTAATTTATAGAAATCCAGGGCTTTAGAGGTGCATGGATAAAAGCCATAAATCACTCAAATAACTCAGCTTGATTTTTGAGTTATTTTTAAATAAAGATAATTAACTCACAAAAACATGCAAAAGCAAAGTTTAACTCAAATTAGAAGTTTAGATCAACTTTAAAACTCAAAAATGATGTTGAGTTCCAAAAAGTCAATAACTTGTATTGATTTTCTGATTTGGAGTTTAACTGCTCTTTGATTGTGCACATGGATAATTATTAAATAATAAATAAATAAAGTGATTTATTCTCAACTTAACTGATTTTGAAAAATAAAACAATTGATTTATGGGTTAATCAATTATTTTTCAAACTTTTATTCAAAATTACAATATTAAAAATTGACAAAATGATTTAATTAATTAAATAAAATATTTAATCAATTATTTGTAAGATTTTGGATTTATTATCAAAATTAAATATCATAATTAGGAATAATGGAATTAAATTCAATTAAATAATTACGTGGCAATATTAAATCTAATTAATTAAATATTTAGAATATTCAATTAATCAAACTTTAGGATAAATAAGATTTATCGCCAAATAATAATTAAATTAAAGATAATTATGATGATTAGGAATATTCCTCGATGCAGAATTTAAGATAATCAATTAGGATTCGATGATGTGCAGATGTGCCTTTGGTTAGGACTTTGATGTCGATTTCGTTTGATGTGTCGATATAGAGGTTAATGAACCTATAACCTATTTTTGGGGTATTACAGGTAGAACAAGCTTAGTGCATGCATGATGCATAAGATTCTTAGATAAAAGAATCACACTCTAACTGACATAATTAATTTGAATAACATTGCAATCAAAATCAATACTTGTATAATGTTACCCCAACTAATATTGATAACTGAACTAATGTTGATGAACAAGGTTAGTAATCGAGAAATGAAAGGTATGTAGAAGTATTGGATCAATTGTTATGTTTTCATTGATGTCAAGCCTATTGACTTACTGATTTATACAAGTTGCCATATCAATCTGAAATATGTGATGTTGAGTAAAGAAATGATTGGTAAAGACAGAAGATGAATTAAAGAAGTGATGTTAAGTACGTGAGCTTAAATGGGCAATTGTTGAATCAATCTTTGACAAGGTAATATGTATTTGATTCTTTTACATAATTTGATGAAGTGTTAGAATGATGCACAAGTCAGTTATATTGGTCAGTAATAAAGGATTGAAGTTGTGAAATGAAAAGACAAGGAAATAGTGTGTCCTACCGAGCTGGAGATGGTAGTTAGTAAGTAAAGATATTGGTCAGATATAATTAACCGAGAAGTTGATAACTGAGGAATATTTTAACCAAGTAAATGGTAATCGAGTAGATGGACTTAACCGAGAAGATAGAGTTGGTCGGTTAAACAAGAAATCAATTAAAAGATGACATTGAGTGAGAATCTGGATTGAGCTAGAAGATTCTAAGGAAGGAACACAATTAGTTAATGAAATCAACCGATCAAAAATGTTGGGTACAAATAAATGGTGAATATTTAATGATTGGTTTGAGATCCAAGAAAATTTCAAGTTCGAAGTTGAAGATACAATTGGCAAGATTCATTAAACATTTTATCGAACTATGATATTTGATCGAATGGATGAGATTAAGCAATGAATAGGATTAAGTGGCTAAAATTGTCTATATAAAGGATGATCAAGATTGTAATATTGTTGATGTTGATTGTTGATTTACTGATAGCTAGAATAGATAGCTGAATAAGTACAGAAGGGTACACCGAGCAGAACATAGTTGAAGAACAATGTGAATCAAGTGAAGGAAAGTGATGAGATGAAGAGTAAGTCTTGATCAGCTAGGAAAGAAGAGTTTGAAGAAGACAAGTGAGAAAAAAAGAGATCTAAATAAGCAAAGGTAGTTGTATATTTTATTAGATCATTTCATTGTTACTTTCTAACCATTGTAGAAGAAAATCTCTTAACCAAGTGGATTTAACAATCCTATTTCTAAATTCTTTGTAAGGTGGCATTCTAACGAATGTTCTAAGTCCTCTAATAAGGTCACTCATGATAGGGGGACAAATCTAGTCGATCTTCGATGAAAATCCCCTAACAGGGTCACATCTAGCAAATGTGTTTTGTAATCTTTAACAGGATTGGCTCTTAACCGAGCCCACTTCAGAAGAGAGAATTATTTTGTGAGTGATAATTTTTGTAGTGGTTTTCACCCAAATTGGGTTTTCACATTAAATACTAGTGTTAATGTGTGATTGAATGTTTTGCATGTTATTTTCTAGTTTTCATTTGTATATTTTTGTGATCGGTTGAATGCTTAAATCTGATTATTAAGATTAGTTTATGAAAAGGTTTTAAGGTTGAAAATTGTTGAGGGGCCTAAGATAACTAATTTAACCCCCCTATCAATCATCCAATAATTGCTATTAGAGAATTTGGTGCTTAGAGGTAAAATTTTAAAAGAATTAAGCTAAAGATCCGAAGATGTATAGGAGAGAAGTACCGAAGTTGAACAATGAGATTTTCCCTACTTGGAAAAGTAGGATGAAGTTACACTTATCTAGAATTGGAGATTTTGCACTCTACTATTTGGAAAATGAATACACTCCACCTCCTCACGGGCCTATGACACTTGATCAGATGAGAGAAAAGCAGGAACACAACTTGGTAATGTTTGAGATTGCTTCTTCTCTTATCGATGTTGAGTTTAATGACATAAAGGACTGCTCTACAGTGAAAGAAATGTGGGATAAAATTGCACTTGTTTATGGAGGTGATCTGCATGTACAAAATGCAAAGGTTGATAGTCTCAGAGGAAAAAATGATGAGATGAGAATGAAAGAAGATGAAAACATTGCACAATATAGTTTCAGAATCAAGGAAGTGGTTAGTGCTATCAAAGGTGCTGGTGGAACTATAAATAAAGAAGATATGGTAAGAAAAATTCTTAGAACTCTCTTACCTAAATATGTTATTAGAGTCTCTACTATTCAAAAATTGAGATCCATACATGGTAATGTTGTTACTCTTGATGCTTTGATAAGTAAGATGACTACATTTGAGCTTAGTAATTTTGACAATAGTTTACCGGAGATAGAAACTACTTTCAAATCTTCTCTAACCATTGGTAGTTCAAGAAGAGAAAGAGACATTCACTATAGTTTAGGTGGAAGTGACTATGACAATATACTATCTGAGGAAAAAGAACAAGAAGAAATGGAAGCATTGTTGGCAAATAGGTTACCAAGAGGAAAAGGAAAGTATAAAGGTAAATTGCCTCTAAAATGTTTTAACTGCAACAAGATTGGTCATATTGCATCTAGGTGTCTGGATAATGATAGGAACGATACGAAGGAAAAGAAGGAGAACCAATATTTAAGGTTTAGAGACTACAAGGATAAAGGAAATAAATCATGTTACCTAGCCGAGGAAGGACTAACCGATGATGAATATGATGACACAGTTAAAGGCAAGGAAGTTGTTTATGTTGCTACGAAGGATGATTCAGAAGAAGAAAGGTATGAAGATGAAAAAGCCCTTATTTCTCAAGCTAGTAAAATTGACCCATGGATTATTGACAGTGGTTGTTTACATCATATGACTGGCAATATTGATAAGTTTGAAAACATAGAAGAATATGATGGAGGATTTATTAGATTTGGAAATGATGCTCCATGTTCTATAAAAGGAAATGGATCCATTGTGTTGAATGAAAATATTAAGAGCGATAATGTTTATTGGGTTCAAGGACTAAAGTAAAACTTGTTGAGTGTGGCACAACTGAATAACATAGGTCACGGACTGGAATTTTAGAACTGAAAGGTGAAGATCTATGATGTTGCTCGAGATTTGATTGGAACCGGTGAACAATCCAAAGGTAACTTATTTTATCTGAATTCTAATGGAAATGTGTGTTTGATTGCAAGGAGTGAAGATGCTTGGTTATGGCATAAAAGATCATGTCATGTGAATTTTGATAACATGATCGAGGTTAGTAAGGAGAAAAGAGTCAGAGGTTTACCGAGATTGAGAAATCTAGATAAAGTTATGTGTAAAGAATGTCAGATCAATAAGATGACAAAATCAAGTTTTTCAAGCAAGTCTTACTCATCTAATGGTATATTAGAGTTATTTTATACTAATATATGTGGCCCTATGAGAGTACAAAGTTATTATGGTGATCAATATTTCATTTTGTTTGTTGATGACTACTCAAGGATGATGTATGTAATGTTTCTAAAATAAAATTTGGATGCATTCCAAATGTTTAAATGGTACAAGGCAACATTTGAGAAGGAAACAAGTAAGCAACTGAAGTGTTTAAGATCAGATAGAGGAGGTGAATTTATCTCTGATAAATTTACTATCTTATGCAATGAAAATGGAATCAAAAGATAAATATCTGCACTGAGAGATCCATAATAGAATGACATAGCTGAAAGAAGGAATAGATCAATAGTTGATTGTGTAAGAACATTGTTGATTGGGAAGGAGGTTGCACAAACATTCTAGAGAAAACTGTTAATATGATTTAGAACAACAAAGAGGGGGGGTGAATCAGTTGTTCTTAGGTCCTAATCTATAAAATAATCTCAAAAACTTATCCTTAAATCAGATCCAAAACCAAAACAAACTCGGTCATCACTAATTTAATAATAGAAACATCTAACAATGCAGTCCACTACCTAGCTGTAACTTAACTTGAAAAACATAGTAATGTTCAGATCTAAACATTCACACAAGTATAAACACTAGGATTTATAGTGGAAACCCAATTTGGGAAAAACCACTTTGTAACATGCTACTACTATTTTCACTCTTCTGAAGTGAGCTCGGTAAAAAGACAACCCTATCAAAGGTTACAATACACACTATCAAATGTGACCTGGTTAAAGGATTTCAATCACCATGTTAAAAGTGAGCCTAGTCATAGGACTTACATACACTCCATTAGAATGCAACCTTGTTCAAAGGATTTAACATATGACTGTTAGGTCAACCTCTGTTAAAAGGATTTTGACTGTTACAATGGTTAGAAAGTAGCAACAGTATTATCTGAAAAATATACAACTCACTTTGCAAATATCAGATCCAATTCCGTACACTAATGCTGGTTTACTGACTTTGAAACTTTGCCATTTCCATCTCTGATCTGCTCGAAACTTTTCTTCAAGCAATCACCACACTTTTCCTTCAACCTTTTCTACTTATTCAGTCAATAAAACTTTCTTCTTCTAGCATTCTTTGTTCACCATGTACATACATATCAAAATGTTCAGGTTCCCTTATATTTTCCTCAATTAGGTTAACTCATCTTTTTTCGCTCAATCTCAATCGTAGATCTTAGGGTTAGGTCAGATTCATTGAATCTACCCGCTTCATGTTCTTCGGCTCCTTTTCTAGAATCATCTCAAATCTCTCAAAGATTTACAATAAAATGTTTTACAATGCATTTAATGCTTCTAAACAATCAATAAATAAAGTCAACACATTTTACATAATCCAAGAATTCAACAATGTCGGCTCCAAAATTAAATTCTCTTCAAATATAAAATTGCTGATGCTCAGTCAATATTGTGATTGTTCACTCGGTCTTCATGTAGAAAGGTCAGTCATTACTAAAACTATTTCCTCGGCTTACACTGTCTTCCTCGACAATTTACTGATGCTCGGTCGACACTATAATTTTGCTCGGCATATACTAACTCTGTCGACACTAACATCACTCGGCTTAAACATGATTTTTCCATTCTTTGCTTGGTTAAGCCTACCAGTTTAGTCTTCAGTCTTACTAAGATAAACAATACATTATCTCATCATAGTGCAACATAGTCAAGTACACTTTGTAGTATTAAGATAACTCAACCTTTCCCTTAGGTGCTATTGTTACCAACCTTTCTTAGCCCCTTAGCAACACTCAAATAGATATAGTACTTTCCTAAGTAGCAATGGTCTTACCAATTAAGGTTTGACATCAATGACAATACAACAATTGTTTCAATTGCAATTTCCAACAATCTCCCTCTTTGGCATTGATGGCAACACCATATGATATCACATGAATAACACATGGATTACCAACCAATCCAAAAACTTATCTGTCCATCAGAAAATGATTTATAATATCCTTAGCTTCATTTTGATTCAGAATCCTGTAAGCCTCACTTTTGTGACCGTCAGAAGTATTCAGATCTCCCTCTATCCTGATTCTTCATTTCAGTTCATCAACCTTATCTTCAGTTTCATCAGTTCATCTCCCTCTTACTTTTTAGTATCATGTGTTATCATATCTCATGTGTTATTATATTAGTTCATTCTCCCTCTTTGACAAAAATGCCAAAGCAGCAACTAAAACATACATCCATCAGATGTAGATAATATCTATGCAGCTTAGTGTTTCTCCCTCTATCATCTTGCTTATGACTGATTCCTTGTCTTTGCTTCTCTTCACAACTCTAGGCCAGCCCTAAAGTGTGACAATCTTCTACATCAATTTTTCAAATCTTCTGTTGTAGCACATTTGATGCAATGCTCCTAGCTTGTCTAGGCAACCTTAGTTAGGGGAAGAACCCCTAATTGACTTCTCAAATACTCATGAGCTTCTCTAGGTAAAGCTTTAGTGAATATGTCTGCTAATTGTTCTTTTGTATTCACATATTCCATTTGGACTTTTTTTTCTTGTACTAATTCTCTCAAGTAGTGATACTTGATTGCAATGTGCTTGGTCTTAGTGTGCATCATTGGATTCTTAGAAATATTGATAGCACTTGTGTTGTCACAGAAAATAACAACAGGTTAAGTGATTTCTTCTTTCATGCCTATCAACAATTGTTTTATCCATACCAAGTTTGAACAGTTTACTGCAGCAACAACATACTCGGCCTCGACAGTAGATTGGGAAATGCAATTTTGTTTCTTGCTCATCCAGGAGACTAATCTATGTCCAAGAAAGAAAGATCCACCACTTGTACTCTTTTTGTCATCTACATTTCCTTCCCAATCAACATCTGTATAAACTCGGAGTTCAAATTTGGCATCCTTTTTATAATATAGACCATAGTCAGCAATTCCTTTCAAGTATCTCATAATTCTTTTCATGGCCATCATATGTGTTTCCTTAGGATTGGCAGAGAATCTTGCCACAATCCCAATAGCTAATGCAATATCTAGTCTGCTATGTACAACATATTGCAATTTTCCAATCATGGATCTGTACAGAGTTTGATTCACTTTTGCAGCATCATCATTCTTAGATAACTTTTGTCCAGTAACCATAGGAGTTCCCACTGGTTTAGCATCTTCCATCCCAAAAGTTTTCAGTATTTCATTAACATACTTAGACTGTGTAATGAAAATTCCATTCTTCCTCTGATATACTTGTAAACCAACAAAGAATTTGATCTCACCAAACATACTCATTTCAAATTCAGTTTGCATTTCATTTGAGAAACTTTTACATAATGCATCTTGTCCACCAAAAATAATGTCATCTACAAATTTTTTTTCCAACATGATACCTTTACCCTCTTCATCCTTCATGTACAGATTGCTTGTGTCATTTGTTCTTGAAAATCCAATCTGTATCAAGTATTTGTGCAACCTCTCATACCATGCTCTGGGAGCTTGCTTCAATCCATATAATGCTTTGTTCAATTTGCACACCATGTGTCTTCTATTTGGATCAATAAAACCTTCTGATTGTTCTATGTAAACTTCTTCTTCTTCTAGTATACCATTCAAAAATGCAAACTTGACATCCATTTGATATACCTTGAAATCTTTATAAGCATCATATGCAAGCAGAGTTCTTACTCCTTCCAATCTAGCTACAGGGGCAAATGTCTCCCCATAATCTATTCCTTCTTCTTGTGCGTAGCCTTTGCATACCAGCCTAGCTTTGTTCCTTGTGATTTCGCCATTTTCATTCATCTTATTTCAAAACACCCACTTTGTTCCTATAACATTTTTGTTTTCAGGTCTCGGCACCAAAGTCCAAGTATCATTCTTCTCAATCTGGTTAATTTCTTCATCCATTGCTTGTATCCAGTCTTCATTCTCCAATGCTTCTCTAGTTGTCTTCGGTTCAAATTCACATAGTAGACATGTTGGATCCTTAGTCTTACTTCTAGTTTGGATTCTAGTATCTTTGTCTCCAATTATCTGATCAGGCTTATGATGTCTTCTTACATATTTTTCCAAAATAGGTTCAACTATTCTCTCCTCTATTTCATCATGTTCCTCAGTAAGATTGTCAGATTCAACTTCAGAATGCTCGGCAACCTCTTCCTGATACTCAACAACATTTTCTTGTAGCTTGGCATGTTCTTGTTCTCTCTCGACACTATTTTCTTGATACTCAGCAGCTTCTGTCTGTCGCTTGACATTGCTTACCTGAGACTTGGCATTAGGTGCAATTATGTTACTTGCCTCTTCTTCTTCTTCAATGTACACAAAAGATCTATAATCTTCTGGTTCTCTTTTGCTGTTAGCTTCATTTCTTTCTACATACTCATCAATTTTGACATTCACACTTTCCACAATTTTGTTAGTGTTAGAGTTCAAACACTTATAAGCTTTACTTTTTGTGGAGTACCCTAGGAATATGCCTTCATCACTCTTAGCATCAAACTTTCCATTCCTAGTATCTTTTAGTATATAGCACTTACTTCCAAAGATTCTAAAGTATTTAACACTCGGTGCATGCCCATGCCATAGTTCATAGGGTGTCAAATTTGTACCTTTCTTGATCTGTACCCGATTAAGAGTGTAGACAACAGTGCTTATAGCTTCTTTCCAATATTTTTGTGCCACATTCTTTTCAATTATCAATGTCCTTGCACAATCCAAGATAGATCTGTTTCTCCTTTCTGCTATACCATTCTGTGGAGGTGTTCTAGGTACAGACATCTGTCTTCTAATTCCTCTATCATTGAAAAATAGATTAAATTCATTTGATGTAAATTCTCCACCTTGATCAGATCTAAGACATTTCAGGTTCCTACCTGTCTCCTTTTCAACCTTAGCCAAATACCACTTAAAGAATTGAAAAACTTTAGATTTTTCTTTTAGAAACATCACATGCATCATCCTAGTATGATCATCAACAAATAAGATAAAGTATCTAGCACCATAGTAACTTTGTACACCCATAGGTCCACAAAGGTTAGTATGAACCAAATCTAAAATGTTTTCAGAAGTAAAGGATTTGCTCTTGAAACTTGACTTTGTCATTTTTCCTAATTGACATTCCTTGCACATCACATTCTCAAGTTTCTTCAATCTAGGTAGACCTCTTACCTTTTTCTTCTTACTTATCTTTACCAAATTGTCAAAGTTAACATGACACAGCCTTTTATGCCATAACCAAATATCATCAAGTTGTGAAATCAAACATGTTTCTTCAGATAGGTCAAGATAGAACAAATTACCTCTAGTCTGATCACCACTTCCAATCAGTTCTCCAGTAGCATCAAATATTTTAGCTTGCTTGTGATGAAATTCCACTCAATAACCTATTTTGTTAAGCTGAGCAACACTTAACAAATTATAATTAAGACCTTCAACCCAATATGCATTTTCACAAAATATCTTATCAGTTAGTTTAATCAAATCTTTTCCTCTAACAGGACATGGTGCATCATTACCAAATTTTACACTTTTACCTCTGTAATGATGTAGGGTCTCAAACTTATTTTTGTCACCAGTCATGTGATGTGAACATCCACTGTCAATAATCCATTTATCATTCTTGTTCACATAGGATATCAATGCAGTTTTCTCATCCTCATCAGATTCATCTTTCATTGCAACATAGACTACCTCAATTTCAAAATCATCACTATTAGTGTTAGTCTCTTTTTCAACAATGTAACAAGATTTCTTACCTTTTCCTTTGTAGTCTTTGTTCCATCGGTAGCTTTTGTCATCTTTTCTGTCTTTGTGTTTGCTTTTCCTTTCATCATCTTTATCCTTCCTGTCAGGACATCTAGCAGCTATATGACCAACTTTATTAGATGCAAAACATATAATAGGGAGTTTACCTTTATACTTTCCTTTTCCCCTTCTCAGTCTTCTAGCCATAAGAGCTTCTAGATCTTCTAGGTCTTCATCAAAAGTGTCACTGTCACTTTCACTATCACTTTCACTTTCACTTTCACTGATGTATCTTTCCTTTTCTTTCTTTGGCTTGTTCAGAACTAGCTGTGACTTAAAAGTAGATTCAACATTTCCAATGCTTCCAATAGTGAAATTATCATAATTAGAGAGTTCAAAAGTAGTTAGCTTACCAACCAAACTTTCCAAAGTAAGCACATTAGTAGAGTTACATCTAGATTCTTGAATAGCTGAGATCTTAATAGCATATATAGGATGTAGGGTTCTTAGTACTTTCCCAATTATAGTTTCATCATGAATAACCCCATTTGCTCCTCTAATAGCATTCACAACTTCTTTTATTCTACCACAATATTGTGCAATGTTTTCACCTTCTTGCATTCTCATTTCATCAAACTTACCTCTAAGACTCTCAGCCTTTGCTTTTAGCACATTCAAGTCACCACCATAGATCCTTGCAAGAGTGTCCCACATATCCTTAGCAGTTGTGTAGTCCTTAATGTCCTCAAATTCTGGATAGCTTAGGGCAGATGCAATTTCCAGCATTGCCTGATTATGTTCTTTCTTGGCTCTCATTTCTTCGGTAGTCAAAGGTGCGACAAGTGAGACATAACTGTTCTCAATGTAGTACTTTGCAGAGTCACCAATACCGGCCAGATGTAGCTTCATCAAGCTTTGCCATGCAGGGAAATTTTCCTTGTTCAGCTCTGGTACCTCCTTCTTATACATCCTGATAATTTGCTTCAAGCCCCTTTAAACTTGATATATGTCAACACTAATAATAAGCAACAAAGCTCTGAAACCAATTGTTAATATGATTTAGAACAATAGAGAGGGGGGGTGAATCAGTTGTTCTCAGGTCCTGATGTATAAAATAATCTCAAAAAATTATCCTTAAATCAAATCCAAAACCAAAACAAACTCGGTCATCACTGATTCAATAATAGAAACATCTAACAATGCAGTCCACTACCTAGCTGTAACTTAACTTGCAAAACATAGTAATGTTTAGATCTATACATTCACACAAGTATAAACACTAGGATTTATAGTGGAAAATCAATTTGGGAAAAACCACTTTGTAACATGCTACTATTATTTTCACTCTTCTGAAGTGAGCTCAGTAAAAAGCCAACCTTGTCAAAGGTTACAATACACACTATCAAATGTGACCCGGTTAAAGGATTTCAATCACCCTGTTAAAAGTGAGCCTAGTCATAGGGCTTACATACACTCCATTAGAATGCAACCTTGTTCAAAGGATTTAACATATGACTGTTAGGTCAACCTCTATTAAAAGGATTTTGACTGTTACAATGGTTAGAAAGTAGCAGCAGTATTATCTGAAAAATATACAACTCACTTTGCAAATATCAGATCTGATTTCGTACACTAATGCTGGTTTACTGACTTTGAAACTTTTCCATTTCCATCTCTGATCTTCTTGGAACTTTTCTTCAAGCAATCACCACACTTTTCCTTCAGCCTTTTCTACTTATTCAGTCAATAAAACTTTCTTCTTCTAGCATTCTCTGTTCACCATGTACATACATATCAAAATGTTCAGGTTCCCTTATATTTTCCTCAATTAGGTTAACTCATCTTTTTTCGCTCAATCTCAATCGTAGATCTTAGGGTTAGGTCAGATTCATTGAATCTACCCGCTTCATGTTCTTCGGCTCCTTTTCTAGAATCATCTCAAATCTCTCAAAGATTTACAATAAAATATTTTATAATGCATTTAATGCTTCCAAATAATCAATAAATAAAGTCAACACATTTTACATAATCCAAGAATTCAACAATGTCGGCTCCAAAATTAAATTCTCTTCAAATATAAAATTGTTGATGCTCGGTCAATACTGTGATTGTTCACTCGGTCTTCATGTAGAAAGCTCGGTCATTACTAAAATTGTTTCCTCGGCTTACACTGTCTTCCTCGACAATTTACTGATGCTCAGTCGACACTATAATTTTTCTCGGCATATACTAACTTGGTTGACACTAACATCACTCAGCTTAAACATGATTTTTCCATTCTTTGCTCGGTTAAGCCTACCAGTTTAGTCTTCAGTCTTACTAAGATAAACAATACATTATCTCATCATAGTGCAACATAGTCAAGTACACTTTGTAGTATCAAGATAACTCAACCTTTTCCTTAGGTGCTATTGTTACCAACCTTTCTTAGCCCCTTAGTAACACTCAAATAGATATAGTACTTTCCTAAGTAGCAACAATCTTACCAATTAAGGTTTGACATCAATGACAATACAACAATTGTTTCAATTGCAGTTTCCAACAAGAACTTGTTAGCATAGATGTTTACACCCTCAACCGAGTACAACTAAAGAAAGGTACAAATAAAATTCCCTATGAACTACAGTATGGGCATACACCTAATGTTAGCTACTTTAAAATCTTTGGAAGTAGGTGTTACATTCTGAAAGATGCTAGGAATAAAAATTTTGATTCTAAAGGAGATGAAGGTATATTCCTAAGATACTCCACAAAGAGAAAATCTTATAAATGTCTGAATAGGGCTACTAACAAAATTGTAGAAAGTGAAAATGTAAGGATTGATGAGTTTGTAGACAAAAATGAAGGAGATGGGAAAAATGAACCAAAAGATTATCAAATATTTGTATATGTACAGGAAGGAGTTTCTAGTACTTTACCCGAGCTACAAGAAGAAATCGAGGACCCAGTTGAACCCCCACCGAGAGAAGAAAATGTTGAAGAATAGAGAACCAAGCCAGTACTAGTAAAGTATGTCAGAAGGAACCACTCACCGACCCAAAAAATTGGAGATAAGAATGCAGGAGTCATGATAAGAAGTAAGTTGAGAGACAATACATGTTTGATTTCTAAATTTGAGCCTAGATTAGTCAAGGATGCACTTGAAAATGAAGATTGGGTTAATGCAATGAAAGAAGAGATTGATCAAATTGAAAAGAATAATACTTGGTCACTAGTACCAAGACCTAAGGATAAAAATTTTATTGGTACAAAGTGGATTTTTCAGAATAAACTAAATGAAAATAGACATGTGATAAGGAATAAAGCTAGACTAGTATGCAAAGGATATGCTCAGAAGGAAGGTATTGAGTATGGTGAAACATTTGCTCATGTTGTTAGATTAGAAGGTGTGAGAATTTTACTTGCAAACATAGCTTATAAAGGTTTCAAAGTTTATCAAATGGATGTAAAGTCTAGATTTTTTAATGGAATATTGGAAGAAGAAGTGTACATTGAGCAACCAGAAGGATTTTTTGACAAACATAAAAAAATATGGTATGTAAACTACACAAGGCACTATACGGTTTGAAACAGACACCCGAGCATAGTATGAAAGATTCCACTCATATCTAATGAGAATATGTTTCATTGGAACTAGTGATAACAGTTGTGTACTTGAAAAGTGAATCAAAAGATAAGGTATTAATAGCTCAAATCTTTGTTGATGATATCATATTTGGAGGAAACGAGTCAATGTGTAGATCATTTACTAATGAAATGAGAAAGGAATTTGAAATGTTTATGATTGGAGAGATCAAATTCTTCATTGGATTGCAATTTCAACAGATTAAGGATGGTATATACATAACACAGTCAAAATACATCAAAGAGATCCTAAATTTTTTTGGGATGGAAGACTCAATACTGGTTGGTACACCAATGATTATTAGATCCAAATTGCCAAAAGAAGATGATTCTATCGAGGTGAATGAAACCCTCTATAGATCCATGATTGGTAATCTACAATATGTTGTTCATAGTAGACCTGATATTGCACACGATGTTGGTATTGTAGCAAGATTTTCTTCTAATCCTAAAGAGGCACATATGATTGATGTGAAGAGAATCTTTAGATATTTGAAAGGAACTAAGGACTATGGATTATGGTACAAAAAGGATGGAGATTTTGAATTAAAAGTGTATACTGATGTTGATTGGGTAGGTAATGTGGATGAAAGGAAAAGTACAAGTGGAGGAGCTTTCTTCGTAGCAGAAAGATTAGTGACATGGATAAGCAAAAAGAAAAGTTTCATTTCATAGTCAACTACTTAGGTAGAATATGTTGTTGCTACAATCAATTGTTCTAACATTGTTTGGATTAAACAACTACTTGAAGGGATACAAGAGGAAATAGATGGTCTTGTGACAATCTATTATGATAATACAAGTGCTATGAGCATTTCAAAGACCCCAATGATGCACTCAAAGAAAAATCATATATCAATCAAGTATCATTATTTGAGAGAAAAAGTACAGGAGAAACAAGCAAAGCTGGAATATGTAAAATCCAAGGAACAAATTTCTAATATATTCATAAATCCATTACCTAAGGATACTTTTGAGTACATAAGAGGTAAACTAGGGGGTATTCCCCTATCTAATGTTCATTAGAGAAAGATGTAGGTTGCATCAATTCATGCTTTATCTGATTATCTATTTTTGACTTGATGCAAATGTTCACTCTTTAGGAGTAGCCTAAAGTTGTGAGAAAGATATGAGGAAATATAAGTAATTGGTATAAGAAAGGTACAAGGTACAACTACAAGGATAGTTAGTTTTAGATCAAGGTTTTGCAGGTACCTTTGGCATTATTTTCAAAGGGGGAGAGATACCTATGGGAGAGATATGACTAAGGGGCAAAGATATTACTGAGGAATAGATATTGATGAAGGAGAGATATTAATGAGGAGAGATGACTCTCTAAGAAGAAAGGGGGAGAAATAAATAGAGCAAATATTACTGATTTTGATGGTATATTTCAGATGTGAGATATATAAGATGTGTTTAAATCAATGCCAAAGGGGGAGATTGTTACCCCAACTGATGAGAATGTTACCCCAACTGATATTGATAATTGAACTGATGTTGATGAACAAGGTTAGTAACCGAGCAATGAAAGGTATGTAGAAGTATTGGATTAGTTGTTATGTTGTCATTGATGTCAAGCCTATTGACTTACTGATTTATGCAAGTTGCCATATCAATTTGAAATATGTGATCTTGAGTAAAGAAATGATTGGTAAAGACATAAGATGAATTGAAGATGTGATGTTAAGTATGTGAGCTTAAATGGACAATTTTTGAATCATTATTTGACAAGGTAATATTGATTTGATTGTTTTACATGATTTGATGAAGTGTTAGAATGATGCACAAGTTAGTTATATTAGTCGGTAATAAAGGATTGAAGTTGTGAAATGAAAAGACATGGAAACAATGTGTTCTACTAATATTAAGATGGTTGTTGATAAGTAAAGATATAGGTCAGATATAGTTAACCAAGAAGTTGATAATCGAGGAAGATATTAATCAAGTAAATGATAATCGAGTAGATGGATTTAACCAAGAAGATAAAGTCGATCGGTTAAACAAGAAATCAATTAAAAGATGACATCGAGTGACAAACTGGATTGATCTAGAAGATTCTAAGGAAGGAACAAAGTCAATTAATGAAATCAACCGATCAAAAATGTTAGGTACAACTAAATGGTGAAGATTTAATGATTGGTTTGAGATCCAAGAAAATTTCAAGTTCTAGGGTGAAGATATAGCTGGTAAGATTCATAAAATATTTTACTGAACTTTGAGATTTGATCGAATGGATGAGATTAAGCGGTGAGTAGGATTAAGTGGCTAAAATTATCTATATAAAAGGATGATCAAGATGGTAATATTGTTGATTGTTGATTTTTGATTTGCTGATAGCAAAAATATATAGCCAAATAAGTATAGAAGGGTACACCGAGCATAACAGAGTTGAAGAATAGTGTGAATCAAGTGAAGGAAAGTGATGAGATGAAGATTAAGTTTTGATCAGCCAAAAAAGAAGAGTTTGAAGAAGACAAATGAGAAGAAAAGAGATCTAAATAAGAAAAGGTAGTTGCATATTTTATTAGATCATTTCACTGTTACTTTCTAACCATTGTAGCAGAAAATCTCTTAACCAAGTGGATTTAACAATCCTATTTCTAAATCCTTTGTAAGATGGCATTCCAACTAATGTTTTAAGTCCTCTAATAATGCCACTCATGATAGGGTGATAGATCTAGTCGATCATTTGTGAAAATCCCCTAACAGGGTCACATCTAGAAAATGTGTTTTGTAATCTTTAACAAGATTGGCTCTTAACCAAGCTCACTTTAGAAGTGAATTATTTTGTGAGTGATAATTCCCATAGTGGTTTTTACCCGAATTGGGTTTCCACATTAAATACTCCAGTGTTAATGTTTGATTGAATGTTTTGCATGTTATTTTCTAATTTTCATATGCATACTCTTGTGATCGGTTGAATGCTTAAATCTGATTATTAAGATTAATTGATGAAAAGGTTTTAAGGTTGAAAATTGTCAAGGGACCTAAGATAACTGATTCACGCCCCCCCTCCCCCCCCCCCCCTCTCATTTATCCAATAGTATAAAATGTTTATAACAAAACCACCTCTGAGGATACATGAGAAACAACCATATACTTTACTTCAATGGTGGATAAAGCAAGTGTAGCCTTCCTTTTACTCATCCAACTCACCGTGTACTCAATTCTAGACCTTCAACAACCTGCCCAATCTCCATCAATGGATCTCCATATGTCCAATATCTTATCCATATTGCTAGTCACCAAATATTCTAAATAATAATAAAAAATTCCTTGCAAATATTTGAATAATCTTTTAACATGAATCCAATTATCTCTACTAGGGTTAGACATAAACTTTATTAAAAATTCCCATTGCCTATGCAATATATGGTCTAATGCAAATCACCATGTGCAATAAACCTCCTACAACACTAGCATAAGGCACATTAAACTCATCCTCTAAATCATCATCATTCCTAGGACACATATCTAATAAAATCTTAGTGCCAACATATAAGAGAATTCTTACTAGTTTACAACCTTGCATACCAAATCCATTAAAAATAGGGCTAATATACACTATGGCAATAACTTTTTTTGTTTACTTGATCAATTTTGATTTCCATATCGATTATATACCTTGATGCTCTCAAATCCTTCATATCAAGTTCCCCTAAAAGTTGAGCTTTTAGCTCACTAACCATTGCATTGAAATTATTGATAGGTAGCATGTCATCCACATTGAAGACAATAAATAGGAAATGATCATCAATACATTTAATGTATACACAAAGATCTCCTTCATTTATAACAAAACCTAATTTCATGAAAAAAGGATCAATTTTTTAATACCACATTTCTTAAGACTATTTTAAACCATAAAGAGACTATTTCTCTTGCAAACCAAGTGTTCCTTTCCTTTTAACACAAATCCTTTAGGTAGTAGAATATAAATTTCCTCTTCCAAGTCTCCATGCAAAAAAGTTTCTTTAACACCATTTACTCAATCTCAAAATCATTTGTTATAGAAATTGATAAAATAAATCTAATAGCTTGAATAATTTAGCAATAGAAGATAAAATGTCACCAAAATCAACTCCCTCTCTCTAGTAGTAGTGCTTATATTTGTCTATCTTTGTACTTTTCCAATGAACCATTTGCTCTAAATTTTATTTTTTAGTCACCCTTAGGTCGGTGGCGGAGCCTCTGGCCAACGGCTATCAAGGGTGGGAGGAGCAGTTATAGCTTGGAAGGTGGGAGCGGCAAAGCTTAGAATAGTAGGGGCTCCACCGTCGAGGTCTCGGTGCCTATACAATGGTAGGGCTCGCACAACCATCCCAACTAAACTATAGGGGGGGTGGGGGTGGGTATAGGAAGTGAAATGAAACTCTTATTCCTGCCCTCCCCTGGGTAGAGAAGAAAAATCGATGAACATAAGAGCCAAACAGTTCGATAGATGAATTCCCTTTTCTTTATGTCGAGCCCCTACTATTCTATGGTAGGGGGAGGGCCCCTACCCTTAGAAGCCATAGGGAAACCTCTTCGTCTCTGGTTCCATCCTATTCAAATTATGTCAATTTCAGTATGACCCCCACTTAGAGGCGGGTGGGGAAGAATACTTGTTCATTGAATGACGTGTTCCTAGGAATAGGGATGGATGGAGAGGGCTGGACCTAGAACTATACATGCTTACGCAAGCTATGGCTCTAGAAATGGAAGAGATGCTTATGGGACTAGCTAAGCAACTACAAAACCAAGGGACCAGTTGGCCCGGTTTCAATTCTAGTTGTGGTGAATTCTAGAACTATTGGTGGGAGGTTGTGCAGAGGCCAGCCCGAGAGGGGAGGAATGGGTGGTGGGCCTCCCCTCTAGGGATAGGGGTCTTTCTTTATCAAAAAGGTTTTGTTGATTTCACCGGGGGCTCCCAATATATGCATTCTGATGGGCGCAGTCTTTCTGCATTAAGGATGGGATTGTTGGGAGTGTTGTTGGACCAGCACCAACATTCATTGAGGTAGCTAGAAAGATGGTTGATTCAATTTAGCATGACCACCAGAATGGTGCGAAAGGGTTATTTAGGGGTAAACAACATTGATTCCTACTAATGAGAAATGCAAATGGAGGTTGCCCCTCTTTTCTAACATGAAAGGTTGACCCTACCGACATGTCACCCTAAAATAGATTATTGTAACTCTCCTCTTACCCTTACCCTTATAATAGTAGGGGGGGGCATAGAATAGTAGGGGCCCTCTACATGCATCGGTTCACCAGATTCTATACATAACATGCCCCCCCACTATAGAGGATAGGGCCCTTTCAATAGTAGGGGTAGGCAATGGCAACAATAGAATAGAGGGCCACCCACCTACTATAGCACCCACCCACCCACTATAGGTTGAGAACCCACCCACTCTGATCCTTACCTTCATTCCATTCCTTACCTTTATTTCATCCAGGGAGGAGAGCTAGCAGATAAACTACTTTATTCTGGGGGTTCAGGATGGCCTGCTGATTGAACCCGTGTTAACGGATGCTCGAGTAACCCAACTCTAGATTGATGCTCAGACCGCGGATGCCCCCCAGGCTCTACAATTCTATGGAGGATGGAAGGAAGGCCTAAGGAAAGACCTAAGGAAGGCTATGCAGGGGTAGGTGCTCTAATCCCTACCTGACACAACCTACCCGACATGACCAATGACTTTCCTTCTATTAGAAAATTAAACAATATCCATGGTATCACATGATTCTATGTCATCATATCCTCTAACATGGCTTGTTTTCAAGAATCACAATCATCTAAAATAATAGTTTCCCTATATGTTCTAGGTTCAACATCAATACTTAATAAACAAAATATACAATGGAAATTTGGTGAGATATACATGTCAAATAGATTTTTTGTTTCTTGTAGATCTTCTAAGAATAAGAGTATGGGGATCTTGTTATTCTTTATCTTGCTCAATCTCTTCATGCTCATTAGTTTGATTAGTAACTACCTCTTAGTTCCCTCATCTTCTTCTTCCTTATCATCATCCTCAAGTCCATCTCTCCCTTCTTCACACAATACACTTTATAGTTTAATGCATTTTAAAGATTTTGGACGCAACTTAGTTCATTTATCTTTAAGCACATGAATATAAGCCTTATGGCCAAACACCATTAAATGTGAAACATAACATTTCTTACCTATCTACACTTCATAATATGTCATTTCAAGAGTCGTACAAGGAGATTTATTTAACAAATAACAAGTAATACTTATGACTTCTTACCAAAAGCATCCATCAAGTTGTGAACCACTTAACATACTCATGACTCTTTCCATTATTGTCTAATTCATCCTTTATACCACTCCATTTTGTTGAGGAGTATACAAAGTACTTTTTAGTCTAACAATTCCAACATGCATACAAAGTTCAACAAACTTTTTAGAATGGTATTCTCCTCCTATATAAGTTTTTAAAAGTTTTATTTTGAAAATTATTTGTGTTTCAACTCAAGTGTTAAAATATTATAACTTAGTAAAAACTTCAAACTTATGCATTATAAAATATAACCAAGTACAACTAGAAACATCATCAATGAAGGGAAAAAATATCAAGTTCTTATTAATTCAATATATACTCATCCAAAGACATATGGGTGAATAATTTCCAACTTACTCTTAAATTTATTATTAAATGAAGGATTCTATGTCTTGTTTACTAAACACACAATGTTCACAAAATTTAAAACTTTCATCAAAATAAGAAAAAATGTCTAGAAACTTTTTATTTAAAATGATTTTTAAACCATTCTCACTAATGTGGTCCAATATAAAATGCCACACCATGCAAGTATTTTTAGGTTAAGTTACATTGGTAGATTTTACAACAATTGTGTCTTCAAACTTAAACAAAGTCTCCTTCCTTATCCACCTTTCTACCATCAATTTCATCTTACCAATTTGTAGCCATGCTTATCAAATATTACATATGAACCCATATCATTAAACATAGGAACTAAATTTAAATTTCATTCTAAATTGGGACATACAAAATAATTGAAATAAATTTTATTCTCTGACATTGAAATACAGTTGAATCTTACCCCTTCCAACAATAAGATATGAAGAGTTATATAACTGAAGTAGATTTGTCCTCCATCATATTTCCCATATGTGGAAAACCACTCCTAATAATGAGTCATATGTATGAGTGTCCTAAATCAATCAACCAATGTTCTTCAGTCATAACATAAAGAGAAGATATTAAAGCATCACCACCTGAGTTTGAGGATTTTTTTGTGGAGGAATCAAATTATTTCTTTGTATTATTGCATTTCTTCTTAACATGTTTTTTCATAGTTCCAACATTTACTGTATTCTTCTTACTAGGATTTTTAGACCTGTCCTTAGGCACATTCTTATCTCATGTAGATAATATTTCTTTTGGCATTAATCTAACATTGAGAGCCTCACCTGAAGTATCCATAGCCTTTCTCCTCATTTCTTGTGCCTACAAAGCTTCAACAAGTGCATCCATCTTTGGACCTTTGAGGTTAGAATTGATAATGGAAGAACAAATTTTTCCAAGAAATAAAAAAGAAGCATGATGCATTTATCCACCACTTTAATTGATATATATAAAGAGGATAGTTGGCTCATAGTTAAATTTAAGGAATTGAAATGCTTCACTATTGATTCACCTCCTTTTATCTTAAAAAGATGACAATTTTTGTTTTGAATAAAGTGTGTTTACTATAATCTTGGCTTAGTAAATCTCACCAATATGGTTCCACTAAGCGTATGCAATATTTTCTTTTAACATATTCAAGAGAACCAAAAAAAATACAATTTGATAACACCGAATGACATTTTATCCATCTTCTTTTAGTCTTCATCAAAATGCTTCTTAGGTTTATCTTTATTTTTCAATCCATAAAAGGATGTCATTCTTCAAGGAGATCATCTATTTCCAGCTTCGACAACTCATAGCCCAATCTATTAAACTTCTCTATGTCCAAACAAGATGAAGTTGCAACCATGGTATCAATAAAAATCTACAGAAATCAAATCAACTAAACCTCTCACAAAAGCTCAAAAAAAACCCCTTCTCCCACCCAAGGCATAAGATTGGCTAGGATCTAATAAAAAACAATAGAAAATAAGAGGTGATAATAATATAAGAAGCTTTGAATAAACTATAATACAAATCTAATACTAAAAATGAAACTAAAATTAGTTATAACAACAAACATATAACACCATAAAATATCATTGACCACATAAAATTGTGATTACTATTAGAAAAATGGTGTATCAACCTTGTATCTACATAAGGTTACTATAAATAGTAAATTTGTGTTTGAGCATAGATTTGTCTAAATTTTTTACCAAAGCTACAGATTGGCTAGATAAGCATGTTGATAAATTTTCATTGCAAGATTATGTTTGGATTTGAAGATATAAAGTTTTTGTTTATTAAAGTTGCAAACAAAAGCTTCAGAGTCAATTCTGAAGGCCTTAGTGGCTTTGAAATGAATCAAAAGTGTCAAATTGATCAACCATGTCATGAGCTTTCTAACACTTGAAATTATTTGTTAATCAGACACCTCATTTAAAGGTTATGGCCTCTACAAGTTGGGTCTCCTAAATCCAAATATATAAAATTCATTGGACACATAAATGAGTTATAAAAGGGCGTTGCACACTTAGGTGTGTGTTTTGACACATCATAAAAAATCTTGGATTGGAGATAAGATAGGCACCACTTTTCATGTTGTTTTTAGCCCATGGTTTTGTAATACTATTTGACAATTTTATAGATTGAATCTCCTATATATTGTGTGTGAGAGATAAAGGTTGTGTGAAATAGTAAGATAGTTGTTGAACTTCCTCCAAATCCCTAGTTGGTGATACTCCTATCATAAAATTTCTCTGCAAGTATAGTTTGTTGTGTTTCCTTCTCTTAAAAGGGTTTTCCCAATGCAAATCAATATGTAGTGGTATGCATTTTATTTATATTTATTTTTGTCAAGTTTTTGTAACTATGGTAAATATTTGAGATTTTTTAAAACTTAACCTTGCTCTCAAGGTTAGTGTAGGAAGTTCTTTAGCTACCTTAATTTCCTTACAAGTGGTATTAAAGCCTAATAACCTCTGATTTTAGTTTTGGGTTGTTGTTTATTTGAATAGGGGCTTCACTTAGTGAACCTGGGCTATAGCATGTGCGTTCGTGGCATACTTAGCAATCCCCCTATTTTGAAAAAACATTGCCCTATACTCCTTTCTTGTCACCCCCTCCCAATACATAACCTGAACTAAAAACCCTCTATTTTTAGCTAGATATTATATGTATCCTTTTTTTCTTTAGCATTTTGCATACCCCTTTATATCTCTATCTTATCTTATGATAAAAAGTTGGCTAGGTTTTAAGCAAAAAACCTAGATATTTTATTATAACTAATGTATTATCTAGCCTGTATGTTTAAAGCTACAATTTAATAGGTTTTACAAACCACAAAGATCTCATACAACTTATGCGAAACACATATGACTTGTAATAATGTCATATCCTTAATAATGTATTTGAAAAACTCTAATTTTTCTATTTCGCTATAGTCATCTTCTACAGGCCATCACCAAGGTTTTGTATTTGATCAAATTAGAAAAAACCCTTGCATAGGTTGAAGCTACTAAATTTTTCTTTGTATAATAACCATGAACACCATTATAACACCTTAGATATTCCATAAATCACACAAAATTGCATATTTCGCTATTTTGCTAACCCCAAAATAGTAAGCTAAGAAATAGCAAACTTGTCGCTATTTTTCTAAGTCCTAAATAGTAAACTATGAAACATTGAACTTATCACTATTTCATGAAAGGCGGGTTCCATTGTAGAGAAATGGAAAAATTTCACTACCTCATCAAGTCCTAAATAGTAAACTACAAAACAACAAACTTATTGCTATTTCGTGAAAGTCGGGTTCCATTGTAGAGAAATGGTGAAATTTCGCTATCTCATAGAGGGTAGATTTCATTGTAACAAAATAGTGAAATAGTTGTTATTTTGCAAGTGGTGATTTCTCTTTTGGCGCAATAGAAAAAAAGTTATTATTTCACCGAAGATAAATTGTGACTTGGTGAATTGGAAAAAAGATTAATAAAGGAAATTTAATAAACTAGCAAAGCACATGTGCAAATATGACATGCATTAAATACAAGTAAAATGAAAAGACTACGCTCGTATTTCAAAGGGACCATAAAGAATGAATTAAATGCAACAAAATATAGCCTTATATGTGAGATGAATATGATGAGATTGACTCATTAAACCAGAAAATAGAGTTAGAGTAAAAGCAAGGTGTGCTAAAGCATGACGGCTTGAACAACATCTAAAGTTTTCGAGTTGTGCAATAGGAGTTACAATAAGTTTAAATCTTCTTCCTTGAGCTAAATTTATTGGTTATAAAATTCCTAAGAAGAAAGAAATGAGTGAGAGTTTAGGGATTAAGAATGAACTAGTTAAAAGACCCTTACAAAAGGCTATGCTAGATGCATTGCTTGGGTCGAAAGACACTAGTGCTAAGATAACTTTTCATGATGCATGGGGAGGGTGTAGAGATGTGAAAAATCCACATACTGGTAGGGATTTGTTCTGATATTTTTATAATAATAGGAATGAGAAAGTCTTGTGCTCAAATACATGGAATCTTGACTTAGCAAAAAGTATAGTCCCACATTTTTTTTTGATGTCAAGCTAATTACTATGTTGGCAATGCACTACAAACCTGAAACCAGGATAGTGAGGAGTATAAGTGGGGACCCGATACTATTTGTCACCAAGTCATGCATACTAGAATGTTTTTGTTACGATTAGCAGACATAAATTTAGTTCAATTACATGAAAATATAATCAATCATGCAAAGGAATAAAGAACACATAAGTAGAACAAGAAGACACAAATATTTAACTTGGTTCACCCAATCCTGGGCTACGTCCACCAAAAAAAGAGTCCAATCTTATTATCTAGTAATTTCAGCCTCTTACAATTTGCAATTACTTGCAACTCAATAGCACTGCAAGAAGCTATAAAATTCTCATATATTGAGAAAACCCTAACCCTAATCCATTATAACAAGCCTTATGTGAGTTAACAAGTACAATACTTCCCTAATCAGTCACCACAAACCAACAATTTTTACTTGAACAAACAAGGCCTCACTAAAATTGATAAAGAGCAATTTAGGGTAGATTATGAGAGGTTTCTCAAGACATTTGGAAAAAGAAAAGTAGCATACTTTAGGAGGATGGGTGAAAAGAATAGGCTCATGCCTATCACAAAGAATGAACCATTTTCTACCTAGGGCTTCATGAAATTTTCCAAAAAACTTATCATGGATAGTTTTAATTACTTGGAAATGATGCTAGAAGCATAATACCAATTGACTTAATGTTTATGTCGATGAGAACTCATAACCAAGAGGTTAATTTGGAATTTGATATTGCAACTAAAATTGAAAGGTTGATTCATAATGAATTGGTTAATTGGAATAAAACAAGGGACTTCAAACATTATTCCTTACTATGTTATTTAATCTTGTTCCAAAATTGTAATGTTTTTAGAAAAAGTCTATAGTTGACTACCAAAGAATACTAAGGTAGTAGACTACATGTTCAACAATGGTGCCACATATAGGATAAAGACAATAAAGATTGCAACTACAAGATATTTCATGATTCTTTTGTGATATGGATATTTAGAGCCCTTGGTCATCAAGTTGAGAGGTTACCTCTCAAACTAAGAAGTATGTTAAGGCCATTGGACTATAATTCTGAAAAGGGTCATACACACAAATTTGTAGATTGGTTTATCAGAGGAAATCACACTCTCATCAGAGTTTATGGGTGCCAACAAGCTCCTCATAAGTTGCTAGTTTTTGTTTTCGAAAGAACAACATTTATTGAATTTATGTGGTAAATATTGTGGTTTGAAAGAGAATCCATGGAGAAAAGGAGGATGGGGACCTTTCTACCCCATGTGTCTAAATTTTTAGGTCTTGTTATTGGTTCTAATACTATTGAGAAGGTTTATAAGTATTTGAAAGAAAATTATCATTTGGAGGATGGAGAGGAGAGATTGTGTGATCCCGATGAGCATATTCATTCCTATATTAAACTTATGTCCCACAAAGAAGACATACACAAGAATAAAATTAGAAATTATATTATAAATGATAACGTCTTACAAAGATGGAAAAAATAGAATATCTTGAAAAGGATTAAAGAAGAGAGAAAGCACAGAGGATAACCTCGCTTCTATGATTATATAACTAACAAGGTACTAAGGATGGAGACATGTCTGATTATTTTTGAGAGATTATAGGGGAAGATTGTCAGTAGACCATCAAAAGATGTGAAGCCTCCCCCTTAGAAACATAGAAAATTGACTAATCAAGACTCGTCTGAGTTAGAGACTACCCCTATTCCCCCTCTACAAAAGAAACTGTGGAGGGATGAAGTAGTGACTATTAAAGAATCAAATGAAGTGGGTAACACTAAAGAGGTGAAAAATGTACTGAGGAATGATGAGGAAGTAGATAATCCTCAGTCTCCCCCACAATATGAAGGAATAAATCCATAGATACACAACTCAATTCCATGAAGGAGAGAAACCCATTGGTCTCACTGATGAAAGACAAGTTATGACTTTGAGGTTTTGTGAGGATGAAAAATTTATCGAGTCTCAAGAGTTTAAAGACTTTTGGATTCAAATGAAAATGAAAGAGTTTGAAGAAATAAAATAATTAAACCTAATGGGTGTTGAATAGGAAAGGTGTGAGGAAGTAATAAATCAAACTCTTAAAGAAATGAAGTTGGATGAATAAATATTACTCTGGAAGAATCCAGAGAAATGGTTCTAAAAAGTGATATGTTGATTGTTCTTAGTTTGTCTATAAATTTATTTTTTTACTTGATCAAGTTAGAAAGTAGGATGATCCAATATTTTTTTAAGAATTTGATACTGATGAGAAGATGAGTGGATCGGGGTATAACCCAAAAATAGAGGTGTTGGCCACATGGGTAAGTTTCAAAGGCCCTCATAAGCCTAAAATGTTGGATATGGTAAAAGGAGAAGATGACATGACCAAAGTACAAACTATGGAGATTAATTCCCCATTAGTAGTAGCCACTAAGCTTATGCATTAGGCAATGTTCACTAAGGACTAGGTCAAGCACATGCAACAATAGATTGATCAGAATGAGCAATGAATGAGCATAGGGAAGTTTAATTGAATAAAGTAATAAATAAAATGTATGTTAAGAATGCTTCTTTGAAGAAGAAAATAAAGGAATTAAGTGAAAACCATAGTAAAGCCACTATATTGCATAAACGTGCTTCTCCTCAGCCTATGAATATTGATAGAGATGACAAAGATTGGAAAGCAGAGAAGAGAAAGTATGAAAAAGAAATTAAAGGGTTAAAAAAATACCAATCAAGAACTTGTGCAAGAAAGTCCAAAATAAGTATACAATACCATGGAGCAAATTTCACTTCATAGAGTGAATTTGGTTATTAATAAATGTAATGATGTGTCTAGTAGGTATAACACCCTATTGGAGATGCAAAAAATAGTAGAGGACAATAGGTCAAAGCTTGAAGGGCTTGCCAAAAAGTGGAAGCCATCTTTCTTTTCTCTTACCTAATTATGCAAAGTTACTCAAAGGGACCTAGATGCACCTCCTAAGATTAGGGAGACTAAAAAAATGATCAGTATGATCATGGATGAAATTGAGTATAAAGTAAGAGAAGAGAGAAGGATAAATGAAAATATTTCTACTTTTGGCACACTTAAACACGGGTCTATCCCAGATTTTATTGATAATGAAGGTAGAGTGAAGATATTAGAAGAATGAAAAATTGAATGTAAAGATATGGTTCCCAAAATTATCTCTCACTTGAAAGAGAAAATCAGTATCAATGTCCAAGCTTTCAACTTATTTCTGGATAGGATTATTGTATTGGATGCTAATTTTTCAAATTTTGTGTTGGAATCATGAGAAATTACATATAGGAAATGGAAAGATCACTTGAGCCACATGCACACCATCCTTGATTTCCATTGGCCAAGATATCTTCAAATCACATAGTGGGTGGAGGAATATCTTGAATCTCCAAAGAAAAAGACCCAGACGAAAGGGGAAGCACACGAAGAAGCCCATGGAGTAACTTGAGAAACATAATTTCTTTAATCATACTATGTGGTATCTTTGTTCTTTGTTATGTTTTCTATTTTGACAAATATTGTTAAAAGTTGATAATTAAAAATTATTGTAGTTATGAAACGATGTATTGTAATGGTATGAAACTTGTCACCTCTCCTAGTTTTGTATAAAGGAGAGACCAAGACCAAAGTTCAACAAAATAGTAAAAGATATAACATGTAATACACCATAAATAGAAGGACAAATACTGATGATCAAAATGTACTTATTTTGGTTTCAAAGATAATAGAAGATATCCAAATTTATCCGCTTTCAGTTATTTGTTGGTGTTATTGAAGAAAATATTGGTCAATTGGCTCCAAGTTGTTTACTTTTAAATTATTTAAATCATAATATCATTGATATTTCTACTTTATCAAGTAGCCTTTTCTACTTTGTGTGTTTCATTTGTATGGTTCTTACACTACATGATTAAATTCATATAATTGGGTCATAGTAATTAAAGGGGAACAAATGGTTTGTTAAAGAAGAACTAAGTGATATGACATATTTGCATGTTTATATACCATGTAAACACTCATATGCCAAGTGACTAGAATTGCAACCAAGAAACAAGATAAAATCTTGACTTTGTAGCCCTAGATAAGGCACTGATGATAGTAAACCTTCATTTTATTAAACTCAATTCAATATTTTATTTGAAATTTTTAGGAATATATAAGTCAAGGATATTTGAAATCAGAAGTAGAAGATAAACAAAATTAAGGCATTTGTAGATTAGAATCAAAGAAGCAGAAGTAGAAGCAATATAACCAAAAAGTTATAAAGAATCAAGCATTCAATTAGTGAGCCAATCTATTTCAAGAGTACATGCCATTTTGAGATAGATTAAGATACAAGGAGGACATATAAATCTACTATAAAAAGCATCATCTTGAGGATTCAGTTGGTGAGAAGGTGTACATGCCTAGGTTTTACAAAGCCTAAAGAGCAAGGGATTCTAACCACAATTCGGTTAATCTTGTTCATTGGCCAAGTCAATTGGAGGATTCAAGCATAGAGCTTGGAATACTCTTAGAACTTTCCAATCTATTGATTTGGGAACCAATAGAACCAAAACAAGGATGAAGTTAAATGCTTTGTACATGTATAAACTATAGTGGTTGAAGTATGTGATGCAGATGTCTAAGTATAATTTCATGTCGGTATGAGAGGGATATGTTAATTTTAGGAATTAGCATACTGAAATCCTAATGATTCTTGCCTTGAATATTTATGAGGATTCTTTACAACCTAATTTTTAACTTTGTAGCCTGAATTAGGCATTGATCTATGTATGGCTGCCTGTATTCTCAATAACAACCAAAACAACCTAGATAATTTTACTTTCTATTGTATGATTATTTTAATGAAGTCTTAACATCCAACAAAAAATTAATCATGCAATAGAGGGATAGATAAACTCACAACTACCTTTGACAATTTAAAACCAACAATCAACTTGTAATGGGCATTGCCCTGATTTTAAATACACAAAGGGCATTTTTCTGATTTTATATACATGCAAATATAAAGTCTCATTCAAGTTCATATATGTCATTTACTTAATCTTAAATACATTCAAATATAAAATTTATAGAGTGCACCATTAACATTTGTGTAGTAGCATCAATAGTGTTGAGAAAGACAAGTTGTGGACAAGCTATCCTTCTTCAACGGTACCAAGTTGTTCGATAGATATTGACCTTCTAGCACCTTTGAATTTGGTTTTGAAACCCCATTGACATCATCAATGACATATGAATTTTCATCAACCCATGTACCAACACATTTGGATCACCATGTGAGACCCAAATTTGTATTAAAATTTTGTTTAGAACATATTTATCTTTTCTCTAATTTTATTTCACTACAAAATATGAATGGTCGGTGAAAGAAATTTTGTTAAAAATGATAAAGAATAAATAGGAAATTGTTTAATCCAAGAGCAAAGAGTTAGGAAACAATACCATGAATTTGCACAATAACTAGGAGCATACACCAACAAGGTAAAGAGGAGACAAGAATTTGAAAGGGGAAAGCTAAGAAAAACCCTTAAGAATTATGAATGAGGCATGAAAAGCCTAAAGAGAGAGAGAGAATATGAGCACTTAGCTCAATACAATATGATAGAACTATGAAAGAGAGAAATTGAGAGAGTTGTGAGAAAAGCTTTTAAGAGTGTGTGGAGAAATATCTCTATATGTAGAGATAAGTGAAGGAGTTCAAAAAGTAACTCCCATGTGCATGTAAGCCACATTCATAAGTGTGTGAGCCACTTGTGCTATTTCCTCTTAAGGAGGAATCTAGGAATAAAAGGAAATTACAAATAAATATTATGTCCTCACACATGGAAAAGAGGACAAGTGTTCATGTAGGGATTCTATAGGAATCTCCTACTTACATAATAAATAAACTAAACTAAACTACCTTGGTTTATAATATTTCACCAAGGAAAGATTACATATTCTAACAAATTTACACTACGAAGTAGGTAGCACCAAATTGGTTGAGTTATCCCAAACATTCACCATGCAGACTATTCATTGTACTTTATGCCAACAAGTATAAAACCAATATTATATTTGATAAAAAAATAAAATTAAACAATGCAACATATGGCAATACATAAGGAAGATGAAAGTAAAATATTTTGAAAATGTGCTTCATTCAAATTTTTTAAAAATCTAATTTTTTTTTATCTCTTTCTTCTAATTTGTATGTATCATTACTAGCATTGTAAGATAAGTTGGTTGTTGCTATGACAAATTCAAGTTCTACAAAAGCATGATCTGTCAAATCATACTTGTACAAGTGTTGCTTCTTTATTCTATTGTACCAACTTAATTGAAGCTTGATGCCTTCTATCCTATCCAAAAGGTCAATGTTATTATGGTAATCAAACACCCTATTACCATTCTTCCTTTGTATTATTTGAACCCATTCTATGTACCAAGTTCCACAAGAAATAACATGTCTTGTACTTTTATAAAGACCTTTTCTTGTAGTAGGTTCAGTGGGAGGCATTGAATTGCTCTCAAACAACAAGCCACAATCTGATCCAATACCAAAGCTAATTCAAACACCCTTTTGTGGGGCCCTCTCATCTTGCCTAAAGTAGACCCCATTCCTCATTTTAGTCAACCTATCTTTGGACAACACCATATTTCCATTCAATTGACTAACCAAACAATTTTTGAACATATCCTTACCATCAAGGTCTGCCATTGGTTTTACATTTTTATTCACATTTTTATCAACAGAATCTAAAATTTCATCCAACTCATGCTTCCACTCAATTTCCATTATTTATAATTCACCATTATTGTGTACCACTAAAGGCATATATTGGAATATAGAGTTGGAATGATTTGGTGGACATTCATCAGCTACTTCATCCACAACTTGGAATGTTGGATAATTTTTTTCCTCTATCCATGGTTTAAACCACCAAGAAGATTGTGTGGGATTCTCTAGTTGCATGCAAAGACTTGATAAATTGTCTTGTGCATCCTTTAATCCTATCTTGAGGGATTCTATAATTTTATCATCTATAGATATTGAATCATATTTTGATAATAAGTTAATGTTATGTATCCTTTCTTGGTGTAATCTATTCCAAATACTTTCTTGCTTCTTATGAGATTTATTAAAATGAATATCTTGGGGATTTGATTATTCTTATGAAACTCTATTAAAGGTTCCTACAACATGAATCAAGTAAGTGAAATGATAAGCCCTTTCTACTCCAACAATCCCACCAACTTTGGTAAAGAAGTTCTCACATACATTTGACCTAGTCAGGTGCAAACACATGGAAAGTGAGAGTATTGATCTCGAAACAATCTCAACAACAAAACTACAAAGTGGTAAGAAATTTTGACATCTTGATATGCCTCTTTGCAAATGAAATTAATGTTGACATTATTATTATATTCTTTTCATAGCCAACATAACCATAATGTGAATAAATGATGAACTTGTGAGGCATTTCACACTCTTTGCCATAGATTCAAACTTTGGGACATAAATATGTCAATTTAGTCAGCAACCATCATTAGATATGCCTCTGTTCCTAGTGTCCTCTCTACCCTTCCACTAGATGTACTTCTCTCTCTTTCAAACACTTGCAAACATGCCTTAAAGCAAGGCATTGTGATGAACCCCAATTCTATTGATATATCCTCTCTCCATATCTTCACTTTTAAGATTGTGATCATCAACTTTAAGAGTGTTATAAACCATCCTAACATGATTTAAAACTATCAAATCTTCTCCTAAAATTAAATCTCGTTGACCACTAAATAAAGGATTCACTAGATTTTTTCCATTGTGGATGTAGTCCTAGTCATGCAATCCTATTATATGGCAACCATTGTATGACCCACTTAATCTCCACCCTTTCTCAAGGAATTTGATATAGAATACCTTATGTTGAATAATAGTCCATCAACATAAGTTGTCTTCTTTTACTATCCCCATCTGAGGAATGACCAACAATAGGTGCCAAATTATTTTCCATGTATCTCTTCCATAAAAATTCTATTTTTTTCCATTATTGACAAATCAAATTTGCATCAAACCTATTACATGTTAGATGAGAAACCAAAACCAAATAAGGAAGATTTCATGTAAAGGGTTTGCAATAATATCATGTGCATAGTATCCAATAGTATTGATCTTGAAAGAATTTATTATGGTATAATAACCTGCAACTCCCTCACCAACTATCACCAATACATGCGATTGACATTGATGTTCTTATTTATTTCCACAAAAACCAACCAATGTATCACTTTTTGCTACCCACCTAACATAATATTTCACAACAGTTTCATCTTGAGTGAGGTACATAGGAATTGGGCCATCTATACCATGTTTGGTTTTATAAGAAGCATTAAATTTCCCTACTACCTAAAAAATGTAGGTGTGCTCCCCTGGGATGTATGCCAATGACTTTCTAACTTGCCTTAAAGTTGTAGAAATTGAAGGACCATCTATATTCAAGATAATAGTTTTATGTAGTCTAGGACCTCCCCATAACTTTATCATCTCATAAAGGGATTTAGTGGATGTACTATACCTTCTCCCTCCTTTGGGTGCATTAGGTTGTGAAATATATCCTTGAGAAAATCCCAAATTGTATCTTTACCTTGCAATTTTCCTTGTCTATGTGCGTCACACACATCCTTGAAAAACCTAATAATATCCTTCTTTATGTTTATTGAAACAACTTCTCCTTTAGGGATCTCATTCTGATAGAGAGTATATCAACCTTTGTCTTTTCTTACCAAAGAGCACACATTGTTTATCTTTGTCTAGCATTTGAAACTCTATTCCATTTTGAGTCAAATAGTCTAGTCGTCTCTCTCTCCATGTATCCCTCCCATATATTTTAGTGGCACACATTGATTCAAGATATAAATGCATCCTAAAGTCATCGCATTTTGGAATCGTCTTACAAAATTTGTATGTCAATGATTCAAATATGATCCCCATCTTAAAATCCCTATTGTAGTGAATATGCCTATATGTCATATCATACAATATTCATTACCGTCATAACATAACATCATCTTGGTATGCTTCTCTATGGTCCATAATTTTACATCCCGTTGATCATCCATTAGGACCTTTGGGTCCAATCTCTCCTCATTTATATTTATATGGGAATACCAATATCCCCAATATTGCAACATCAATGCCAATGAATGATCTTAAATAAGATGATAAAACAAATAATGTACACATGGGGAACTTGTAGAACCCCTATTTAGGACATATGGCGATGATGGGGCCAATAATCCTATCAAACTATGTTGGGCCTTTTCATTGTTAGGATTCTTTGGTCTTCTAGCTATGCAACTCCTTAAATGAATTGTATTATGCAAAGCCTCATCTGTAGTAGTGGTGCGCTTCTTTGATTTCATGTGTTCATTTAGAGAACTAACAATATTACCACTTTCTGGCACCAAACAAAACCACTTATTGCATCATGTACATTCCACTCTTACTTTTTTCTTATCCTCATAGCCTACAAGTGTTGCCTCCACCACCTTTAACAAATTAGGATCTTGTGTCTTGTTGAAATCATCTAGAATTTTAATTGCTTGACCAATCTCAAATCGATCTCTAATCATTGTTGTCTACTTTTCTATGCTACTTGAATGAGCTTCACCATTTTCCTCTCTTAAAATGTGACGTGGATGGGACATTTTTGTCATATGATTTTTTCTGAAGTTATGAATTGTTCATGTTTCTATGGATACTTCCCTTGTTCCATAATCAATGCCATAACTTTCATGATGGATATTTATTTTAGGGTCTCCCTTTTCTAAATATACTTTGAGAGTAAGTTTATCCTCCACAAATTCTTCCATTAAACTATTCACTCTTAGATTCCAAGATGCTAATACATTAGGATCAACAACTATGCTTTGTTCCACTGACTAAGATCCATATCCAACTCTTGTATTTTTATGCATACCTTCCTCCACAATCCCTCTATTGTTTTGATGGCAATTTGGTGTACTTTCCTCCATATTTTACTCCAGTGTTCCAATGTCATCCACTATGTCATGTTTCCTCTTAATGCCTATAAGTTGTGTTGTATCTTTCCTTTTTTGTTATTGCTTTATATTTAAAGGATTTCCAAGGTCATTGATAAAATTAAATGGATATTCAACGAGTTCATCATCCACAATTTCATGATGAATGTCAACAAGTGTATAACATCTTTGACAAATGACTATGCCAACAATGGAATTTTCTTCACTAGTGACAATTACATATTCCATACTCACCATTAGATCCATCTACATTTCAATCCATACGTACCTATCATTTGGCTAAGTAATGAATAGAATTATAATAAAAAAAATTCAAACCACATCTACCTATAAAATTGATTTCTCTATTTCACAAAATGAGAATTTTGTTTATGTTAGCATGAATGATAATGAATGTTGTTAGCAGGGAAGATTGGATGTTGATTAGAGATGATTAAGTTATTATATGTTACATTCATGACTGGGTTTGTCATTGATGTCAACATATATGCTTTTTGGACAGAGTTAATAGAGTTACAGACACAAATTTGGTTGGCAAGGTTTTATGCTAATGAATTTAGTTTTGTAAAGATCTATTTGAATTCAAAAACATGTCCTAATAATGTGGTTGAAAGCATAGAAAAACTTATATAGATATGATCACGTTATGTGAAGTTTACTGAAGACTGTTCATAGTGAGAGTTTCTAGGAACTAGTGACAGTTATTTGAGATTTTTTATTTTGGTGATATTGAAGTTAGTTCAACGAGGTTGATATGTTGTTGAAGAAATGTTTAGGATGCTTGAATAAACATGGCATAATCTACTTTGCATTCTGCAAAGACTTGTGGACAATGTGAAGTGTGTTACTTCTTTGAGAGCCGACTACAGATTAATAATTCTATGGAAGTGTTTAGATGTATTGAAACATGTATTGTAAATTATTATTGATGTCCTATATTATTAATTGTAAATTGAAAAATCATTTTCGATGACTCAATAATTATTAGGACTTGGTATAAAGGAAATGCATTTTATTTGATGCATAAGGGTATCATAAGGATATCATGCAGTCATGAGATGTTGTGCGAGCTTTGAATATAATTTTTTTATGATCAGAGCAAAATATGATGTTGTTGGTTTGTTGAGGACTTCAAAGGAACTGTACAGGACAAGAGAGTTGTTGTTTTAGTTAGTTCACCCTTGGATGTGTTATCCCAAAGATTATTTAGTGAAGATAGTCTTGAAGCAATTTGGACAATGGCTTCAGTTGTCTTTGTTGTGGTTCTTATCAACTCCTCATAGGGTTGGGATATTTTAGCAGGGATCCAAATCCTCCTAACAGGGACTCATATGTACTGATTGCACTGTAACATACTTCTAACAAGGTCTATCCTTTCACAAGGAACTTTTATATTAGTACATCATCTTGTGGGCATCATTCCCACTGGGGTTTTCCCTCTGATCAAGGGTTTCCCTAGTTAACAAATCTAGAGTTATTGTGTATGTTTATTATCTTATGGTTATTATTGTTATTGTTTACAAGCTTAAGATTTGATATAGTTAAATTTAAGTTAATTAATCTCACAAATGATTCACCCCCCCTCTTAGTTGTGTTGGTGGAATTTTCTTTCTAACAATTGGTATCAGAGCATCAGGTCCTTGAAGGAAAAGTTTAACAGCTTAAGGAGATCCATGGCTACTAAATTTTTGAGGAAATAAAGTCTGAAGTTTGATGGAGTAAATTTTGACAATTGGAAGGAAAGAATGAAGACACATTCTAAGCATGGGAATTGACTACTAGCTGGCTATCAAGATGAAGAAGACAATTGTAGAAGAAGACAAACTTGATTCATGTACAAATGAATAAAAGAACCAATACATGTATAATATGCTTGCTAGAGAGGCTATTTTATTAGCTCTTCTAGATACAGAGTATACTGAGGTAAAAGATCTAAGACTTGCTATTAAGATTTGGACTAAATTGGAAAATATTTTAGAAGGAGATGAAACATTGAAGAAAGCTAAATTGTAGAACTATATTAGTATGTTTGAAAGCTCTAAGATGTAGGAAGATGAAACTATAAGAGGTTACTTTAGCCGAATTACTGAGATTGTTGTAGGAATTAAGAGTTGTGGTGGAAGGAAATCAGATAATGAAGTCATATGGAAGATAGTGAAATCTCTACCACCAGCCTATGAATACAAAGCACAGATCATTGAAGAAATGATTTCACCCGACTTTACAAAATAATTGCTACTTGGAAAGTTGCAGGAACATGAGCAATGTCTGAAATAGAAGGAAGGATCACCTAGAGTTGAAACAAATTTTAGCGTACAAAAGGATAAACCTATGTTGACAAGAAGTGCAAGTACCAATGGAGATTATGCTATAGATTGGGTACCTAAGCAAGAAGAAGAAAGGAAGTTTGATTATGCAATGACACTGATTGCAAGGATAGAACTTAAATGTAAGAAAGATTTTTCTTGTTGGACATGCAAATAATTTGGTTATTTTTTTATCTAAATATCCTAAGAGAGAAAATAAGATCAGATATAAAAAACCTTATAAACCTAAGACTAAATTTTTTTGTTATGTTGATGAAGAACGAGAAATTGCATTTAAAGATGTAAAATTTTTAGAAAGTGATGATGAAAATGAAGATGAAATAGGATTTGTTGCTATTTAAGATGAAAATTTTGATAAAGAAGAAGTAAGAGAAGAAAAAACTTTAGTTTCACATGTAGAACAAAAAAAGTATGATTGTATTATTGATAGTGGATGTTCTCATCATATAACTGGAGATGTGGATGAATTGTTTTGAACTTGATAGATATGATGGAGGAATAGTTAGAGTTGGAAATAATGCACCATTTCAGATTAAGGGAAAATGATCTATTACACTTGATGGAAAGACTAACACTGAAGATGTCTACTTTGTTGAAGGATTAAAACATAATCTTTTGAGTTTTGGAAAGCTTATGGACAAAGGATACATGTTACATTTTATGGAGAAGACTTTTATTATTAAAGACAATGATGACAAACTGATTGGAACATGTATAAATACAAAAGGTAATATATTTCAATTATCGCCTACTAAAATTACATGTTTGATTGTTAAAGTGGATGACACTTCGTTATGGCATAATAGATTTTGTCATATCAACTTTGATAATATTGTGAAGATCAACTCATCTAATGCAGGTAGAGACTTGCCTAAGATTGTGAAGCCTACTAACATGGTTTGTAAGGAACGTGTTATGGCTAAATAGAGAAATAATTCATTTCAAAGCAAAATATTTACAACATCAGTCAAGTTGGAGATTGTGCACACATACTTGTGTGGACCTACAAGGACAAAAGGATTATATGGTGAAAGGTACTTCATGATTTTTATTGATGATTTTACAAGAATGATGTGGGTTGCATTTCTTAAAGAAAAATTTGAAGCATTTGAGAAGTTTAAGTTATTGAAGAATAGAGTTGAGAATGAATCTGACTTAAAGATTAAATGTTTGAGATCTGATAGAGGAGGAGAGTTTACTTCAAATGAGTTTAATATATTTTGTGAAGAAAATGGAATTAAGAGACAACTTTCACACCTAGGACATCATAACAGAATGGTACAGCAAAAAGGAGAAACAAATTAGTTAATGAGGCAACTAGAGCTATGATGCTTTAAAGTAATGTATCACATATCTTTTGAAGAGAAGTAGTGAACACAACAATTTATATAATGAACAAAGTTTAGATTAGACAACATACTGGTAAGACATCTTATGAACTTTGGTTTGGACATACACCTACTATGAAATATTTTAGAATCTTTGGAAGTAAATGTTATATCAAAAGAGATGACGATATTGGAAAGTTTTATGCTAGAAGTGATGAATGAATTTTTCTTGGTTATTCATTAAAAAGTAAAGCATACAGATGTTTTAATCAAAGATTGGGGACTATTGTTGAGAGTACTAATGTGAAGGTTGATGAAAATTTTAGAATTTAGGATAGAATTCTTGATTATGATTTTGATGAAGATAAAAGACAAAGGACTAACATTAATCAGAATGATGAACATGAATTCTTTTATGAAACTGACAATGATTTGTAGATTGAAAAGATTATATTGGAACCGAGAGTTTAACTTGAATCAACACCTAGAGAAGAAGTAAGAGCTAAACCAGGAACACCTAAATATGTTTCAAGAAATCACCCTACAAATCAAATCATTAGAAACACAAACAAAGGAGTTATGACAAGGAACAAGGTAAATGAAGAACTATGTTTAATATCTCAAATTGAGCCAAAGACTATAGATGAAGCATGCAAAGATGAACATTAGATGAAAGCAATGAAATAAGAACTTGAACATATTGAAAAGAAGAAGACTTGGGAATTGATCCATAGACCTAAAGACAAGAATGTTATTGGCACAAAATGGGTTTTCAGAAACAAGATGAATGAGAAAGGTGAAGTGGTAAGAAACAAAGAAAGATTGGTATGTAAAGGATACTCACAACAAGAAGGTATTGATTTTGAAAAAACCTTTGCACTTGTGGCTAGAATTGGGGCAATGAGAATGTTTTTGGCATATGCTTGTAGTAAAAACTTCAAGGTATATTAGATGGATATAAAATCAGCTTTTATTACTGGAGAACTTGAGGAAGAAGTCTACATTGAACAACCCGATGGTTTTTCTTTAATAGAAGACAAGGATATGGTTTGCAAATTGAAGAAGGCATTGTATGGATTGAAGCAGGCTCCTAGAGCTTGGTATGGAAGGTTAGACAAACACTTGATTAGTTTGGGATTCAAGAAAGGTAATGCAAAAAATAATATGTACTTAAGAAAAAATGATGATGGATTACTGAGTGTTGAAGTATTTGTCAATGATATTATCTTTGGAGGCAATGATGAAGCAAGTAAGAAATTTTCAGATGAAATGAAAGATGAATTTAAAATGAGCATGATTGGTGAGATGCAATACTTTTTGGGATTGTAGATTACACAAAACAAGGATGGAATTTTTATATCACAAATAAAATGTCTTAAGGACTTGTTGAAAAAATTTGTAATGGAGAATTGTAAACCAGTCAGAACCCCTATGGTAACTGGATATAAATTGTCAAGAAAGGATGAATCATCTAATGCAACACAAACAAGATTCAAATCTATGATTGGAGGAATACAATACTTAAATCACACAAGACTAGATATAGATAATGCAACTGTGATTGTAGCTATATTTCAATCAGAACCTAAAGATACACATATTGCAGTAGTGAAAAGGATTTTCAAATACTTGAAGGGTACATCAGAATATGGGTTATGGTATGACAGATCGCATAATTTTACACTATGTGCATACACTGATGAAGATTAGGGAGGAAATATTGATGACAAAAAGAGTAAAAGTGGTGGACCATTCTTCTTGGGAGGAAGATTGGTCTCCTAGTTGAGCAAGAAACAAAATTGTATATCATAGAGTACAATAGAAGCAAAATATGTTGCAACAACAAATAATTGTAATCAAATCACTTGGATGAAGTAGATGTTGATGGATATTGGCATTGAATTCACTGAGCCTATTATCATATATTATGATAATACGAGTATAATTAACATGTCAAAGAATCCAGTATTACATTCAAAGACCAAACATATTGCAATAAATTATCATGTTCTGAGAGAGAAGGTTGCAGAAAAAGAAATAAGATTGGAGTATATTAGTACAAAGGAGAAGATAGCAAATATATTCACAAAACCTTTGGCTAATGATACTTTTGAATATCTAAGAGGTATTCTTGGGGTTATTCCCCAACCCTCTTCAGAGTAATGGATGCAAGAATGCATCAATCCAACATGATCAAAACACTAAAACTATCTAGACTGGATGCTTGATGCTTCTCCTGTGGGGGAGTATTTTTACTTGAGTTGAGTAATTAAGGACTCTTAGAAATGAGTTTTCTATAGTATCTCTTGATACTTAGACACTTTTGCATATTGTATTGGAGATGATTAAACTTCAAGAATTGATGTATTGACACCTTTTTCATTGATGTCAATGGGGGAGAGATATACATGAAAAATATTCTAAATCTTAAGAGAATAATGTAAGCATAGGAAGATGAGGAAGAAATATATTGATGGGAGAGATTACTGATCTATAATGACAAGATGGGACTAGATGGTTTTTCATCTATGTTGCCATCAATGTCAAAGGGGGATATTGTTAGCATGAATTATAATGAATTTTTTTAGTAGGGAAGATTGGATGTTGTTTAGAGATGATTGATTTATTATATGTTACATTCATGATTGGGTTTGTCATTGATGTTGACATATATGCTTTCTGGACAGAGTTAATATAGTTACATACATAGATTTGGTTGGTGAGGTTTTATGCTGATGAAATGAGTTTTGTGAAGATTTATTTAAATTTAGAAACATGTTCTGATGATGTGGTTGAAAGCGTAGAAAAAGTTATGCAGATTTGATCGAGTTATGCGAAGTTTATTGAAGACTGTTCACAATGAGAGTTTCCAGGAACTAGTGACAGTTATTCAAGAGTTATTATTTCAATAAGATTGAAGTTAGTTCAACGAGGTTGATATGTTGTTGAAGACATGTTCAGGATGATTGAATAAACACAACAAAATCTACTTTGCATTTCACAAAGACTTGTGGATGACATGAAGTGTGTTACTTTTTTTAGAGCCAACTACAAATTAATAATTCTACGGAAGTGTTTAGATGTATTGAAATGTGTATTGTAAATTATTATTGATGTCCTATATTATTAATGATTAATTATAAATTGAGAAATTCTTTTGGCCAACTCAATAATCATTAGGACTTGGTATAAAGGAAAGGAAGTTTATTTGATGCATACAGGTATCATAAGAACATCATGTGGTATCATAAACCATTTTCCAATACATGATTTGGTGAATAACTTGTATTGGAAAATGGAGAAGGTCCAATACAAAGAAAGTAAAATTTACTAGTTGATGGTTACCTTACCATAGCCGAATAGATGTAATCACCTCAACCATCAATTGATACTATTTTTGTAAATTTGTATATTGGACAACTAGAAGAAACCTCAAACATAGAGGAAGGGGAATATGATCTAGACCATGAGTCTCCCTATGGAATCTATTGGTGACGCTTGTTCATAAACTAGTAAGGGGGCTTGGTCAACTTGTAAGGGAGGATGGTCATACATCTATAACAAGCTCACATGATGATGATATCTATAATCCTATGAAAGATATAATTCTATAATTGGTTTAACTTGATGAAAGAAAGATATATGCACAAAATAATATTTGAAGATTCAACAACAAGCCAAGTATGTATTTGACAAAATAGAAACACACATAGAATTCAAGGCTCTATTTTTTGGCTTCTAGTCATCTGAATAGGACATAGAAAGCCACTGTAAAGGTCTTATTTTATCTGTAAGTCTATATATATGAATGTGAAGAACCTATGTTCTAGGTGTTTATATGCAAGTCTTTGATAATAGTTGACATTTTGAAAAAAAGGTGTAATATTAGAAACATCTTGAAAGCTATTGATGAGGCTTGTTCATCAAACCAGTAAGGGGGTTTGGTTAGCTTATAAGGGATTTTGGTCAACCCATTTGGTATTTATCCATATAAAAAAAAAAAAAAATAGCCAAATGCTCATGAAGAGTGAATAATATTCCTTCTAAAACCCCTTTAAATGCATTGAAAATAATAAAAATAGTCCATGATCCATGTGGAAAAGATAATGTATAGCACAAGAGACATCTTATATTGCATAAGGAAACAAGTTACATATGAAAATGAGTATGCTACACAATCTATTAAGGTATACATATAAAAATGAGTTGAATGATATGAAAGGCTAGGGTTTAGAGCTTTAATCTAAAAATAACTATTACAACAATCTAAGAACTAAAAATTGGAAGTGGAAAAGGAACATACATAATGTTGTGCACCTGTGATTGAAATATGTGTGTGGATCTCGAAACTATAAATGGCTTGAAGTTGCAGGTCCTTCCACTTCACTACTAGTTTCCTTCCACTTCGTTACTATTTTTATGTGTTTTCAAAATTTGGAAAATCAAATTGGTTTTTCCAACTTGTTGCTTAGCCACATCCCCAAAAAATTATTTTCAAATTTCGTAAATTCAATGACTTTTCTCACTACTTCTTATGTGCTTCTAGATATCGTTGAATAAAAAATGCCTATGAATATTTGTATTCCTCTGTCAAATTACAAACCCCCGGTGTCCCTATTATATTCCCAATATATTACATCATATTTTTGGGATATAATATCCCCCAATATGAACACATGTGATATAATATTGCCTAGCTAGTGAAGCCCTTGTGGTTATTTGAAACTAATCAAGTTTTAATTGGGAGCTTGTGTGGAAGATACTTTGTGATCATGTTGCAGAAGTTTTTTAGATGACAAGTTCATCAAGGATAATAAAGGTGGAGAATTTTTTTGTAAATTATTTTAAGATGTGAAAGCTAAAGATGGAGGATATGTTAATAGATTGAGATTTGTTTGATGATATTGATGAGAATGTCTTGAGACCTACAAATCTGACTAAACCTACTAAATATGATGTTATGGACCGTAATACCAAAGGTCTAATCAAAATGTGCTTGATAGACTCTATTTTGACCAATTCCCATGAAGAGACCTCTACAAGTTAATTATTGAATAAGCTTAGTGAGATGTATCAAGCCAAATCTTTGGAAAATAAGATTTTATTGAGGAATAAATTGTATTTCTTTAAGATGGAAGAGAGTGGATGAATAATAGACCACATAGAATTATTCAATATGTTGGTGGCTCAATTGGCATGTGTTGGTGTCAAGATGGATGGGGAGGAGAAATGTCAGATCTTGCTTTCTTTTTTACTTTCTTTGTGGGATTCTCTTGGCATGGCCATTGGTAGCACTTCTATTATTTTGAAGACTAAATATGTGATGGGTTCTTTATTTTCTGAAGAGATGAGGAGGAAGGTATCCATCAATGTAGATAACCTAATTTTTTGTAGAAGATCTAAGGAAAAAGGAAAGAAGAATCAAAAGTGTAATAAATCCAAATCCAAGGGGAGATCCAAATATCTTGGAAAGTAAAAAACCATCTACACAAGTTGTGGTAGGTCTAGAAACATCTGTAAGGATTGAAAAGAAGAAAAATGAAAAAAAATATTATGATTTTGACAAGGAATACATTTATGCACTCATTGTAGCTTTGGTCACCCATACAAGTAATGATACATGGTTAATTCACTCGGTGTATCTTTTCATATGAACTCTAATTTTGGTACAGTCAATTTGGGTGATTATTCTTATTTAGATATTGTTGGTCATGGTAAAGTTAGAATCAAGTAAATACTAATGGTAGAATAAGAAGTATTAATGGTGTGTTTTATATCCCTTTACTATCAATGGTCGAACTAATAGATGTGAGTATGCAAGGTAGTCTTTTTTGATGCACGATGAAAAATGACAAGAGGTGCCATGGTGACTGCTAGAGGTGTTAGAAGTGCCACATTTTATAAGATGGATTCATACATTGTTGAGTATAATAGTACTTTTTTGAAAGAAAAATCTATGGATACTTCATCAGAAGAGATGAGGTTTTCACCTTCAACAAATGGTCATGGATGTTGGGTTCCTAAGGGAGATTTTTCCCCTAAAAAAAGCTATGTGTAAATAAGAGTATATTATGGCACAAAAGATGTGTCTACATTGGAGAAAAGGGTCTAAGGACCTCAAAAAATAAAAACCTTTTTGAAGTTTTGAATGAAAGTATTTCCAATTTTGATTTTTGTGAGCATTGTATCTAAAACAAAACAATGTTAAGTTTTACTCAAGTTTTCATAAATCTTGTATTGTGTTGGATCTTATTCAAGCTGACGTTCTTGGTAATGTAGATGTTACCTCCATTAGAAAATCCATGTATTTTGTTTTATTTATCAATGATTATAGTAGAAGGACATAGATAAAAAATTTAAAGAGTAAATATGAAGTATTTAGTTGATTTTAAGAATTTAAACTAATTTGAACTATAGACTAAAAAGAAAATAAAATGTTTGCGGATTGATAATGACAATTTTGCGACAATGATTTTGATAGATTATTTAAATAATGTGACATTCATAGATAAAAGACAACTATGTATTTACCATAGTGTAAAGGAGTTGCAAAAAGAATGAATATGACATTGATGAAAAATGCTAGGAGTATGTTGAGCAGTGTTAAGTCTAGAACAAAAGTTTTGGGTTGAAGCTATTGTGATTACTTGCTACTTGATTATAAAACCTCCTACATTAGCTCTTATTGACAAAAATCCTGAGGAGGAATGGTTGGGTCATAACCCTTTGTTGAGACATCTTAGAGTTTTTGGTTGTGATTCATACACACATGTGTCAATGGATAAGATGCAATTCTCTACCAAGGAACCCTTAGAACAATAGGGTAAAGCATGGACTAATAATTTTTTTCTTGCAAGTACATAATAATTAAATGTAATATTGCATAAACATATAATACATTGAATAAGCAAAAAATAAAACTTACAACAATCATTACACGATCGTACACAAGAAGAAGCCTTACAATCTCTCCCAAGGGTTCCATGACAACCCCAAAACATATAGTGGAATGGATACACACATTCTCATAATACCTCACTAGAGCTCAAACAATGTCCAATGAGGTACATGAGATCCAATTGGACCATCGTACATATTTGTCAATCGAGGAAACCATGTCCATCCTCAACACAAGCAACACTAGGTTCATTTTAAAATCCAAATACAAATGTGAGAAAAACTAGGTCAAACCATAACGAAAACTATAAAGCGAGTACATGAAATAGCTCACAAAAGCATAGGAAATCCAAAGCTAACATTCAATTCCACCCAAACCTAGAGGATCACGTTGTTGTCTCAAATGTGTAGAAACATAAGAATATATACACAATTTACCAAAACAAGTGTGTAGGAAAAATATATGAATGCACAATAATTAAGGATGAATGTACAATGACAACAAAAACATGCACACAACTACCTAAAAAGAGTAAAATTACATAAATTCTAACTTCAATTCCAACATATGGCCTAATAAAGTACATCTTCACACCGAGGAGTACCAAATACAATAAATCATGGCCAGACTCACTTGATATGAATTTAATCAACATAATTGAAACTAATCTACTAAGTATATCAAAAAGTAACATAATCACTAAAATAAAAATACAAAGGGATGGAAATGAGTACATCATGCTCAACAATATGCCATTGGACATAGTTTGTCACCTATACGTCGGTCCCCAATAGTGACATGCAATGCCACCCATCCATGTGGTACCCTCAAGTCCACCCCACCCTACTCGTAAAGATAGTCACACAGTCCAAGCACACATAATGAACATACAAGAATTATCCTATCACTCATTTCATACAAGTGCAAGCATTAGGGAATGATATATTAATCTTAATGCAATCACTCAAATGTATATAACAAGTACAATACAAAGAACACTCAATATGAAGATATAGAGAATGCAAGTACACCAAGGTCACTACTCAGTACTAACAATGGTTCAGTGTAGGGACTCAAGAATGGAGTTCCATTACATAGAACATGTTGGCCCATGTATCTTTAGCCTTCAATAAACATCTATAAATATCCAAACTCGGTATGTATTGTCGATCAACACCCTCAAGCGACTAGATACAAACTTACCTTCCATCAATGCCCTCAAGCAACCAAGCAATCATATTAATTCTTGTTAAAGTTTTACCCCAATTTATTTTATTATGTTATCACTTTTTAAATAATCCTCAACGTGTCCTATCCCTACCACTTACAGGTTAGGATCCACATTAGGACCAACTCCAACTCACTACCCAAACACTAAGAAGCTCATCTTGTTCTAACAATGAAACACTAAACAACAAATGCAATGCAAGAATGATGAAAGAAAAGACTCTCAAATTCATTACCAAAATAAATAAAGGAAATCTCAATTGGTCTTGAACCAAGAGCACATGTCTCACAAAAATCCTGACAAGGCACAACTCAATTTTTCTCATGATGTAGTCTTAACACCAACATCAGTGAATCAAGATGCAATCTTAAATCAATCATCAACATAAGTCAAAAAAACCAATGCAATAACATAAAGCACAAGCACGCTCAATCGGTCTCATTTCCAAGAGCATGAACCCCAATGCAATTCTACATACATCTCTCTAAAACATAAGGATGGTTCTCAAAGCCCAAAATAGACAAAAACACCAATTTTTAGCTATCAAATAGCTTGACAAACAACTATAAAATTAATAATAAAAGTGAGATTTTGGATCAAAATATTAATTAAATGAAATATCCTCTATTAATTTTGACTTCATGATTTCATCATGATCACAAGATACTACCAAGTCAATCATTTAAAACATGCCAAACATGGGAGCACATGAATCTGGAGATCTCACAAAATGAGGTGCACCCAAAAATCAAAAGTGAAATCTTGCAATAAGAGAGCCCATTGGTTATCACATACACAACATCCCAAAAATCCAATAAAACCAAGACTGCAAGCTCATCAAAGAAAGGGACAACCAAAATACTACATTGAAGGGTTAAGCCTGGGCACACACTCATGTGGCTCAAAATCTGAGGAAATGACCAAGAATCCTCTTGGGACTAAAATATCATACAATAATGTCATTACTCCAAAAAATAATCAATCATAAAAAAAAATGAGATTCAAACTTTCATTAAACCCCAATTGGGACCATATCGAAGTCTATGGCCAAAATTGCCATTGAAGCCATAGAAAAAAGCTTAAAATTTTAAAATTCAAAAATAAAAAATATAAGAGTACCCTTTGGCTCTAAACACGCCCAACAAGGAAAGGAAGTAATAAAATTAAACTTCTATACATTCATAAAAATTTGAGTAGCATAACCTTACATATTCCATTCAATTTCAAATCTACATCCTACAAGCCCAATCAGGCGAAATACAAGAATGAAAATATGGGGGAATAATAATTCTCAATCCATGAACCAATAAAAATTTACTTCGATTCAAATAACGAAGTAAAATGAAAGTTTCAAGAAGCCCTACCTCACCACATGGAAAAAACACTAAAACATATCTAAGAAATAAAATACTCCACAAAACTAGAAAAGCCATCATACAAAGTGGAGCAAGCACAACTTGAATCTAATGAGCCGCTACCCATAAAAATCTGTTAGGTAGAACTTTCCCAATGAGAAAACCTCTAAAATGTTCACAAGAGGATTTTGGGAACCAAATGCTCTCTAAAACCCCCCAGTGACAAATGAAGTCTCATTCTTCATGATAAAAGTCACTTTTGACTTAAAGAACAAAAAGGTAAATAAAAGGCCACTTAAGGACTTAGTAAGAAATTAAATCAAATAATCAAAACCCTGAATTGGGTCAATTAAGACCAATTCCACAAATTGGGAATTCACCTTGATGCAATATAATGACCCTTACTATAAAGGCCACTAAAAACTACTAATATTGAATTGAGAAAATTCGTCAAACAGTTGACATGCACTGAATTGTTTGTTTGCAATAATGTGTTTCAAGGTTGTAATTGTTTTGAGCATCAAGTATAATTGAGATAACAATACCAATATTGAAATGAAAATTAACAGCACTAATAATAACATTCAGAGATTCCAACCACTTGGCACCTTATAATGACTATATCAACAAAGAGAAACTCTGCTATTAATGCAATGATCAATTTTCCCAAGACTGATTACTATGACTGAATTCTGAGAGTATAATGGGCTGTGACAACTATGTCAAATTCAGATTTCAACAATGAGCTATGGTAATGACCAAACCATAGAATGCACTTCACTAAATCAATCCAATTACAATGAGAAATAACAGTGACTATTCAAAGGAATTCTGGACTGCTATATAGTGACTGTACTTATGCAGATTTTTACCATTTTGGTACCCAAAACATCAATATCAAACAATGTATAAAAACTTGGAAATGATGCACCAAATGTTGATCAAATCGATGATGAAGTATGCTGATGTAGACACCTCCAATTGCACCCAAACTGATCCCAATTTACAGCTGATTGTAGATGGCTGCAATTCTATTTTTTTTGCTTTGCTTTTTCGGGTCTGCTTTTTTCGGACTGCTTTTTCGGATTTGCTTTTTCGGACTGCTTTTTCGAATCTGCTTTTTTGGACTGCTTTTTCGGATCCGCTTTTTCATTTTGCTTTTTCGGATTGCTTTTTTTCGGACCTGCTTTTTCTTCCTCTTACAACCAAAACTCAAACCCTTAGGTAAATCTGAGGATTCCAAATAAGCTCAACATGAAATGGCTGAATACCACTTCCAATGTGCAACCCTTCAGAAGATATCTCACTTCCTCAGTTATGCAAATCCAAGGGAGTTTTCGTTCCCAAAGATCTAATGAAAAATTTGTAGACCAAATGACTACAAATTGCTCCAATATGGAAAAGTAGAAGAATCCTCAAATCAGCTTGTCCAAATGAATGCCCAAGCCCCCTATTTATTCACTTTTTGAGAAGTTACTAAGAACTTCTAGAAGCATCCATTATAAAATCCCATTTTAATGCACTTTTATAATAGTATAACTTTATAAAATAAAAAGTGCAACTCAACTTAAAATTATAACATGTGGGGCCCGCATAACTCATAATAATAAAAATAAGCTCTAAATCACTTCTCCAAGAGCAAATACGACCACTGATCTACAAACTGACTCTCTCCACATCGCCACCAGTCTACGAGAGCCTGTGATAGACTGATCCGACATGCTAAACGATGTCAGCCAGAATGGGGACATGACATGCAATTGTCAGAAAGAAATTAAAATAACCAAAAGGGATAAAACCAACATTAACCCCTAACTTGTCATGAAAAATGTGGTCAACTCTAATGTACAAATAATTGCTAGTGCAATCATAGTAATGCAAATAAAGTCTAGATTTTACCCACATGATATCAAATGTATAATATATCAATATGGGTACACTGTCCATACATGGATGATATTGGTTGAAATCATGAATGACCAATGTAACTATCTCCTATGCCACTATCGGGGATAAAGACACTCAAACTTGTAGCTCAAGAGAAAGATGTCTGGTACTTGTTTAGTAAAACATGCACACATCAAGTGTAACTGCACACACACACACAATATATATATATATATATATATATATATATATATATATATATATATATATATATATATATATATATATATATATATATAGTTGATGCACGCACATATAATAATCAAGTGCATCTAATAAAAGGAAGCTCAACTTGGATAATTATTCATATGTGTTCGAATGTTACGAGGTCATTCCATTTCATATTTTATCCTCAATATACATCATAAATAAACATTTCATTTAAATTTAAAATATTAAATAATCATTTACAACAATATGAACGTATAATAGTAAAAGTTCCAAATAAGATATCCATCTACATTATAAAGCACGATACCATGGATAAATTGGCATGATAATCCAATGATCATCATCCAATGATCATTGGTACATACTGTAATACCCCAAAATTGGCACCTATCAATTTCAATCAATTTTGGTGCATTTTTGTCAATTTTACATCATCAAAGTCCTAGTTTACTAGGCAATTTTCTCTCTCCTACCTGACTTAATTCGACTTGATGTCAATTGCAAAAACCCTAAATTGCATTAATCAAATATTATAATTAATTCCTAAAGTCTTTGACTTTTATTAGCTAAATTACCCCTATGATAAATTAATTTAATTCTAAAGTCCTAAGTGCTTTAAATTAAATTAAACTCACCCCTTTAGCTAAATACCCATAAAAGGAATTAATAAATTACTTGGTTATTCGAATGGATTATCATATTTGCATTTAATAAATCAAATATTCAAAGAGTCACCCATGTGGTAATAATCCATTTATTTAATTAAGTAATTCTCTAATATTTGTCTCTTTCTCCTCCATTGGAAATGAAGAGTCCACCGTTTCGAATCAAGAAACTCTTCGTTCCTCTTCCAAGCTTGCCTATATCTTGAACCTCATTCTTCATTCGAAGGAGAGCAATTTTGAGAGCACATAAACTATAGCGAAATTTTGTCTCACTTTTATTCATATCTTTCAAGCTTTTATTGCATTATTAGATTAATCTTCATTTAGTATAATTGCATTTCATAATAGATTAATTTTGCTTATTTTCTCTTAGCTTAGTTTACATCTTTATTTCAAGTTCTTTAGAGTAAATCTACATTTCATATTTACTTCAAGCTCTTAGATTAAAATTTGCACTTCATTTTAGATTACAAACAACATTTTCATCTTAGATTAATCGTACTTTGCTTATCATTCTAGTTTTTTAAATCCTCCATATTAACTTGGTCTTATGGTTGTTGGCTCTCTAATCTGAGAGTAATTAAACACCCTGATTAGTTAGAAGGCAACAGGTCACTTCACCATGAATTTTGAATTGAGTAATCCATACTCATTCTCATAATTTGATCATGTGAGTAATGACTATGTTGCGTGTGTAGTTGGATTAGAGGTCCACATTCAACCACATACATTTTAGCGCCCACCGTGGGGTAGAAAAGATCAATTTCTAGCCTCATTCTTGATTTTTCTGACAGGAAATTTGAGCTTTTCCGTGCGTTTGTACTTTCCTATTTATGAATTTTCACATGAGAATCCAGAGCATACCGCGTGAAGTTTCTCTCTCAGCATCCTCGCGCAGCATCCTGTGCTTTCTCGTGTGCTATGGAGTACTTCCTCGCACAAGATTTGGATCCAGTTTTTAAAAATTTTCCAGTCTTTGTGTTTTCTGTTCCAGATTTCTGACAGTTTTTGTTTGCTGTTAATTTCCATTTTTTTGTTCTTTCCACAGCATAACAATTTTCTATAGGACATTTGACGAAGAACATAAAACATGCTAATGGTTTGATTGTAGGACGATAGTCGAAGATCTCATGAAAACATTGTGTTTGTTTCTTGCTTTCATTCACATAGTCTAATTAGGGCTCCGTTATAATTTCTTGAGAATTTTGATAGTGGGCTAGGGAATTTGGCTCTTCATTACATGGAGGTGATGACCATGAATGAACCTGAAAACCCAATGATCCTACTAATATGACAAATTCTTGGGGAAGCAGAGAAAGGTAGTGAATCTTTAACACTTCTACTTCCCAGGGGATTATGCTCTTATCTCTCTGAGAGAACCAAAAACCCAAAAGCTTGTGGATTTGGTGAAGTGAAGCTAACTCGGTGATGAACTTGCTTGATGTGTTTGGGTGAAGTGATGAGGTAGAGAAGTATGCTGTTCTCTCTTTGAGAGAAACAAAAAATAAAACCCTCAGATCTAAGCCAAGTTGTGTCACCTTTAGAGGGCCTGCCGAAAGTTGAACCTCCGGGAACGACCCAAGTGAGTACGTACCTTTCGCTGATGATTTCACCTCACTTTAATAAAGAATGCTTTGTTGATTCTAAAGACTCCAAAGCCATATTAGCTTCCTTCTCATGATTTTGACTATCATCTTGAGAAGGCCTTGTTTGTTGTACTGAGCGGCGCCGCTCCTAGCCCTGCTTGTAGGGGTGTACGACTTTCAAGTGTTGGTGCAGATGCAAGGCCCTAGCCCTATATCAGGGGCACCAAAGGTTAGTATGAACAAAAGCCTATTAAAAACTTTCCTTAGCTAGTGGCCTACCCAGTTCACCTCTGAAAGGAGGCATAATCTTTGCGCAGGGAGGGGAAGAATATCTCCCATAGATTCCCACCATAGGCATACACCTGGACACTTGAAGGTGGTCTATGACACTAGCCCCTACCACAACGGTAACCTTTGAATGTATTCTATTGAGTCCTTGGAAACACCAAAAACATGGGCACCCTCTAGGGGGTGACACGATGGTGTGAGGTGCACGTATGCACATAAGCAATGGGGCAAAGGTTTTGTCTTCTCACCATTTTTTTGGTAGGGATAGCTATGTGTTTGTTATCAAGTCTTAAAAATTTTCCAATCATGATCAAACAAAGACTCCCCTGATACTATCAAGTTGCTTTGTCCTTGATAGGTCTGTTAATGACTACTTCTTGTATCACAACTGCTTGATCTAAACCTTTGTGTCTTTAAACAAATGCTTGAAACCTCAAAACAAGATTGTTGACTAAACTATTCTTCAAACCTATCAGGAAACTGGATTTTCTGTCAGACATCAATTCAGGCTGTATCTCAGAATTCAACTTTTACCTTGAAAACTGTGTCGAACTGTTAGACTTTGAATTTTTTCCGCATGAAGTTTCACTTTTTCAGAGCACTTTCTCATGCGAGACTTTGTTCTTTCACGCAAAGTTTGGTGTTTTCTCATGCAACCTGGTATTCTCTCACATTAAACTGTAGCCCAGTTTTCAAAAATAGAGACTAAATTCCCGTTGACTAGTCAAACTTTTTCTTGATCCACTTTTTGTCTGAGGTCTATTTTTCTATTTTCCTGTGATTCATTGTCAGAAATTGGTTGTCTTGAGTTGGGAATCGATTGATCTTTGCTTCAAGACTCATGTTGTCTCTCATTGTTTTACCTTATCTCTTTATGCCTTTTTGTACCTCATGTTGCGATAGTCTTATCTCGGCTATTCTAGCCACTTCTTTTGATGATTCATACCAGGTCCATCTCGCATCTTGGCTGTTCTAGCCATTTATCTCCTTTCCATTATCTTAGAGACAGAGTCTAGCATTATCTCAAGTCTTCTCTCATCACATCTTTGTCTATGACTATCATGACTAGAAGTGGCAAGACTTATCCCATTTAGAATACTGGTCAAGGTAGAAGTGAACCTCCTAATCAAGAAATAGATCATCCTGAATCTGTTGTGAAATCTAAACTTTCTGAGAGATCCTCGAGTTCCTCATTGAGTACTTTGAAAGATAGTATGTCTCAACCATCACCTCTAGTGTTCCAAGAGTGTTTTAATCCACTATTTGAATCGCAACCTGGTTTCTCATTTCAAGTGCTTCCAAGACAACTCATTGTTTCATAACTTTGGAAGACCACTCCCTCGAACTGCTCTTATTATTGAATCTATTGATAGTGATCACGATATCTTCCCACCTGAATTTATTAAATCTTTTGACCCTGTTCATTCACCAAAATTTACCTTATTTGCACCCCATCGACATCATTCATATCACTTTATTGAGGCTTCAATTGCTGCACTGTCCCACACCAACAAGATGGGAGCTCCATTTGACTTCCAACCATGAGAATATAGCCAAACTTTTGATCAATCTCAAAATAATCAGTATCATGGTCAATCCTCTAATGACCCATGTCATGCTCAACCTCAGAATGAGAAGCCTCATGGTCAATCTCAACATGACCAAAATCAGTCCCACAATGATGATCAATCTCGAAACAAACCTCAAGGTGATCGACAACTCGCATATTTCTATCGCCCTCCTCCATTCGATCAAAACCAAGATGATCAGCAACAAGATCAGATTCTGAGCATTTATGAGATCCTTGGGAATGAAAATGATGTGATAACTCAACCTGATATAAATGCTGCCAAAGCTAATAAGAGTCTTGTTAAAATGATGGAGATCCTTCTCCTAGAGGAGAAAGAAAAATACTTCCTTGAGTTAGCTAAACAAGGGGCCAAGTTACCCCTAGACTATCAAGTTGAAACACTTGTAGCCAAGGAAGAAGAAACTGAGACTGCAAAGTTTCAAAAAATGGTCCGAGACATGCAAGATCATATTAGTCGACTTGCGAAGAATAAGGACAAACCCGCTCAACAATTCACACTGGAAAGCATTTGTCCTTTCCTCTTTGATAGAAGTCTACATATGCCACCTTTTCCCAGAGGTGTAGAGCTCCCTAAATATGATAAATACTTGGGTGCAACTGATCCCCAAGATCACCTAAGGGAGTTTGGTGCATTATCTATGGAATTCATGCATGATCAAACATATCTTATGCACTTATTTCCTCATAGTTTGGGTGGACCCGCAATGGAATGGTTTTCTAGATTACCTACTGGCATTAAGACTTTTGACGAAATGTCTAATGTGTTTCTCCAACATTACTCACATAATATTTAGCATCTGGTCAACATTCGGGATCTTTGCAATTTAAAACAATGACAAGGAGAATCTTTCCTAACATTCCTCCAAAGGTGGAGATAATTATGTACAAGGTGTCCTCACAAGCTACCAAAGTCCAAGAGACTTGACATTTTCTTGGACAATCTTGTCCCAAACTTCAGATACCAAGTGCAATTACAAGGTCCTCTAAATTTTGATAGCATGATCAAACAAGCAGTGTGAATAGAGGCCTTTATGATCAAGAAAGGTGAATTGACTTTGAGTAAAGACAACAAGCAGGGATCTTCAAACTCAAATAAGGATAAAGGGAAGTTTGTGAACAAGAATAGAGATGTTGTGAATGATGGAGTGGTCGACAATGTGACCCTAAAACCTGCTAAATCTATTTTTAATCTCTCTTCCACCATACAAGTAGTTAAAGCGATTGAAAAGCCTATGGTGGAAAATCATCAACTTTCAAGGTTTTCTAGAAACAAACCTTGGGCATCTCAACCCAAGCCCGAATTCACTTCCTTGGGAGAACCACTTGATGTGGTCTGTAAAAATTTTGTGTAGAATCAGGTTATTACTCCTTTGGAAAAGTGTCTCTATGACCCACAACCATGACCTCATTGGTGGAATGACAATGCCTATTGTGACTATCACCAGAATAAGGGTCATAAGACTTCTACTTGTCTTTAGCTGAAACATAAGGTCCAAGATTTGATTGATAGTGGTGACATTGTTGTGGATGACCATAACAAGAATTTAGACCATCAAGCATTTAAGGATCCCTTCCCTCCTCATGAGAAGAGTGAGTCTTCAAACACCAAGAATACCAATGCTAAAGTCAATTACACATACACTAATGATGACAATGTTATTGGTATGATCAAACCTATTGAGATAGAGTATTGCGATGTGATTACTATTAAAGGAAGTCATGATGCTCCCAAACCTAAGACTCCTTTCATCTTGCGTAGTTATGCGTCTCATTCATCTAAATCTGAACAACCTCAAGACTATGCTAATGTTGTCACTCGATCACGAGGAAGAGTTATTTTGAAAGGTCCTGACACTTCTACATCCACTCTGAAGCAAACTATAGATAAGAGTCTTGATACTTCTACACCCGCTCCAAAGAAAACTACGGATAAGAATGTTGTTGGCCTCACCAACAAGAACACAAAATCTATTCCTACAGCTAGCTCAGATAGTTATAGCATCTTAGACCAACTCCAGTGAACCAATACTTAGATTACCATTTTTGAGTTGTTGAAGATCTCGCCTGCTCATAGGCAGATTTTGGATAAAGCCCTCGCTGAGGCAAATGTTCCCAAGGATATCAATCTCAACTAGTTACAATCTATGGTGGGTCATTTGACCTTGCCTCACTATCTATCCTTCTCTGAAGAAGATGATCACTCTTTGAGTCATCCGCATAACGCTCCCTTGCATATAGAGGTCAAGATAGGTCTTAAGTATGTCTGTCGAGTTCTCATAGACAATGGTGCTAGTCTTAATATTTATTTCGCTAAGCTGCTTACTCAGCTAGGTTATGATGAGAATTGTGTAGACTCCCACAAAAATATTACCATCAAAGCTTATGATGAGGAAGAATGCAAGTCCCAAGGCTTAGTTGTGCTACCTATCCACGTAGGACCTGTTGAGAGAGATGTTACTTTTCAAGTTCTTGACATTCCTCTTGCCTATAATATCTTGTTGGGTAGGCTTTGGATTCATGAGATGCAGGCTATTCCATCTACATACCATCAATGCATTAAGTTTACATTTCATGCGGCAGAAGCCACTGTACCTACTAATAGCAATTTCTCTTGTAACACACTCAATCAGTCTACTGATAGATTTGTTCTAGCAAATAGAGAATCCACTGAGTTCTATGATGCCAAGATAAAAGAGATGGAACAAACTTTGAAACTCAAGGATACAAGCATGAGAGAATACCGAATTGAACCTATGTTATCACTGGCTGCTCTTCCTCTGTCTCCACACTCTTATGGGAGACCTTCTGAGCATAACAAACTTTCTAATGCTTCTCCTCAAATAGTTTATGATGGTGCCTTTGTAAGGGCCTCTAAACCTTTAGAAGATGAGGATGAAGAAAGAGCTATGTTGGTGTTTGAAAACACTTATGCCAACTAGGGCTGCCAATATGCCTTGAGACTAGTATTAGGAATGGTTAGTTCCAAGTATGAGAGCTCTACAAGACAACTGGACCAACTATAGGGATAAGACTACCCTCTTCTGCTTCTAGCTCTGTAAAACCAAGGTGGGTACACTTGATCCAATAGATATGAACTCTGATAGTTTTAACTATGCCCCTTATTGAATATTGGATCTTACAACAGATAACAGTGAGAAAGTACTAAACAACAACCTATTGTTCATTGACTCTCCATCACTGGACAGGACAACATATAAAGTAAATAAAAGTAAAAGACTGGTATTAATTCAATGTTTTTCAGGATTAAAAGATTCCAATCATTCCATACAAAGATAAGATAGGAAGATCAAGGCTAGTGCCTTATTCATTGAGCAATAGAGTCAGAAAACAAAATGAATACAACAATTTCTGATGAAAGGTGGGTCTTGAACATAAACACAAACTACTTCAAATCTTTCCTACTTTCAGAAATCCTTGAATAGATTCAGTAAACATGCATCCAACTCAAAGCAATTTTAAGCCAATCCTAGATCAAAACTCAAAGTTCAAACACATAGATATAAACCTCAAAGAGACTTAAAAATTTACTAAACAAACTCACAGGAGAGACAAAGATCCAAGATTCATATTAAGTGCACCCTTTAAACATTGCATACATCAAATCCTGAACAAAGCTTGCAAAATAACAATAGCAACCTATACTTCTTCTCTATTTCTCTGATAAAATGATACAAAATTTACAATCCCTGACTGAGTGTTAGGTTTTCAGAATTTCTATCTTTTTCTCCTAATCTCTCAATACCTAGAATGATCATGAAAAATCCTTTATATATGAGGAAATGCAACAAGCCACCGATCATTCTAGGGTTACATATTTTAATCTAGAAAAAATTTACAACTTTTACATATTTACAATAAATACACTGTCGAAGTAGATGAGATATTGTAGGAACACTGCCCTATTTTATGCTTCTTTTTCTATATCTGGTTGCCTTCATGAAATCTATCCTGTGCTCCTCGCTGTTCACTCGGTAATAAATGTCTTCAAAATATCTCACCAACTATTGTTACCAAAAAATATATATCTTTATTCACTCTAAGAGGCGGGTGGAGTATTAACCTTTTCCACATGAGGTATGTACTGATACCTCCACCTACTATATATTTCTTCATTTGGGAACTCAAAATTGGCAAACTCAGCCTTTTTCTTTGATAACTGCTCCCATTCATTTTCTATCTGAGTCACTCGCTGCTGAATGTTATCAAACATTGACCTGGCATTTATTAACAATTTAACTATGCTATTGAGGGAAAATGTGTCATCTAGGACACCAATCACCCTTTTTGAGAGGAGTGCATCCATTTCCTCTCTCCATTGATATGCTTCTTTGATTTCCCCTTTATAAGAAAAAACTATGGGTACCATTTCATAACTTGAAAGCATTAATTCAGCCTTCAACATGTGTGACTTCCTGATGAAATTATCCAGCATAATATCATACTGTATTATCTTCTTCATCACCTAATGCACTAGCTTTATTAATGGATCAGGGTCTTCTTGGCCCTTTGACAACATTTAGAAGAGTTTTATATTTGAAGCCCTTTCAATCCATTTTTTCAAAATCGGGGACATTTCTATCTTTTCCTTATTTAAAGCTATAAACAAAGAATTCAACTTATTTACATGATTGTGAAAAATTGAAGGCTTTAAATCAGTGGTAAACTGCATGATGGCATCAATCATCTTCTCTTCATACTTCTTGATTGCCAAAACTGTAGCCTTTTTGTTCTCATCCTTCTCCTTCTTAAGTCGCAATCTGGTTTCTTTTAATCTACTTGTCTCTTCTGCTAATCTCTATTTCTCCCAACTGACCCTTGAATCCAAGCTTGTATCTAGCAGTGGCGAAGGTGGAAATTCAACAATTAGGTTGGAAGATGAAGCTACTACAGGCTTATCAGCTATCACCAATTGAGGAGACCGATGGTCTAAGGGTCCTGACAATTGTGCAATTAATTTGTCCTTCTGGATTAATTAGCTCAACCTTAAGCTCATTGTAGGATTTGAGAACCATTTCAAATTTGAGCCTAAGCTCTTCCTTCTCTCTAGCATCTTTCTCTTCCACTTGGGCATTAAATTTGGTAGTTTCTAAAATCAAATTTGATGCTTCAACTCCAGATGTCTCTCCTACTCTTTGAACCAACAAACTACCTGTATATCCTACAGAGATATCCTTTCTCTTTCCTTTATTTTCATCTTTATTTGGAGACCACATCACAAGAGCAGCATGATCTTTAGAGAAAGCAAATCCTCTTGCAGCCTATTCAGCCTGTTCTGCTGTAGCAAGAGTCTTCACTTTGCTTTTTTTCACTTGGTCAAAGACAATTGCATCGGCAATGTCCCACTTTGGTAAAATTAAGACCCCTGCAGCATGCACCATGGTTCTCCCTTCCTCGAGAGTGATCCTTTCAAATTCTTTGGCCATTTTTGCCCTGGTCTCAACCTCTATTTCTATGATATCCCTAGCAGGGGATTCATTTTTCTTCTTTTCATAGATCTCCTTAAATTGATTTATCTTCATTCTCCAAAGAAATTGGGAGAATGCCCTAGTTTTAACAAATTTATCATCAGCAAGGAAAGAATCCGTGGCCTATTTTAGAATAGGGTCCATTTTTTTACCCTCAAACTCTTCTATTGAAAGATCCATGGGCACCTCCTTAGGTGCCTTAGGCATTCCTTCCTGCAAATCTTCATTAGGAACAAAAATATTTCCTTCATTTCTTAGTTGCACAAGTTGTTCTGCCACCCCATGTTCATCCAATTGAATAGGGGATTGAGAAGGGGAATAAACCTCCTCTCCTGGTCTTGTTTCCTCTTGTTTCTACCTATTTGGAGAGGGCTCTTGCTTTATTGGGTCATCAATGGGTCTTTTCCCTCTTGAAGTAGAAGGGATATCTTCACTTCTTTTTTGTGGTGGCAGGAGAACAGTGTAACCACTCCTTTGCATTGTGTAAATTCCCCTTGGGGTCAATTTCATGTATTTAGGCTGGCTTAAAATCTGCCTAGCCTTCTCAGGGTCTGTCCTACTCACTGCTGCCCTTTTTTCATTAACTGCATGCATGATGCCTTCAAAATGTTCCATAAGGGCATCCAATTTTCTTGCCCATGGTTCAAACCCCTTCAATGGGTCATAAGCTTTGTCAAAATTCTAAATAAAATCTAGAGTCTTCTTATAGATGACCCACTTTTCTTTCTTGATTTGTTGAGTTTGAAGATCAAACTCATTCCTAATTACATCCTCAGGAAAATTAAATTGATGCTCAATAAGAGCACACCTCACCTTATCTCTAAAAAATCCTAAGAGAAAACCCTCAGTATTTGCCCATCTCACCTTTTCTTTGGACATTCTTTAGGGCTACAAGACCTTATTCAAATGCAACCATCCTCCTTTTCTAATCACATATTTATGTGCAATAGTTATATCTGGGAAAAAGGTTCCCCTTCCTTTACTAGTGAGAGTGGACTCTTGCAAGTCTCCAATCTACCTTAGAATTTCTACATATCCCAACTTCAATGGGACTTGATAAGGTATAAGGTGCTACCTTGCAACCATACGCCCTGAAAACTGTGGAAACTAGATATAAGATAATATCCCCAAAATTGTGGACAATAGTGATATCCTGGCAAAACTCCTTTGGCCTAATTAGCCTCAACAACTCTCTTAGGATCCTTGGATTGTCAAAATGTAAAAGAGTTTTAAGTCTAGAAGCAAAATCTCTGTAAAAAATACTATAGCTTGCATCAATTTTGTCCCATGATAGAGCTATAGTCCACAATTGCATTGGAAGAATTTCTCCATTCCTTTCTTTCACAATATCTATTGTTGTACCAAAATATTTATCACCCTTGTATAGAAACATATGCATGAGCATTGAGTACCACCCAAAAGGTCTAGATACCTTCATATTTTTGATTCCCATCAACCCCTCATGGATTAGATCAGCTAAATGAGATGCAAAGTCAAAAATAAAGGCTAATTGGGGGTGCAGTGACTGTACCATCATGAACATATAAGGTACTGACATATGAGTTGCCTCATCATGCCCTAGAATAAAAGTCAAAGATTTATAAACTTCATGTGCCCTTCTACTGAATAAGTCTAATCTAAAGGGCTCTGGTGTGCTTGCACTGACAGCACACATTGTTCCAATTTGATCAAAAAATTGCCTCAAAGGCCCTTTCCTTAGACAATCTTTCTGTGCTTCATAGATTTCAGTAAACTCTATGAAATCTATCTTTTCTAACCCCATAGATGGGTCCTTCAATGAAAATACTTCCCTAATCTCATCCTCTGTGATGCTGATTAGGTCTCTACCATTTATATCCTTAACACACTTTGTCACAGGATCATAGCACTTAGCTATCTGAATTAATAACTTAGCATCCATAAAAACACCAAGGACAACCAACTTGCCAATATCAAATTGCCATATATTACTTAAGGGGGCACAAGCATTCCTTTGTGAATAAGCTGACTTGAACAGAATAAGCTCATTATGCTTGTCACCCACCTTGGCATCTCTCATCCAATTTCCCCTATCATGGAGACCTTCTGCAACTGAATCTCTAGGGTTTCTTGGAACTAGTTCCTTCATCCTAGCTGCCCCATTGTTTGAATGTGGAAGTAACTACATTAAATCCTCAAAAATACCTCTCTTGATATACTGTATTTGACCAGACAAATTCCTCTTGGGTGACATCTTGAAACTAGGGCTTTTACGATAATATATGAGTACTTTAAGAAAAACCCTAAAACACTAACCAGTAACACAAAACCTTTACAAATCTTCACAGTCCTCAAGAAATTCTCAAGAAATAGAAAATTAGACCTACTGGGCACCTGCAAATTCTTTGCTTGAAATTGCCTTGAGAGAAAAATGAGCTCCCCAGAAATGCTTATGAGAACGGTGAATAGAAACAATGATTCAAATTTGATGTATAGCGTCGGCAACTACCTACAATCTGTCTACACGTAACACACTAAATCCACCATTACTGAAAGTTGGTGGCCTCAGTTATTCATAAGACACAAAAAATGTCATTGAGCAAAAATTTGAATTTAGGCCGTTGATTTATTTCTTTTTCGGCGCATCGGACGGTTGGCAAGTCGACCAACAAAAACCTTATTTACTTTTCCTAAATCAATTCTCGACCAATGAGAACATTTCAAAATTGCCATGGGAAACAAAATAACTTATCTTCACTTTTCCCAGAAGAGACAGGTGTCATCTCGTCGCTAAAGCGCAAACCAAAACTTGTCAGAAGAACCAACTCCAGATATAACGACCACCGTAGATGCACTTTGATCGGATGATCACCAGAATTTAATAAAACCTCAGCCCCACTGATCATTTTAAAAAACCTTCAACAAATCAGGAGATGGCACCTCAAAAAAGCCAACAAGCTGAAAAAATCCCGCGTCATCTGTGGTGTCAGAAACACTTGGCAATCGAAACTCATCATTAGCACCATGGGCCAATAAAAAAGAAACACATCACTAAAAGTTCTGACAACTAAGGACCCACTGAATAGTTCATATCCTTGGGCAAGATCGACGGTCATCGCTATACCACGATGCATAAAAGACATGCATCTCATTTCAATGGTATAATGATAGTCGTAAGATCTTTCCACACTTTAATCTTCATACTACTCAGGTCCCACAGTGACACATCATCCAACTGAAAATTGAACTAGAAAACAACACGTTGCAAAAAAATGACAAGTGGAAGACCTGTCATCTTTAATATCAATCTCGAAAGAACCTGACAACTGCCACCTCAATACTACTGACAACCAATGAAATTTTTACACGAGAATACAACCTGATAGTGTCAGGACCCACCGTGAACTTTATTCATCAAATGGTAATCTGACGGTCATTGCTATACTACGATTCATAAAGGACATGCATCTTGGTCCAACGGTATAATGATAATCATGGATTAAATTCATTCATTAAAGGCCAACACATTACAAAATCAAATGGGCCCGCAAGGACAGGTGGCACATGGTCACCATTTCGCATGTCAGGGAATCTGACAAAGAGCAGTCTTGCGGTGCAATGACAATCGCACAATTTTAAAAAGCTTTCCTTTATGAAAAAATAATCTAAAACTTAGGCCTTGGCAGATTTAATTAAATAAAAGGGGAAGATAGTTCGAAAGCCTAACCACTTCGACACATAAAACAATGAACAAAGTGAGTCAAGATATTAGCACATGTTTTATGAAAAGATTAATGACTCAAAAAGGTAACGCGAAAACATAACATGACCTAGGGTGAGTTAGGGCTTCGAATAAGACTTAGGGTTTACACCTTGAAGAATATTACCACTAGGTCAATAATCTCAGACTACTTTGAAACATTATCACAAAGCTGAAAAATTTTATATAGTGATAACAAGCTATCAGAGCTTGGATCTATAAGGGAAAAGAGATAGCTGAAACAACTACTCCACCTCTAGATTTAGAGCAAGAACCATACAATGAGGCCTTCAAGATCATGAAGCACTTTGGCTATAAGGGGAGTGGTCCTATAGGAAAGAATGATAATGGTTTGCTGAAGCCCATTGAAGCTATAGGTCATAGCACAAAGGATACTACTGGCTTAGGCTTCAAGAAGATCCCCTTTCATTTAGGTATTAACAAGTTTTTGCCGGAACCTGAACCTGAACCTAAACCTAAACAAGAAATTGAAGATGCCACTCCAGAGGTAAATCCAAAGGCCAGCTCTGATGAAGACACATTTCCATATCCTTTTCTTCCAGATCTTGCAACACTCTTTGTAGAACTTGATGAGCCTATTATACCTATCCATATGGTAGAGACTGATACTGATACTAATAAGACCTCTTCAGTACATCAATTCGCATATGAGGAATGGAAAGCAACACTAAATGATGATCCCAATTTTCTAGGTGAACAATATAGGCTACCACATTTTCAAAAGTATCTTGAACAAGAACAACTTCAACAAGTTGTTAATGCCACAAGGAATGAAGATGAGTTAGGTGATATAGCTAGTACTAATGAAATTCCCACATCAAGTACTGACTCACATGAATATGAGTTAAACTCTTTGTCTAATGCTACTTACGATGTAGACATATATACTATTCACGTGTATGAAAGACTTCTTGAAGTAGGTGAAGGGTCTAGCGTTAGGCCACACGAATTAGACACCACCAGTGTTAACTTGTCCTCTACTTCTGACATAAGGTCTTATAGGGATTCGAATGCTCCTTTGGACAAGATTGCTCTAGGTCTTGACTTGGTCATCCACACTTTTGATGGTTATACTATGAATGCAATTGAACCAGTCACTACTTCCCTTTCACTTTTCCATCCTGATATGATAAATTGGAACTCCCCTTCTGCATCCAATGAAGTCCTAAGGTTCTAGAATGATTATGATCTAGCCTATTACCTCCATGCTATTGAAATTGTGATGTCCTCCACCAGTGAAAGTAGTGTCAGCACGACAGAGGTGGATATCAAGTATCTTCGTCAAAAAATTAAAAGAAGAAAAAATAGATGCTCTGATGTTGAAAACCACTTTGTGGTAGTATTAGAGCCAAAAATAGTAAAAATAAAAGATGTATCTGAGGGTGAAAACCTCTTTGAGGCACCCCAAGATGAGATACTTGATACTCTTTTGAGCCACTTTCAAGAGAGGTCATCAGTATTGATTGAGCTAACACAACTGATAAATTTGGGTACAGAGGCTACTCCACAGATTATTCATCTAGCACAATCATTGTCTGCCAAAGAAAAAGAAGACTTCACTAGCTTCTTTTAGAGAAAGAAAATAAACTTTGCATGGACCTACTTTGACATGCTTGGGTTAGACCCCAATCTAATCATGCACCATTTTTCCATTGCACCAGGTATTAAACCTGTTAAAAAGAAGTTGCGAAAGATGCATCCACACGTAGCACTTTTAGTCAAAGCAGAGCTAGAAAAGCTTCTTAAGGCTGGTTTCATAAGAACTATTGATTATGCAGAATGGATTTCAAATATTGTCCTAGTCACCAAACATGATAAATCCATTCATATGTGTACAGACTTCAAGGATCTAAATAAGGCATGTCCAAAAGATGACTTCCCACTACCTAATATTGATATGATAGTGGACATGACAATAGGATATGAGATGTATTGCTTGATGGATGGATTTTCTGACTATAATCAAATAAAAATTGTGCCAAAAGATCAAGAAAAGACCACTTTCACATGTGCTTGGGGCACCTTTTGCTGGAATATGATGCCTTTTGGGCTTAAGAATGCTAGAGCAACATATCAGAGAGTTGTCACTACCATTTTCCATGATATGATGCATAAAATGATGGAGGATTATGATACTTTAGCCAAAAGCATGTAGTGAAGAAATCATCTTACAGATTTGGGTCCCATACTTGACTGCATGGAACAATTTAGTCTCAGACTTAATCTAAAAAAATGTGCATTCGGTGTCACTTCTGGGAAACTCTTAGGTTATATCATTTCAGCTAAAGGCATAGAAGTGGATCTTGAAAAAGTGCAAGCTATTATGGACATGCCTCCACCCAATAATATCAGTCAAATGAGAGGATTATAGGGAAGGCTACAATCTATCTAGCACTTCATTTCACAGTTGGCTGACAAGTCACAACTATTCACTAAAACCTTGCATAAGGGTGTGACCTATGAATGGAATGAAGAATGTGACAGGGGACTCACTCAGATTAAATAGTATCTTGCTAATCCACCAATTTTGATGCCTCCTATTCATGGGAAGCTTCTTATACTATACATCTTGGCCACGAACACATCTTTGGGTGCTCTCCTAGCTCAAGAAGATCAGAACAACAAAGAGAGAGCTATATATTATATCAACAGAACATTGGTTTCATATGAGATGAACTATTTTGTCATTGAGAAAGCTTGTCTAGTAGTAGTGTTTGCTTCTCAGAAGTTATGACATTATATGCTAGCCCATACTACAAGGCTTATTGCAAAAATTGATCCACTAAAGTATTTATTGAGCAAGGCTTCCCTCACGGGTAGGTTAGCAAAATGAGTGATGATATTTAGTGAATTTGACATTAAATATGTGGAAAGAAAAGATATTAAGGGACAAGAAATTGTTGATCAGTTGGTGGAAGCTCCTTTGAAAGATCACCAACCTTTGAGTATTGAATTCCCAGATGAATCCATCATGCTTCTCATATACCAATCTTGGAGCATGTTCTTTGATGGATCATTCACTTAGCAAGGATCAGGTGCAAGCATTCTGTTTATAACACCTCAAAGATACTCATTACCAAAAGCTTATAAAATGTTGTTTCCCTGCACAAAAAACATAGCTGAATATGAAGCTCTCATCAATGGTATGAAGATAGCCCTTGAATGGCATGTGGATGAGCTCAAGGTCTTTGGAGACTCTTAGTTAATCATTAACCAAGTCAATGATGTTTACCAAATAAAAGATGACAAGCTAGTACCTTACAAAACAATGGTGGATGATCTCAAACAATATTTTGCACACATTTCTTTCCAGCAAATTTTGAGGGCATTCAATAAAGCAGCTGATGCTATGGCCACTCTTGCTTCAATGTTACAAATGCCAGAAAATGACTTCAAACATGAATTCCTGGTGGAGGCATTACACTACCCTGCCTATGATATTCCTAAATCCAGAATGATCTGTTCAATCATTGGACATGATTCATCCTGCTACCGACATATCTATTCCTACCTTCGTGACCAAATCATTCCTGACACCTATACCCAAAATGAAAAACATCACCTCATTTGTATTGCTTCACGGTATGTCATCATAGCAAATGACTTATATAGACAGGCTCTAGATGGTACCCTCCTTAGGTGTCTAGAACTCGATGAGTCCAAACATGCACTAGCTGAGGTACATGAAGGTATCTATGGGTCTCATTCAAGTGGTCTGATGTTAGCTCAAAAACTTATTAGAGCTAGTTATTACTGGCCAGACATGGAGAAAGAATCTGGTCAATATGCCAAGACTTGCAAACAATGCCAATTTCATGGGAATCTGATCCATGCTCCTACTAAAGAGCTTATTTCTTTCATCAGTTTCTAGCCATTTCAGCAATGGGCCTTTGACTTGGTGGGTTAGATACATCCTTCTTCTTCAAGAGGACATAAGTTTATCATCATAGCTACTAATTATTTTACCAAGTGGGTTGAGGCAGTGCCTCTAGCTGTAATTGATGGCAAGTCTGTGGCTATGTTTATACTGAACTATATCATTTGTAGATATGGTGTACCCTCATCTATTATCACTAAAAATGGGGGACAATTCAAAAATAAGGACCTAACAGACTTATGCCCCAAATTCAGAATCATTCAGCATTGGTCATCTATCTATTATCCTCAGGGTAATGGACAAGCATAAGCTTCTACTAAGACAATTCTCAAAATCTTGCACCGAATGGTTCATAAATCTAGTAGAGATTGGCACCTCCAAATTAATTCAGTGGGCCTAAAGAACAAGTATTCAAACATCAACGGGGGCCACACCCTTTGCCTTCATTTATGGAGCAGATGCAGTATTGCCTATTGAGGTCAAGATTCCAACATTGCGAATCTCTCTGAGGGGCCTCATCACTGATGAAGAAAATAGAATATCCCAGCTTCAAGAGCTTGAGTTACTTGATGAACATCGAAAGGTGGCATTCGATCATCTAAGAGCATACCAAAAGAGGATGTCCAAAGCCTACAATAAGAAAGTCAAACAAAGAGAATTCCAAGTGGGTGATCTCGTCCTGAGAGAGAACCCCAAGAATCAGCAACGGGGAGTCTAGAAAGGGAAATTTGAACCAAACTAGCTTGGTCTGTATGTCATTACTGCAACATTTGGGTCTGACACTTATCGCCTCTCCACCACTGAAGGAGAATAGCTCAAAGAGCCTATCAACACTCTTCACTTGAAGAAATTCTATAGTTGAGGCATTCTCTATGTGCTCATGTACATACTTATTGGTCTTGAAAAAATCCAAAAAAATGATATATTGGCAAAAATCCTAAAAATTGCAAAATGTCCTAAAAAAAATGATCATCTTAGTGAAAACCTGGTAAACAGGCGCTTTGATGTATCTATTATCTTGGTGAAAACCTAGTAAATAGGCGACTTGATAATAATTAAAAAAAATACAAAATTGAAAAAATACAAAAAAAAAAGTCAAAAGATAAAAAATACAAAAAAAATGAAATATTCAAAAATACAAAAAAATAAAAATAAAATAAAAAAGTACAAAAATAATAATTGAAAAAGAAGAAAAATGTGCCATTGATGAAACCTAGTAAACAGGTGTCATGGTAGCAAAAATAGAATCTCTGCCAAGATGGTGAAAACCTGGTAAATAGGCACCTCTTGTTTCTTGAAGCTATATCTCATCTCAACACCATTTGGCTCTTGCTTTCCTGCTTTAGATTGCTTTCCCACTGTCTTGCTTTAGTTTGTTTCCTGCTTTAGTTTGTTTCCCGATTTAGTCTATTTCCTACTTTAGTTTGCCCGCTCATGCACTTGCTTTTAGTTGTCTTTGAGATTTTCCTCGACTCTTCATGGATTGGAACTAGTTCACACTTGGGGGCATCTTCTTGGTCTAGGGGGGATTTTTCTATCGCTTTCAGAAGTTTTGTTTGTGCATCAGTCACCAGTGGTTCTCACTGTGTCTGCCTGCTGATGCCTAGCTACTTTTGAGATTTCTCTCCTTGAGGATCTCTCATTTATTGGTTGCCAGTGGTTCCCATTGTGCCTGCCTACTAATACTTAGCTCTCATTCAAACCTCTCTCTTTCAGGATCTCTTCCTTAAATCAGTCACCGATGGTTCTCACTGTGTCTGCCTGTTGATGTTTCACTCGCTCTTTATTCTCTCTTTCGAGAATCTTCCTCGTATCGGTCACCAGTGGTTCTCACTACATCCTCTTGCTGATACTTGGTTCATGCTCTGATATCTTCTTGAGACTTCATCTCTCATGACAATCACCAGTGGTTCTCACTGCGTCTTCCTGTTGTCACTATCCTGTCGAGACTTCGAATGTTGTACACTTCCAATTCAACTTCAATCTGCTTGAACATAAACATAAACTAAAACTAAAACTGAATTTGTGTTCCTTTGAAGCATGCTGAGCTTTTCCTTTGCTTAATGTTTGTTTTTTTTCTTTATCATTTCCCCTCAAGCGAATCTAAGATGTCTTTCTTGATTGATAAATGCGAAGATTGGGGGCATGATCTTTTCTTGGCTTTCTGTTTGCTGGTTTAGTTCCAATGATCCAATGAATCTACATAAGAGGGGTGTCCATCTATTAGAGCCTTCATCTTGTATTGGATGGCCATGCGTACCTTGACTCCTTTTATATGGACACTTTGGTGAGGTTGGTTCTTCTCCTTGTCTATTTTGAGTGACTTCTTTCTGCTACAAGTAAAATTGCTAATGCTCATCCTGCTAAGTGAATGTAAGGGTCACTGCGAGCATTCTTTGGAAAAAGAAGGAACTCTTGTGTGTCTGGTGTGTTTTTTCACAAGCAACATTCAGGTCATTCTAGAAATACTACTTTGATGCTTATGTTAACTTGCTAAATCAAAAGGAATAGGTGTTCAGGTCATTCTAGCTTCTTGTGCCTTAAAGCTTACATCTCATTTCGATAAATCTAAGACTTATGTCATATTCATATTCTCATGATTGCAATGTTAGTGAGAATTGTATGGCATCTTGCGAATGTCATGTGCCTAAAAGAACTCTATGATGATAAATATGGTGAGTCCAACAACCAAGTCCTAGGAATTGCATCCACTTATTCTAGGCTTGCATTTAGCTTAGGCTTGCATCTTTCATGCTAAGCTTGCATTTGAGATGATATCTCGATGCTCTCTTGATTGCTTTCTGTTCATCAACGGTTCTCCTCTTTCATCTTGGATTCATCATGGTTGCACAAGTGTTCGGTCCTTGTTCTCGATCTTCAAACATCCTTTTTGGTTAGTACCTATCATATATTGTGACAATCCTGCATGAGATGATTAGTACCTTATACATTACATATCCATTGCATTTTCATTGCATTGCATTTACATTCATAAATTCATTTGCATCTACATATCCATGTGCATCCACTATAAGCATAACTCAAATCATACATTACACATATGCATACATTCTATCCATCTATCATTGCATTTCACATTGCATTATCATAAAAATAAAACATGTGCATTTCATTTCTAATCCATACATCTAAAGCATATAGAACACATCTCATAAAACATCAATATCAAATCAATATATCAACAAGTACATTGATATCAAACAAAAAACTGGCGATCTCGTATATATATATATATATATATATATCTTGATCCAATGTCATGTACAAAAGAGAAGGGTGCTACTCGAGCACAGTATAAAAAATGGGCTATAATATATAAGCATAACAGGCTAACTGTGTCCCTCGCCACCTAGAGGAGGAGGTGGTGGTGGTCCCTGTGTTGGTGCCTGCTGTGGTGGTTTTTGAGGAAGGGGCATCAGTCTCAGTGGGGGTGCCTGTGGAGGTGCCTATGGAGCTCCAACGTACTCAAAAAATGGTGGCACCTACTCTGCTAGATCTGAAATGACTCCACAGTAAGCTACATAATAATAAGCTGCCTGAGCAGCCTCATATCTCATCTTGATCCTCGACCATGCTAGCTCCTCCCGTAGCTGCTTGATCTCAACATCTCTATCTGCTACACAGGTCTCCTATCTGATGACTCAGGTATGGTATTGATCTCTCTCCCACTAGACCTACCTCACTCTCTCACAGCTCTTCCTAAGAGCCTCTTGTAGTTGTGGTTCCTGTGCACCTATTGGAATATTCAACATATCAGTGTCATCATCTAGAGGAGTTTGCTGCGATGAATCTCCTGTCTGCTACCTAGTGGACCTTTGCTGGGCCCCACTACTCCCATCTCCTGCATCTGAGCCCATGGTCCTGGCAGGAATGCCAATCTATCCAGATCTAGGCCTTAGCACTCTTTTTTGTTGTCCCTATGGCCCTTGTTGTGCAACCTGTTGCTGTGTAGGCTACTGAACTGGTACCTACTAGACCCGTACCTATTGCTACTATGCAGGCTACTGTTGCGCTCCTATACTAACAGGGTTCATGAATCTAGGATGTGGTCATGCTAACAAATGGTCTCTATATGCAGGTGTCACCCCTACATTGGTGACGTCCACCATGTAATCCCATCATGCAGCTAGTATGCGTGCCTCTATCGTACATCACCCTAGATCAAGTCTCACATGCCACCCCTTCTTCTTCTCATTGGTGAAGTGGGCATAGGAGCAGTACTCCTGAGAGATATCCTATTGTCTCCTGAAGTGATGCATAACATGTGTGACAAGAAAGCACTCAATAATAGTAACACTACGTCCAATCAGTGGACATGAGACAAACATATGAGAAAGCTCTCGATGAGCATCATCCCAGGGCTCAGTGGCAACCCAAGGTCTCTAGACAATAGCTACCATGTCATCTAGCTATCCTTGCCACTGCTCTATCTTACCCAGCAAAGGCTGAGTCATCAAACCTATGTACTTGTATATGTAAGGCTCCAGCACCTGATGTATATCATGGAATATAGGCCTACAAACAAGGAGATGCTCCCAGGCCTAGATCTGCAAGACAAAGACACCTACCGCCATCATCCTCACAATGTGATACACGATCTCATGCAACTCGTGGTACATCTGTGTGAGCATACACTCACCCCATCTGAATCTAATTACTGGTTTGGCCAGCATCCTCTGCAACATCATCCCCCAACCGTACTCTAAACCATGTTGACCTCGATCTAGAACAAGGTAGCAACTTAGGAATTTAGCAAGAACAATAGCTAATGGGTGATCATTGTCGTATCTACGAATCAGATCCTCCTGAGAGATGGTTCGACCCATCACTACATCATCTCAAAAGATAGTCCTCAACGCTACTGCACCCTGCTTCGGTTGTGTATCGTACTCTACTCGAGTACCATGGATGGGTATCTACAGGATCCTATATATATCCTTGAGAGTCACAGTCATTTCCCCCATCAGCAAATGGAAGGTGTTCATCTCTAATTGGAAATGCTCTATAAGTGCACCAAGAAGATTGTGATTTACCCTAATGTCAGGTAGATCACGCAGGTATCCTAGACTGAGTCCCTCAATGTGAGCACTCTCTGCATTTGTTAGTCTCTGAACTAATGTGGTGATCACTAGATGATGTGACCTGAAGGTGACGTCGGGGAAGTCAACCTGCAAAGCAATCAATGACATTGATCAATATCTCAACATGATGGTTTTCAAAACAACAACAATAAATACAACAAGGCATCTATCCTAGACATAACTCTGCAACGCTCTACTTGGCTAATTTTATGCAAATTTGACAAATTTTGGCAAAGATTTTACAACACTACAGCAGCTTCTCATGTGAGGAAATTGTTCCTTCACGCGAGATAGGACTTGTTCTTGTGCGAGCAGGAGAAATTTCACCTGAGACAAACTTTCAGCTTGTGCGAACTTCCAAATAGACACCATGCGAACGTACCCTAATTGATGTGAGGAAACCACTTCCTCATGCAAAAGGTGACCTAGGTTGGCATGAGGAAACTACTTCCTCGCACGAGATTGGAAGAACATGTCCTAAATTAACCTATATCTACCCTAAATTAACCTAGAAAGCAATAAAAATCAAAATGCAACGAGGTTTATCAACTACTTACAGGTGCGTCATACTCTGGTGGTCGAGCATGTCGTCGAGAGTGCTCAAATTGATGCATATGTAGTGGAAGACCCTCCATTTTTCTCTCAAAGCTCAAAATCAGCAAGAAGATGAAGTGAATAATGAATTGAAAATGACCCCTCAGGGCCTTATATAGCTTTTGACCTAATTTTCAAAAGTGCTCCTTTTTGCATGAAAATTGCACCCTTAGCTAAATTGACTGCTCTAAATCCATTTTTGAGATCAAAATCAAAATCTGACATCTTTGGATAGCTTGAAATCACATTTTAAATTCTGAAGACCCTTTGGGATCGGACACTTGTGCAGTCAGCCTTTTGGCATCATCTTTCTTCCAGATCCTCATCTCCTCATTATTTTCTTTAGATCTTCAATGTTTTCACCAAAGTCAACTCTAGTCAAATCTAGTCAATTATGGTCAACTTGGTCAGTAAGACCTCCCGATCGCTCTATTTGCTTTTGCAGCTTCTCAAATCTAGTTTGATTACTTCTACTCTGCAACCTCTCGTTGTCAATCATCCTTCTGATATGTCATCTTTCACTTTCACTCCTGAGGGGGAAGGATGATTGCATCATTTGAATCTTGTCAAACCAGTCTCTTATCAGTCTGATCTGAATCAAAGTCCTCACCGCTCGAGGCATCTCGTCACTAGGGGCACCTTCGCGCCTCACATCTTTCTATCTAGTCATATATCTTTTAGGTATCTGAGCAATCTAACTCAGGTCCTCGGGAATCAAGCTTCATTCTGAAGATGGTTCTCAAAATATTTTAGGTATTGGGGCAATCTAACCTAAGTCTCGAAGGGCTAAGCTTCGTGTTGGGGCAATCTAACCCTGATTCTGATTCTCTTTTAGACCATTGTCTTCGTAATCTAACTTAGACTTCAGAAAATCATGCTTCTTTCTAATCGATGTCCTGGCAACCTAACCTAGACTCTTGAAATCTTCGCTCATCTGTCACTTCAGACTATTCTTTGAATCAATGCGTTGTTCACACATCAATTCAAAGAGGGTCAAATGTAATACCCCAAAATTGGCACCTATCAATTTCAATCAATTTTGGTGCATTTTCATCAATTTTACATCATTAAAGTCCTAGTTTACTAGGCAATTTTCTCTCTCCTACCTGACTTAATTCAACTTGATGTCAATTGCAAAAACCCTAAATTGCATTAATCAAATATTATAATTAATTTTTAAAGTCTTCGACTTTTATTAGCTAAATTACCCCTATGATAAATTAATTTAATTCTAAAGTCCTAAGTGCAAATTAAATTAAACTCACCCCTTTAGCTAAATACCCATAAAAGGAATTAATAAATTACTTGGTTATTCAAATGGATTATCATATTTGCATTTAATAAATCAAATATTCAAAGAATCACCCATGTGGCAATAATCCATTTCTTTAATTAAGTAATTCTCTAATATTTGTCTCTTTCTCCTCCATTGGAAATGAAGAGTCCACCATTTCGAATCAAGAAACTCTTCATTCCTCTTCCAAGCTTGCCTATATCTTGAACCTCATTCTTCATTTGAAGGGGAGCAATTTTGAGAGCGCATAAACTATAGTGAAATTCTGTCTCACTTTTATTCATATCTTTCAAGCTTTTATTGCATTATTAGATTAATCTTCATTTAGTATAATTGCATTTCATAATAGATTAATTTTTCTTATTTTCTCTTAGCTTAGTTTACATCTTTATTTCAAGTTCTTTAGAGTAAATCTGCATTTCATATTTACTTCAAGCTGTTAGATTAAAATTTGCACTTCATTCTAGATTACAAACTACATTTTCATCTTAGATTAATCGTACTTTGCTTATCATTCTAGTTTTTTAAATCCTCCATATTAACTTGGTCTTATGGTTGTTGGCTCTCCAATCTGAGAGTAATTAAACACTCCCATTAGTTAGGAGGCAACAGGTCGCTTCATCATGAATTTCAAATTGAGTAATCCATACTCATTCTCATAATTTGATCATGTGAGTAATGACTATGTTGCGTGTGTAGTTGGATTAGAGGTCCACGTTCAACCACATACACATACCTTAGGGAGTCAACCAAACATCTCAATAACCACTAGAACAACCATTAGCAAATATCATGAAATCACAATATGATGCACAAAGAATCAAAATATCCACAAATATAAAATAACCCAGGTACTATCATAACATCAACAATGATATCAAAAATAAATATAGAATCATAACATGAAAATAGCCAGCACACATCATAAAAGAATTAATCTTGGATCTCAATATCTAAGAACATAATGAGTCCACATAACTCACAATTAGACATAAGGACAAAAGAACCTTGTTGATGCAACAACATAAATCAGATTATCTCAATGGTACCAACCTATCATGAGCCCAACATGAACATACAACACAAGCATATATCCATCAAAATATAAGGTGAACTCAACCAAACACATAAGGAAACAATAAGCATCCAAATTCAAAACAAGGAATCACATGCGATATCATCAACTTCATGTTGGATTATTGAGAGGGGGTTGAATCAGTAATCAGTGATTCTTTAAACCTTAAAACATTTAACTTCGATTCAACTCGATAAGACAAACTTTAGTAGTAGTCAATGACACTTTTTCAATCAACAATATTAAGTAATCAACAAATAACAAGCACAATAAACATTCAACACATATAACACTAGTATTTAACGTGGAAACCCAATATGGGAAAAGCCATTGTGGGAATTGTCACCCACCAAAGAAATACTTTGTATGCTTGGTTAAAAGCCAATCTTGTTAAAGATTACAATGCAAATTGTTAAATGTAACCCTGTTAGGGGATTTGCCTCAGATCTATTAGGATCTTCACCCTGTTAGGAGTGTCTTAGTTAAAGGTCTTTAAACACCCTTCTATAATGTCACCTCTCTCAAGGATTTACAAGAAGATTGTTAATTCCACTTGGTTAAGAGATTTTCCTTCTACAAACATTGATAAGAAATAATATAAAACTTGTTCTATAAATCTGCAACTACCTCTTGCTTAGTAATCCCTTATGCACTCTTTGTCTTCAGTTCATTCCATCACTTTCCACTGGCCTCAACACTTCATCAATCTCTTCTCATAGACTCATATTTCAACCTTTTTCTTCTTCGCTACATCATTTGGTTACACATCCACCCTTCAGCTTGCCAGCTCACTTTCCTTTCAATTTCATCCTTTATATAGACTATGTTTTGCCTCTTCATCTCCTTTATTACATTTTCCTCTATTTATTCTCAATTGTCATATCATCCTCTTGAACTGATTCAATGAATTTGGAACTCAGTAAAACTTTATATCATCACCTCAGAACTTGAACTTATCTTGGAACTTGTACCTTCACTCTTTCCACTTAGATCTTTACCTTAGACCATCACCTTGAATTTTCTTGAACATAGATATCTTCAACTAAATCTTCCTCATCCTTGGAATCTTCTAGATCACTATGGCTCATCATTAAATGTCATTCTGATCCTTGTATTTAATATATGTTCATTTCTCAGTGCCTTTCCTTTTCCTTCAACTAAAATTCTATTTGCTCCACTCAGTAACTAACTTTGTGTACTCGGTGTCTTGGCCTCCTTTCACTTTATAAAAAATAATTTCCTTTTACCGAATGACTCTTCCTTCTCGGTAACCGAACCGTGTTCTTTGCCTTGTCAACTTTATAAATTTCTCACTTGTCCAATCTCTTTTACTGACTTGATATCATCAAATGCAAAGGAGAAAACAATTAAATCAATATAACATTATCATTGTCTAATCTCTATTATTTGCCCAATTAAGTTCTTGAACTTCACAAATTTTCATTTCCTCTTTTTCCTTAACTCACTCAACTTATATCATACTCTAATTGATATGGAAACTCAATATAAACCATAAATAAATTCTTGAAATCAATGGCAAAATAACAATTTATCTAATCCTTCTACAATCTTGTATACCTCTGATCTCAGTCAGTCTTCATCATTATCACCAACAGTTGGGGTTAACAATATCCCTTAAGTTAACACTTCATAGAGGCACTAACACAACATAATGTTGAGGACACATCCATCATGCTATCATGTAGGAATAAAACAAGAGAGACACTACATAAGGGAACAAAGTTGGAGAGAAAAGTTATGAAATATATCTTCATCAGATATAATTATGGTGTGAAAGGATACAATCTTTGGGACCCCATTGTACAAAATGTTATACGTAGTAGAAGTTTTATTTATAGAGAAATTAACCTTATATTTCACTACAACTAGAACAAACTAAAAAGGAAGACATGATTCAAATTTCTTCTATGACCAAGAAAGTTTAATTAAGGACCCTACATAGATAAGAAGTTGAGGAGAGATCATCTAGCTTTGAATCTTCAAAAGAGGAGGAAGAATCTGCAAGTTAACTTGTTTGAAGGTCTAAAAGACATAGACAACCACTTGAAAGGTATTCACTTAATGATTGGAGATGCATTTTTTTGGAATACTGATGTGGATGAACCTAGATATGTAGAAGAGGAATTAGATATGAATGGTGTAGAATCTTAGAAAAATGTTATAGATGAAGAAATGGTATCTTTGAAAAAAATGATTTATGAGATCTTGTACTATTGCTTGAAACATGAAAGATTTCAAAAAAAAGGTTGGTTCAAATGGACGTATTAAGAATTATAAAGCAAGGTTAGTTGAGAAAGGCTACTCTCAAGTTGAGGGTATTGAGTATGGTGAAATATTTTCTCGTGTTGCAAAAATGACATCCATTAGATTTTTTCTTTCTAATTTGTTTTCTTATGATTTAGAGATTGAGAAAATGGATGTCAAAATTGATTTCCTTCATGGTGAATTGGAAGAGGATGTTTGTATGACACATCTAAAGCACTATGTGGTAAAAGGTAAAAGTATTTTGGTTTGCAAATTGCAGAAATATTTACATGGCCTTAAATAGAGTCCTAGGATGTGGTACCATAAATTTGATACATATGTGTTAAGTTTGAGATTTGAGCATTCTAAATCATATCACTATGTTTACTAAAATTTAAATGGTAATATTTTTTTATGTATTGCATTATATGTTTTTTATATTAGCAGCAACCTGACAAGGGGGGTGACTCTTACAAATTGATATCCATAGGAATGTCAAGGGATACATGGCACACACAAGTGCGCTAAAAAAAAAGAGGCCACAAATGAAACATAATCAATAGATTACTCTTTGTAGAAATGCTACTTGAAGTACACAAGACCAAGAGAGGCCAAGTACAACATAGAGTTAAAGGCTCCAACTGACCATTTACGATGCAAGTTCCAAGAGAAGAAATTATCATCACACTACTAGTCACCCACAACGTGGGGCACAATGGATTAAAAGGAACAAACCACATATTTTTGTGACCCCCACACCTTCCTTCTATAAAAATTTGTGCAGTTTAAAACCTTCCAATGGTAGATAGTAACATCTCAATAGTAATCCACCTCCCAACTGCAAAAATCCTTTCCACCTCAATAGAAAAGAGGCCCATCTTAATAGAAGAAGCTAAAAGGAAATCCAGACACATGAGGAGCTTATTGATGAACTAAATCTAATTCCAATAATCAAAGAGAGGATCCCAAAACAAGATACAACTCACCTTTTCGATGTAGAAAATCTCCTCCTCTAGTGGAGAAGTTTCCACCTCAATAGGAATCATGGAAGAGGAAGTAAAAGCCCATGAAAACCAACACCAAATCCTGGTCATTACAACACAAATCTTATCCTTGGGGTCAATAATATCCCTTGAACTAGTATCAAATGTCAACCAAAAACACAAGGCCAGAGTGAGCCCTTGAAAACTATCAACAATCATCCAACCATCAACAAAAAGAAAACCACTATCCAAACCTAGCAAAAGGGACAGTCCATCCAAAAAGAAGGAAACAAACTTGAAAGTAGCAACAAATTCCAAAAGAAACCAAAAGAAACACATAATATACAATCCTATAAATCTAACAATGTCTATCATTACAAGTCAAAAAACAAGCTCAGGCTGCAGGTAACCTGTCAACCAAAATAACTCACCAAGCTAAGGAGTTGTCTCTTTCTTGGAAAAATGGCATAGTATAAACCATCTTCCCACTAAAAAAAGAAACAACCAATCTCTATAGAGGGAAAAACAACAAGAAAATGTATCATTCTCATCAACAAATAGAAATAAGACCCCATCTTCTAGTTTCCACAACACTTCCTAAACACTAGAGTTTACAAAGATATCATCCAAAATATCTTGGAAACTCCACATTCTTCACTTAAATCCATTTTCAGCCACATCACTGGTCACCATAATAGTAACACATAAATGCATCAAGAAACCCCAGACCAAGGAGAAAACACCAATACCATTCACATCAATAAATAGGAGAATGAACCCATTTGTTGGCTTCCATTTTTTAACATCCCAAAGCAGATAAGAGCCACTCAAAAAGGAAGAAACCCATATCCATAGAGAAATGGGGAGCCACCAAAAGAAAAAAATCCATATCCCTCCACAAGCCAATGCCCCAATCAGTCCCCATAAATGTAGTGCCTACAGAGAAGACCTTCACTAATGGAAAAGACCATTTACCAAAATCCAAACCAGGACAAACAAACTTGTGCTCAACGAACATAAAGTCACATTTTACAGAAGAAGAGCCAACATTTGAGAAAAAATCCCAATGCATGCTCAAGTGAGGAATACTCACACCAGAATGGAGGAAGAGTAGGGCACGATCAGATAGAGAAGAACACTTATGGAGAGAGTGGGGAATGAAATCTAAAAACCTTCATAGTTTAAAAATGACAGCAAGCAAGGAACCACACCTCCCAAACCATATAAACATGAAGTGTAATATGGGCTTGCAAGGTGTAATACCTAAATTTGGGAAGAAAAGTAACCCACGTGGGAATGTCAACAAGTCCAAGAAAAAATAGATAGGATCCCTTGATAATAGTCTTAACATCCTGAATCATCCATCACATGAAGACGAGGGGCATGCCAACAATTGCAAGGATAGAACCACGAGCCAAGGAAAAATGAAATACTACCAACACTTGGAGTAGACATTAGGCTAGAAAGAAGTGAATAGGAAAAGGAGAGACTACAAAAGATGAACCCCCACTCCTCATCGAACACAATCCTCTAACAAACAACAAATTTGACCAATAAAGCTATACCAAGGCATGGCTAGTCGACAGCCCATCACATGTATAACCTAGAACACTCACAATACGAGCACGTATCTAGGGAGGCTTCATCGCAGAACCCTCATCCCGAATAGGGATGGCACAAGAGACATCAGATTGAACATACTACCAAACAGAGCAAGTGTAAAGCAAGATTTGTGTAGTAGAAAGAATCATCCACACATACCAAACAATCCACACACACCCAAATTCCAAGTGAACGCAGACAAACCCAACACAAAATAGGGGAGAAATCCAAACATTTGCACAAGGGGAAACCAAAAACCCTTCAATCCCTCCATCCAAAGAACTTGTGGAGAGAACAACACCCACATCATGAAGTAAATAAGAAAAATTAATAGAAGAACCATACCAGAGGCCCATGGTTCTATTTGGATCATCCTCCTCACCATCATCTTCCTCCTCTACAACACCCAAATTTGAAATTCGAGATCCACTCCTATTCTCACTTGTCATTGATGTTTAACACTCACATTGCATTATATGTGTATGGTAGAAAAATGACCACACTTCTATGAACCATTACATGCAAAGTTGCTCAAGAATGAGGCCTCACAAAGCGGCTCATAGCTCTCTATGCATGGAGTTGCAAGGGACTATGATGTATTTGCTCTCAGCTAGAGCTACAAGCTTGTGACTTTGCTAGTCAACCACACAATGAGAGATTCGAATGAGGACAAGGGCAAGAGTGCAAATATCCTCAAGAATCACAATGAGGACAAGGGCAAGAGTGCCAATATCCTCAAGAATCACTATGAAAATGCAATGTAATGCAAACTAGTCTATGGAAATGAAAATGCAATGCAACTAAGCTATGAAAATGAAAATGCAATGCAACTAAGCTATGAAATGGAAAGAACAAGTGTTACAAATCATTCCTATTAAGCTATGTGAGTTAAATCTATTGCATCAAAGGAAACTAAGCTAGATGCCATGAAAGCTAAAATGCAAGAATGAAAGACTAAGAACAATAAGGTTTCCAAAAGCTCCAAAAGTCTCCAAGAATTCCTGCAGCATAAGATTAGTATTCAAAACATGGGATCCTAAAATGAGAAGAGAGCTCTTCTTTTATAGGAAATGAGAAAGAATGGACCATGGAGATTAAGAGGCAAAAGGGCTTAATCAGCGGTGGAGGTTGAAAGAGGAGCAATCCATGTGCACAAGTATCCTCCAATGAGAGTGAAGTGTTGACTTTTGAGCCTCATGTGAGACAAAAAATACTTTTTTCCTTTTTGTGAAATAAGGATAATGTTTTATTTGTGAAACTTAGGATAAGAGGAAAAGTGGGGCTTTTTATTTAATCAAAAGGGGAGGAAATATTCCTTTTAAGTAAATAAAAGCTTAGGATAAAATGGTTAGCCCATAGGATAAAAATCCAATATATGATCGAAACTAAGATTTGATCAAGAAATTGATAATGTTGAAAATATTGATTATTGATAAAAATGATTCAGGATTGATAAATCAAATAAATGGAGCCCAAAGTCTAGGTGAACATTTTAGGGTGCATACATTTGCCCCTCTTTGACTAATGTGAGATTGATTTGGGATCACATGTGGTCAAAGAATGAAGTTGCAATGTGAGATCGATCTGGGATCACAAAACAACTCAGATATGAGGTCGATTCGGGATCATATCCGGATAAAACATAAACAAAGGCCTTTGAATATGAGGTCGATTCAGGATCACATTCAAAGTAAGAGATAAGAATCTCAAATTTGAGCAAAAGCTCACAAAAGATGTCTGAATCAAGAGAATCAAGAAAATCAGGGATGAGAATCCCATAGGTACTGCCCCCTCGGAATTGAAATCGAAATCAGGTAGAGGAGAGATAGCAAATCGATAAAGATTTGATGAAATCAAAATGAAATCATAATCGAATGTATAGGTCAATAGGTTAACCATTAGGCAATGACACATGCCCCAGTGAGGAAATAGAAGAATAGAAATAACAAACTAGAAATGGAGCGAATGAAAGACTAGAAAATGTGAGAGACATGGAAGGAAGAAATTCCATCAGAAATCAAATTATGCCGCAAAATGTCAGTCAGCTGTGTAGAAGAAAGGGAAAATTTTGAAACACAATTTTGACTATCAAGATGACCTTAGATTTCAATTTCAAGTCCAAAAATGGATCCAGGACGTCGAAATTAGGTAGGGGTGCAATTTTCACGCAATTCTGAGGTGTTTTGAAAATTGATCAAAAAGTCAAAATGCTATAAAAAGGGTGAAAATGTCATTTTCAAAAATCATTTGTCTTTTATTGATTTGAGAATTTTGAGAGCTTTGAGAGATACCGATGGCTCAATCAGCAGGAGTTCCCGTCCACAGACACCGATTTGAGCGCGCCTGGTTACACAACCGGCCTCCACATTACGGTGCCTCGGTATATTTTTGAAAACTTGCCCTTGTTTGAGCATGTAATGAGCATTTATTGCAATTAAACACATTTTTAAATTTTCAACTTTTAGACTAGGGTGCCATGTCACGCGACACTTTACAAGTGTCGCACTCTATAAGAAGAAGTGTTGCGCGACACTTCGTGGACAAAAATAGTGTCACCCGCATATAGGGTAAAGTGTCACGTGACATAGGGAGAAATGTCGCACAACATTAGGCGGAGTGTCACCCAACAAAGAAGTGTTGCGCCTCTATAAGAGGAAGTGTCACGCGACACTTAGCCAAAAAATAGTGTCGCCTAATGTTAAATTTTAACATGTTTGATCATTTTTGAGCAAAATGACAGGGGTCTTGACAATGTTTGATTTTAAAATGTCTTGTACTGATATGATATGTTCTACCATCTAGTATGGTTCATGACATGCAGGAGATCTTCCCTGCGCTCCAGATTAGAGCGCCGCATGTGACAGGTTTATGATTTGTCCGCGATCTAGATGATCTGGGCAAGGCCGACATCAGGGCTATGGGATTTCACTATCTGCTACAGTTCCCCCACATTTAAGTTGATCATGGGTTGTTGACTGCGCTTATTGAGAGATGGCATAGCGAGCACAACACCTTCCACTTGTCGACAGAAGAGGCATCCATCACACTGGAGGATATTTACCGGATCCTACGGGTTCCATGCCATGGAGAGCCAGTAAGTATAATCATGTTTATAGATAAACATAGTTGTAGAGTTTCCATATGATAGAAACTGACATGATTGTTTGTTGGCACAGGTATACTATGATCAGGATGCGACAGCAGGTGGACAGATTATACAGGGGATGTTCCAGGATGTGACTATCCTAGACCGACACGTCAGCTGGGATAGGCTGATGGATGATTTTGGCAAAGACTTCCCAATGCCCTGTATTGTAGCATCATTTATTAGATAGGCCCTTATCCCTGACAGGAGTCAGAAGGGCTTCCCACTGGGATGGGGGAGACTACTAGTAGATTTGGTGGCACGGCCACGATGGATGGCATGGGGCCCAACTATTCTAGCTGATATGTACTATGAGCTCCATGAGATCATCTACAGAGAGGGCAGGACTTGGGCGTGTGAGGCGATGCTCACGCAAATATGGGTGTGGGAGCACATTGCAGTAGTGCATCCATGAGTACAGCCTAGGGAGTGTAGGTATCCCTACATATACAGGTATACAAGGTTCATCCCACATATACATAGCGGGGATGTTTCCTATTATCACAGGATAATGGATGAGCTTGCCTCCTTCACATGGAGACCATACAGGGCATGTGAGCAGTGGGGGGACAGGTGGGAGCTAGATTATATGTTGTGCAGTCAGGCACTGGTAGGACATCATCCAGAGATTGTGGAGAGATTTGTGATCACGCGAGTCTGGAGGCAGTTCAAACGTCAGCAGAGGGTGTCCATAGAGATGACCACGCATGCACGATTTCGGGATGAGGATGGACAGGGTTGGCTGCCGATGCTGGACTACTAGTAGGTAGTACATGATACAGCTGCTATACACCAGGAGCCATGGGAGTACCTACCAGATATGGTAGATGCAGGTGCGGATGTAGCGTTCAGAGCAGAGAGGCACAGGGTGCCCTTTTTGAGATTCACAGTCCTTGATGCACAGGTGTCGGTGGCATAGGGAGATGAGGGGGATGACGGAGGAGATGGAGGAGATGGAGGGAGAGGGAGAGGGAGGGGGATGGAGAGAGGGGAGGGATCTAGATCAGGTGGCCAGAAATGGTCACGGAGACAGAGATCGATGACTCCCGAGGATGAGGCGAGACCAGCTCGCCGACAGGCAGAGGCACAGCAGGATCAGCCTGCGGGAGGGGAGGATCTGAGAGCCCGGATACAGGCTCTAGAGATAGAGATGCAGCAGCTCTGGGTTACTATAGCAGTGAGAGACCAGTAACTACTAGATTTTAGAGTGGAGTGAGATCAGCAGATAGTCGATCTTAGGGTAGAGATAGCACGCCGCGAGGCGATGGCACAAGCAGATGCGCTAGAGATCCGACGGGAGTCGGTGAGAGCAACATATTATCACAAACTCCACCTTTGGGCCGTTCTAGAGGATGAGAGAGCACGATCATATTCTCAGAGGGTAGGGGTATCAGATGTGGTACTTGATAGAAGAGTCATGCCTCCTCCACCACCACGAGCTCCTCACGAGGGTGGTAGCAAGTCCTAGGTTTAGGTCTTAGGTTGATAGATGTTTAGAGATATCTTGAGACATTGATCCAGATTTTGGGATCCCATATTGTATATGACATTGATTTATATATGAGATTACTGGATGTTCGATATATCATGTGTATTTGTCTCACTTGTGATGGGTGTATCAGTTTGTACATTGTCTTGTCATTTTGCTCAAAATGCTTATATATATGCTCATGTATGTTCTCTCTCATAGATGTATGTTTGATTCTCATGTGTATGATGTATACTCATGTTTTTGAAAATGACAGTTGTGATATAGATGTGATGATATGATTAACCCCTTGTGATGAACAGGAACAGGTTGTGATGTGAAAGACAAGGAGCGAAAGACATGATCGAGAAGAAGGAAAAAGATGAGCGCAGTTGACCGATAGGTCCACATAAGATGATAAAAATGAGAGCTCTCTCCATATGCAAGATGAAAAAACTAAACTAATCATGAACCTAAGAATGCAAGCTACTATGAAAGTGGTTGACTTGCAAGGTCACAACGCCTATAGACATCTAATTATCATCATCGAGCGTTATTGGTAGTGTCATAAAATCATACAATGCACACAAGCATAACTATGTGGATATGAATATGATCTTTATCAGATAGAAATGTGGAAATCCCACCTAGGCATCAAGACATGTAGGTCTAGATGACTAATGCAATGAGATCACCTAAGTTTGATATGGTGAGATTATGCTTTTATCAAGACACATGAAATTTAGGATAACTAGAAGCATGCACTCGCATAAAACAGGCAAGGATAATACCTTGTCAATCCATAGTGTCAAGTAGGACCAGCATAAATGCTCATGACAGTTAGGATCAACAAACTATACCCACAAGCAGATAAAGAAAGAAAACATGTTCTCATACCCCCAGTCTTCTAGCTATGCATCATCGAAAACTTCTCAGGGAGAGACCACTCATCAAAGAAATCCTCATAGACAGCACACAAAGAAAAATAAAGTCAACATATCTCAATGAGTTGATTGTTTAAGTGCATGTGTGTTGGTCATAGAGTCAAACTCTGGTTATCAAATTTGCTAATGAGCGATGTAGCATCATACTAGACTGTTGGGTAAGACATCTGATCAGTGTTAAGAAACACTCAACGCAAGGGTAGTGTTGAGAAATACTATTTGGGGTGGTGTTGAAAAATACCTATTGTGAAATGCCCCAAGAGACAAATGCACCTAAAGGACCTATGCTAAAAGTTATGCCCCCTAGACAAAGACAAAGACCAATTCCATACTAAGCCAAATAAGGTCAGGGTATGATGGAGAAAGGCTAAGTGTCGAGAGTGCATGCTAAAAGACAAGGGTGCAAAGGCCTCAAGTAGCGCCTATTTCCAGATTTTCACCACTTGAAATCTTTTTTCATTTTTTAATTTTTTTGTATTTTTGCTACCAAGGCACCTGTTTCTAGGTTTTCACCAAGGCACTTTTTCTATTTTTTTTGAATTTTTAAAAAAATTTGATTTTTTTTGTATTTTTTCAGTACTTTTTATGCTTTTTAGGATTTTTTCAACATCATATATGAATTTTTTTGGTATTTTTTCAGGATCATAAAATATGTACAAAGGATGCCCCCAGACAGAAACAGGCATCAAGGATAGAACTTCTTGAGGTGCAAAATATTGATGGGATCAGGGAGCTATTCTCCATCTGGATCTGACAATAAATATGCACTTGTACCAAAAGCAGCTGTGATGACATATGGTCCAAGCCAATTGGGTTCGAACTTACCCTTTTGTTCTTTATGTTGTTGGTTTTTAGGATTCTCTCGCAAAACAAGATCTCCTACTTGAAATTCTCTAAGACGAACCTTCTTGTTGAATGCTTTGGACATACGCTTCTGATACACTCTCATATGATCAAATGAAGCCTTACGCTTCTCATCTAGAAGTTCTAGTTCCTGTAACCTCATGGCATGATAATCCTCATCTGTTATTAATCCTTTGAGTGAGACTCTAAGCGAAGGTATCTCTACTTCTAAGGGCAACACCGCTTCAGCGCCATAGGTAAGAGCAAAATGAGTAGCTCCTGTAGGTGTACGAATGCTAGTTCTGTAAGCCAATAGTGCTGGATTGATTTGCAAGTGTCAATCCCTGCCATTCTTGTGCACTGTCCTATGAAGAATCTTAAGGATGGTTTTATTGGAAGCCTCTGCCTGGCCATTTCCTTGTGGAAAGTAAATGGAGGACCAATGTTGCTTGATTTTAAACTTTTTGCATAAATGCTTTAGGTCCTTATTCTTGAATTGACCTCTATTATCAGTGATAATCTTAGAAGGTACGCCAAATCGATAAATAATATGATTCAAGATGAACAAAGAGATAGTCTTCCCTGAAGCTACAAAAAGTGGCACGTCTTCCACCCATTTTGTGAAGTAGTCAGTAGTAGTAATAATGAACTTATGTCCACCTGATGAGTTGGGGTGAATCTGCCCAACTAGATCAAAGGCCCAGCGCTGAAATGGCCAATGAGAAATGGAAGGGATTAACTCCCTACCCAAAGCATGAATCAGGTTTTCATGTGTCTGACATTTTTCACAAGACTTAGCAAAGGCTACGGAGTCTATCTGTATTGTGGGCCAATAATACCCCACCCTAAGCAACCTTCGGGCCATGGCAAGATTGTTGGAATGTCCTCCACAAATGCCCTTGTGGATGTTGGCTAACGCTTGGTCAGATTCCTCCTTTTCCAAGCACCTAAGGAGTGTCCCATCTAAACCCCTCCTATATAAATCACTAGAGATAAGGGTGTGGCGGGAGGAATTACGGACAAGGTTTCAGTGTTTAGAATGGTTGAACATGTCAGGGATGATGCCATCACGGAGATATGAATAGATAGCACCATATCGGAAAGATTCATGGGTGACAAGGGTACAAATGACATGGCTTTCAGATGAGTCAAATATAGGATGGTGTAGCTCTTCCACCAAGAATTTGAATCTTGATTCATGTTGTTCCAACTGAAGGAGTGAAGCTAATGTGGCCATAGCATCTATAGCTTTTTTCTTGGTCCTAGGGATCTGCTGAAATGTCACAAATGTAAAGTAACGTCTCAATGATTCAACCATCTTTTTGTAAGGGATCAATTTATCATCCTTGGTTTGATACTCCTCATTGACTTGGTTGATAATTAACTGGGAATCCCTAAAGACATGTCACTCGGTTATGTTCCATGCTATAGCCATTTTTAATCCATTGGTTAAAGCTTCATATTCTACAATATTATTTGTACATGGGAATAAAAGTTTATAAGACTTTGGAATATTGTACCCATGTGGAGAAATAAATAATACTCCAACACCCGATCCATTTTGCATGTGGGAACCATCAAAGAACATTTTCCAAGTGCGAGTAGTCATATGCAGTATGTGTTCATCTCAAAATTCCACCTGAATAGGCATACCATCCTTAACTGGAAAATCAGCTAACTGGTCAGCAATAGCTTGCCCCTTTATGGCCTTTCTCTCAACGTACTCTATGTCAAATTTAGTCAAAACCATCATCCATTTAGCAAGTCTACCCGTGAGAGAAGCCTTACTAAGCAAGTACTTAAGAGGATCAATTTTTGCAATCAAATGTACAGTATGAGCAAGCATATAGTGTCACAACTTTTGGGAAGCAAACACTACTGCAAGACAAGATTTTTCAATGTTATTATAATTGATCTCATAAGATACTAGAGTACGACTAATGTAATAAATGGCCCTTTCTTTCCTAGTGTCATCTAATTGAGCCAACAATGCCCCCAAGGAAGAATCTATCGCTGAAATGTACAAAATCAATGGTTTTCCTGGAATAGGAGACATCAAAATTGGAGGGTTGGCCAAATACTATTTTATTTGATCGAGGCCCTTTTGGCAATCCTCATTCTAGACACATGTGGCTCCCTTATGCAATGTCTTATTGAATGGTTGTGCTCTATTTGCAAGCTGTGAAATAAACCTCCTTATGGATTGGAGTCATCCCTGAAGACTTCTCATCTGACTAATGTTTCTTGGAGGTGGCATATCTAAAATTGCTTGGACTTTTTCGGGATCAACCTCTATACCTTTTGCTGATATTATAAATCTTAAAAGTTTGCCTGAGGTGATGCCAAATGTGCACTTCTTTGGATTCAATCTGAGTTGGAACTGTTCCATGTGATCTAGAATTACTTCCAAATCGGTAAGGTGTGTATCCCTTTTTCTTGATTTTGCCAGGGTATCATCCACATAATCTTCCATGTTTTTGTGCATCATATCATGAAAAATAGTGGTTATAGCTCTTTGGTATGTAGCTCCTGCATTCTTTAGGCCAAATTGCATGATGTTCCAACAATAGGTTCCCCATGCACATGTGAAAGCTATTTTCTCTTGATCTTTGAGAGCTATTTTTATCTGGTTATATCTGGAAAACCCATCCATTAAGGAATATATCTCATAACTCGTCATCATATCCACTATCATATCTATGTTTGGGAGTGGAAAGTCATCCTTTGGGCATGCTTTGTTGAGGTCTCTAAAGTCTGTGCAAATGCGAATGGACCCATCATGTTTTGAAACTGGAACGATATTGGAGATCCACTCAGCATAGTCGATAGCTCGAATGAATCTTGCGTGTAAGAGCTTTTCTAATTTGGCCTTAACAAGAAGAGCTATATGAGGATGCATTTTCCTCAACTTTTGTTTGACTGGTTTTATTCTTGGAGCTATAGATAGATGATGCATAATAAGATCAGTGTCAAGCCCTGGCATATCAGAATATGTCCAAGCAAAGTTGACTTTCTTCTTCTGCAAAAACTTTGTATATGCCTCTTTTTCTTCAACTTATAGAGACTGAGAAAGGTGCACTATTTGGGGGGCCTCTTTTGTATTTAAATTCATTGGTTGCGTAGGCTCAATAAGAACTGATGATCTGTCTTGGAAGTAACTTGGCAAGTTATTAAGGACCCCATCCTTAGGCACCTCGAAGAGGTTTTCACCCTCGAATACGTCTTTTCTTTTTACTATTTTTGGTTCTGACACCACCACAAAGTGGTTTTCACCATCAAACCTATTTTTCTTTTTCTCTTTTTCTTTTATTTTTAGATTGAGGTACTTAATATCAAGCTCCATCATACTTGTTGTCGGTTCACTGGCAGAAGAGACTACAGGTTCAAGAGCATTCAGATAACAGACAATTTCATAGTCATTCTGAAAGTTTAAAAGTTGAGGTTCTTGGTGACGTTGAGACCAATCAATTAGGTGGAAATGGACAAGGGGTAGGTCAATGACTGGTTCAACATTGTGTATGTCGAAGGTGTTATCTCTGGTGATCATACGATCGGGATTCATCCAGTCCTCTCCTAAGATACCCGAGTCAAGATTTGTCCTATCAAACGAAGCGTCATCCACTAAGGCAATTCGAGGAGTCCAATCCTCCAATCCTACATGAGGCTCGTTGGTCACATTGAGTTGAGTACTATAAGTATGGACAACATCCATGTCCAAATAAACTATTGCATCTGAAAGTGAGTCCCATTCATACTCATGTGAGTCTGTCTCTGAATCATCATTTGGGCCTCGTGATGTAGAAGCCTCAAGGTAAGGAAAGGTTTCCCTTTCTCTAGCACTAGCATTGTTACTATCTGTCGCAGCCAGGATAGCAACACTTTCCATTGTCAATCTAGCATTCATATAGTCACTATCTGTCGTAGCTAGGATAGTAGGACTATCAATTGTCAAATCTTTTGAATCTCCCCAAAGGAGATTTGTTGAAGGCACCCAATCATTAGACATGTCTTGCTGATTAGAGAGATTAGGTGTGTAGTCTAAGTCATTGTCACTGTCTGTTGCAGCTGAGACAGGGACACTTTTTTGTTTCTTATTTTCAAAACCTAAGCCAACTATTGACTTATTCCTTCATCCAAAAAGGGCATGGTTAAGAGGTTCAGCCCTAGCATCTAGCCTATGACTAAGGGGACCCTGTCCTGGATAACCCATATTCTTAACCAATGTATACCCTCTCCCATAAGTTCTAGGGGAAGGTGCAAAATTCTCATTATGTAGGTATTTCTCTTCTCAGTAAATCCAGTCCCTAACGGCAACCTCTTCTTTTTCTTCTTGAATCAGAACTGAGGATTCCACAAACTTATCGAACAATGTCATGGCCGAAGATGAGGGCTTCATTTCTTGAGAAGGTCTGCCATAAGACCTAGGGGAAATTGGCAATTTTGTAAATAAATCCAATTTGTAATCCCCCATACCAAGATCTATGGTCTTAAATTTATTATTGCATTGTTCAAATGCAGTATCAAAAGTGTTAGCCTCCCTATTCAAAGGAATGTGAGACCCTGCTGAAATTGTGTTGACTGACAGTGTGTTGTCTCCAGGTATACAGACTTCTATTCCGTTGTAAGGGAACTTTACACACTGATGATAAGTAGAAAGGACCACTTGCATCTCATGTATCCATGGTCTACCTAACAAAATATTGTAAGCCAAAGGACCGGCATCAACAATCTGGAATAAAATATCTTTCTCTACAGGACCAATTCGAATAGGAAGAACGGCCAATCCTTTAGAACTACGTTCTGCTTCATCATAAGCTTTGATAGCTATTTTCTTTCTTGTGTCAATGACTTCTTCTGAATAACCCAAGGCCTTTAATAAGCTCAAAGAGCAAATATTGAACCCAGCACCCCCATCTATCAACACACGCCTGACACGGGTCTTGTGGATCATAACCTCTATATGGAGGGCCAAATTGTGTGGGTGGCTTAATGACTTGTCATCTTCCTCTAAGAATGTAAGGTAGTGAGGGCTAGCCAAGTGGTTGACCATATTCTGGAATTGATCTACATCTATATCATTAGGGACATTAGCTATTTGCAAGGCATCCTCAAGGACACGCTTGTGCTTAGGGGACAGTTCCAAAAGCTCAAAGATTGAAATCTGCACTGGTGTACATTGTAATTGGTCAACAAGATTATAATTCAACTCAGGACCAACAACAGATTTTGGAAGAACACCCTTTGACACTGGTTGCTTAGACTTACTAGAGTTAGGACCTCTAATAATGATGGGACCTTGAGCTTGGCTTCTAGTAACAACATTAAGAGGTTGGGACATCCTTCGTGAGTGAGGACCTCTTAGCACCACAACGGGTCTTTCATCAGGCATAGGAGTTGAATCCACATCATATCCATAGGGGTCTTTCCCTCTCATCATGTTGACATTATCATCAGCCACTTCAAGCATGTTAATAAAATTTTCAGCATTTGTGTAGGTATAGTTGATAGCAGCCTTGCCATTCTTGTTGTTAGAATTCTCTCCTTTCTCATATTTGGGCAAGGGTTCTTTAAAAGCTTTATGATCCACATTAGTGGTTAGACCATCAACTTGTAATTTATTGCTCTCAATAAGGTCTTGAACAAGATGCTTAAGTCTAAAACAATTTTCTATATCATGTCCAATTCCATTGTGAAAGACACAGAAGGCCTTCTCATCCCACCAATGAGGTTTAGGATCAGGTATGCGGTGCTTGGCAGGATCCTGAGGGTGTGCCAAATTGTGAGCAATTAGTGTCTTGAAAATGTCTGCATAGGAGTCCCCAAGTTTGGTAAATTGTCTCTTTTCCTTTTTAGGTCTCCCTTGATACTTGGGTTTATTCTCTTGTTGTCCTGAGGATCTTTGCAGCTTCATGACTTGAACTGCATGAGAGAGATTAAGAACTCCCTCATTCTTAGGTTGTGATGAGTCAACAACTCCATCATTAACCACCTACTTATTCTTATTCCAATAAGAGTTCTTTTTGTCCTTATTACCATTATTATTGTTGTTTTGGCTATTATTGTTGTTAGTTGATTTAGCCAAAATTCCTTGTTATTTTAGGACATCCTCTATGCGACAGGCCACTTCTACCATGGTATCAAAAGAGTTAAATGGGATCTTCCTTACTTCATATCTTAACTCTGGTACCAAGTTGCTCACAATGATGTCTATTCTTTCCTCCTCAGGAATTGTCCTTGGATATTTTGAGCACAAACGTCTCCATCTTTGTAGGAAGGTGACAAAAGATTCCCCTTGATTTTGTTTGAGCTTGCACAAATCAAGCATTGTGACTGACCTTGATAGATTATAAGAAAAATGTTGAACAAATCTTTCCACAAGCTCTTTAAATGTCTTAACTGGAGGAGTAAGGTTAGTAAACCACTCCATGGCTTGACCCTTGAGGCTCCTTGGAAATAATCTCATTAAATAGGAGTCTTCATGGTGAAAAGAAAAACTCACTATATAAAATTGTTTAACATGGTCATGAGGATCACCAATGCCATCATATTTGTCGTAGGTTGGAAACTCAACTTTCTTAGGAAACTCAACCAACACCACACTCTTGTCAATTGGGTTGGGACATATGGAATCCAAATTAAAGGTGCTCTTAGGTGCCCTCATCCTTTCTATATCCCTTTGAAGTTGTTTGATCACTTCATTAGTTGATGGATCTTGCTTCTTTACCTTTTGGTCCACATCAAAATTGTATGGGACCTTAGCACCTTTGTTGATGAGACTTTCTAGGAACTGATCCTTGTTTTGTTCCACATACCTTTCTACATATGCTTGAAAGGATGGTTCTTGTTGCATAGTCATAAAATCCATTTTATCAAAGTTGGTATAGCTTCCTCCATGTTGTGAGCCATGATGTGCTTGTTGGGAGGGTTGCTTTGAATGTCTATGAGGCGATCGTCTCCTATGATGATCATATCTTGAAGTCCTTCCTCTAGGACTTGGGGACCGTGAGGGCATCCTTGACCTTCTTCTAGGACTTGGTGAGGGGGTAGATGGGGGTGAGTTTGTCCCACTATTGGCACCCCTCCCATTGAATCGATTTTGGAGTTGTTGTGCATAGAGCCTATCTTCTTCTTCTTGGGCGGTTCTTTTGCTTATGTCTAATAATGCACGTTCCTCTTCTTCTAGTTGCCTGAATTTCTCCTTTTTGGTGGCTTGTTCATCTAGATAGGCTTGCTTCTCCCTTTCAATGCTTTTCAACCTTGTATTCATATATCGAGAGGTATCTTTAAGTGGAGAAGATTATCTTGAATGCCTTATTGCGTTGGCCGCGTTGATGTGATGGTCACTAGATTCGTTGTTCTGGTCCTCGTGTTGTGACCCTGAATCTAAGTGAGTTTTCCTATAATGTCTCTCAGCTCATTGGTGAGCATCTAAATATCTTGTATTGTTGGGAGGTGACCTAGGTGGACTAGCATGAGAAGAACCACCGTACTCTCTCCTATGTCGTTGGAAGATATCCTCAAGAGTTTGATTCATGGCTTCTCTTTGTTGTCGAGTGAAAGTGTAACTCATGTCCATACTTGATGAAAGTGGTGCTAAAGAGGTGCTCACTTCACTAGGATTACCCTTTGGATTAAAGCAAACCTCAGATTCACACTTAGGAGATTGATCAAAAAGGGGTCCTTTTCCCTTATGCTATTGGCGAGTCTTAACTAGTGGTAACTGGTTAAAGACAACAGAGGGTCGCTTCCCTTGATTGACTTGGTACCTTGTCATAACTGACATGAAAGAAAGAGACTCTTAATGATAAGATGACCTCTCAAAGTGTCAACACCAAACTAGGATAATCAAAGTTCTCTATTGTCCAAAGAGAAATGAAAAGATAGAAAAAGGGGCTTTACCAACACTGTCAAAGAGGTGCTTTAAATCAGAGGGTGACTACCCTTGCACTTTTGAACCAGGAGGTTGGACTAGGCCAAAATATAATTAAAATTGAGATAAAAATGATTTGGACAATAGGAGTACTAAAATTCTCCAAGAATGTAGCTAACAATCCTAGAGATAAACTTTCTCACTAAGAATATCTTGCTAACTTGACAATTATTTTCAAAGTGACCTTGTAGATCAATTGATGCTATCCCTAGAGAGCAAAAACTAGAAATTTAGAGTCAAGACAGGTCTCTAACAACAGAGCAATAAACCTACTCCAAGACCTAGCCTGACTATCGGTGACTGAGACTAACTAAAACTGAAAATACAACAAAAACTGCTCAGGCGACACTTTCCAGGCAAGCAAGATGATAGTTTAGATTAGGGTGCCACTTCACCTTAAGGCAGACGATAGTTTTAACCATAGGTGACACTTCACTTTCAGACGGGCGACAGTTTCCAAGTAGTGAGTGTGCCACTTTCTACCAAGCGGGATGACAATTGTGCAGGGGTGAACTATCATGCGATAATTCTCAGAACAATTGGCGACACTGTTTCAGTATCGTACAATTCTTTGACCAGTGAAGTTGAAAATCTCAGTTTTAAGGCTTGTTTGTTCAAAAAAATTTGGTCTGAGGGTTGATTTTTTTATTTTAATCACAACGACATCAGTAAAGTGACAGGTTTGCAAACAGTACGGGATCAAACGTGTCTTCAAGCACTTGAAACAAGGGCAAAAGCAACCTTGCCAAGACAAACATTTGTGATATCAAAAATAAAATTGCACCCTATGAATGCTACCGATTGTTTGTATATTGAAAACATTTACACTGGTATCACACAATCGAAGACAATTCAAACAAGTCTATCCTAAAAAGACAAGGCTCAATACTTACCAACTTAGCCCACAACTTGATGTTCCTTCGCCTCACACAAAGTGGTTACCCACAATAGATGTTCGCTTTGTCATGGAAGTGTCAAAGACACAACCAAAGGAACACATATGGTGAGTATCTTAAGGTGATCCGGGTTGTTCCACTTGGATCAATCCTTGCACTAAGAAGATAAGTGGCTAAAATAAGGTGGCTTCTATCTATGGTTCTTAATAAGGATTTTTGTTCATAACACCCCTCTTGCTCCTCAAAGAGGACTCGGACCTCACGGCCTCAAGAGTACCTTAAGCATTCTTGTTCAATGTTTTCCCCATGGTCACAATCCCATGAGCTACTCACATCAAATGAAGACAAGTGTTATGTCTACAAAGGTTTTTGGTGTCCTTGATAGCCTTGAGATTATAGTGAGTTGGAATCACTTGCCACCAAGGAAAATGATGACAAGGTTGTCCCCACTTGAGTCGTTCCTCTTGATTGCTCAAGAGCAGGCCCACTAAAGGATTCCTAAACTAAACAAAAATAGATAATTTTTGAGGTTCAAGGTTTTTGGTTCACCTCAAGGGTGAAGAGCATACTCCCCTATCTCAAAAACTTCTCCCAAACACACCAAGAAAAGAGATTCAATTACTCCCTTGCTTCCAAAACCTTAAGATGGTCAAAATTTCCTGGTTCACCTAAAGGTGAAGAGCATACTTCTCCTACCACCTCAAAATCTCTTTCACAAGGTATTAAAGTTCCTAATACAATTAGTGAATGCCACACTTGAAAGGAAATAAATCACAAGCAAAATTTTTATTTTTTTGTTTTTATGCTTTTTGGGCAGCCCTGCAAAAACCATTAGTAGCCCTCTTTGACATGCAATTTTTAAAAAATTTCTTAAGCAAAGGCACCCACAACCACAACTAGTTAGGCCCACAAGGTTAGCTAAATCCAAAATCTAAATGAAATATGCAAGATTCCAAATGAAATATGCAAGCTAACTCTGTCTAATTGAAGTAAATGAAAGAAACAACTAGCTAATCAAGTCTAAATTTGGCCAAAAGGATTCACTGTTGGGTACAGGTGACACTGTGATCAGTAGGATTGTCGCACAACACTTCTCTACATAACAGTGTGACAGTTCAGACCTGGGGCGATAGTTCGCCCGAAAGCAGATGACATTTCTCTTGAAGACAAGTGACACTTTCTACCAAAGGGGGTGACACTTTTCACTCAAAAAAGTGTTGCGCCTCTATACAGAGAACTATTGCGTGACACTAGTAAACTGTCGCATGACACTCTGAGACAGAAAAACCAGAGGCCGAAAATAACGCTAAAAATTTGACAGAAATGCATAAATGAAAGGACAAAATACTAACGTTCTACCCCACGGTGGGCACCAAAAATTGATGGTAGAAAAATGACCACACTTCTATGAACCATTACATGCAAGGTTGCTCAAGAATGAGGCCTCACAAAGCGGCTCATAGCTCTCTATGCATGGAGTTGCAAGGGACTATGATGTATTTGCTCTCAGCTAGAGCTACAAGCTTGTGACCTTGCTAGTCAACCACACAATGAGAGATTCGAATGAGGACAAGGGTAAGAGTGCCAATATCTTCAAGAATCACAATGAGGACAAGGGTAAGAGTGTCAATATCCTCAAGAATCACTATGAAAATGCAATGCAATGCAAACTAGTCTATGGAAATGAAAATGCAATGCAACTAAGCTATGAAAATGAAAATGCAATGCAACTAAGCTATGAAATGGAAAGAACAAGTGTTACAAATCATTCCTATTAAGCTATGTGAGTTAAATCTATTGCATTAAAGGAAACTAAGCTAGATGCCATGAAAGCTAAAATGCAAGAATGAAAGACTAAGAACAATAAGGTTTCCAAAAGCTCCAAAAGTCTCCAAGAATTCTTGCAGCATAGATTAGTATTCAAAACATGGGATCCTAAAATGAGAAGAGAGCTCTTCTTTTATAAGAAATGAGAAAGAATGGACCATGGAGATTAAGAGGCAAAAGGGCTTAATCAGCGGTGGAGGTTGAAAGAGGAGAAATCCATGTGCACAAGTATCCTCCAATGAGAGTGAAGTGTTGACTTTTGAGCCTCATGTGAGACAAAAAATACTTTTTTCCTTTTTGTGAAATAAGGATAATGCTTTATTTGTGCAACTTAGGATAAGAGGAAAAGTGGGGCTTTTTATTTAATCAAAAGGGGAGGAAATATTCCTTTTAAGTAAATAAAAGCTTAGGATAAAATGGTTAGCCCATAGGATAAAAATCCAATATATGATCGAAACTAAGATTTGATCAAGAAATTGATAATGTTGAAAATATTGATTATTGATAAAAATGATTCAGGATTGAAAAATCAAATAAATGGGGCCCAAAGTCTAGGCGACCATTTTAGGGTGCATACAATATGTTGATAATATGTTATCATTGGTAAAGGGAAATGTATAATTTCAGAACTAAAGTCTCAACTTGATACTAAATTTGAAATGAAAGATCTTGGTGAAACTGAAAAATTCTTAGGATAGACATTAGAAGAGATAGATTGAACAAAAAGCTATGGCTAGGCCAAAGTATGTGAAATCAATTTTATAGAGGTTGAACATGTAGGATTGTAGACCATTATGTGTTTTCTTTATAGTTGGAATATTTTTTTTTTCAAATTGTCCTACATCCCCATCAAAGATGAAAGACATGATCATAAGAGTACCCTACTAGAATGAAGTTGGATGTTTGATGTATGTTATGGTTTGTAATAGACCAACATTTACCAAGTAGTGGGAGTTCTTTCCAGATATATTTCTAATTTGAGTAGAGTTCATAGGATTGTCGATAAAATAGTCTTCAAATATTTGAAGGTTATCTTAGAGTATTATTTTTGTTATGATGGTAATTTATTAGGAGATGAGATTTCCCTTGATATTCATGGTTATGTGGATTCAAACTAAGCAGGTGATATTGATAATAGAAGATTCACTAGTTCTATGTGTTTACTTTATTTGGTACAACATTAGTTGGATGAGTGAGTAATAGGCTATGGTTTCTTTGTATGCTACTAAAGCTAAGTTACTAATGTTTCATGCTTGTAAATAAGTAGTTTGACTTAAGAGATTGTTCTCATATATTGGAATAAAACAAGGAACAAAAACAATTTATTATGATGGTCAAAGTGTGATTTGTCTAGCTAAGAACCCAAATTTTCATGCCAAGACTAAGCACATTGATGTTTAGTATAATTATTTTGTCATATATATGGTCAAAGATGGCAGGGTGAAGTTGGTTAAGGTAGAGACTTTGATGAATGTTGTAGATTCATTAACTAATGTTGAGAGCATAGAAAAGTTCAAATGGTGTTCGGAGTCTATGGACCTCATGGTCACTATAAATTAAATTATGATGTAAATTCTCCTTGTTCTCTTGCTACATGTTCAATATGTGGGAGAATGTTAGGAAAATGGTATCTCAACCTTGCATTTACATATGGCTACTATTTATAGTAAGTTTACATTTGAGCTAAATTTGGTTCAAACTTTTTACCATAGATACAACTTGCCTAGATAAGAATACCAATAATTTTTCATTGCAAGATCATGTCAAAAATTGAAGATATCAAAGTTTCCATTTTTAAAAAGTGCAAATGAAACATTTTAAGTAAATTTTGAAGGCCTTAGAGGCTCCAAAATAGCCCAAAAATGTATGCAATTGGATTAGTGGGTTATAGTTTTATAGAGTATGTCAAGAGCTTTTTGTTGCTTCAAATAGTTTGTCAATCAAACAATTGGTTCAAAAGTTATCACCTACAAAAGTTGGGTCTTCTTAAATAAGAAATTTAAATCTACATTCGACATATAAATGTGTTGTAAAAGGGAGTTACACATGTTTGTGTGTGCTTTAAAAGATGATAGGGCATCTTAGATTGGAGATAAGATGGGCACCACTTTTTATGTAATTTCTATCCCATTGTTTTGCAATATCATTTTATGGTTTCATGTATTGTATCTCCTTTATATAAGGTGTGTGAGATAGAGGTTGTGTGTAAGAGTTTTATAGTTGATGAGTTACCTCTAAATCTCTGGTTGGTGATACTTGTGTGAGAAGCTTTCTCAACAAGTATATTTTATTTTGTTGTTATGTTTTTGAATAATATATTGGGCAATTTTTGGAGTGAGGGATTTTCCTCCCAAAAGGGTTTTCCACACGTAAATTATTGTGTTGTGGTATGCATGTTATTTATATTTATTTCTATTTATTTTCAGTAACTTTTATAAAGATCTAGTAAATTTTTTGCATAACCCTCATCTCAAGGTTAGAGTAGGAAGTTTTTTTGCAATCTTAATTTCCTTAAAAGTGTTGTATCATAGCCTAATCACCTTTGGTTTCAATTGTGGGTTGTTTTGTTTTTTGAACTAATCTAGTTTTGAGTGGTGGGAGCTTTCATAGAAAATACTTTTTGATCGTGCTGCAAGAATTTTCAAATGGCAAGTTTGTTAGGGAGGATAGAGGTGGAGAATTATTTTGGAAATAATTTTGAGATGTGAAGGTTGAAGATGGAGGATTTGTTAATGGATTAAGATCTATTGGATTCTGTTGATGAGAATGTGTCCAAACCTATGGATCTAACTAAGGTTGTTAAATATGATGTTATGGATTGTGAAGCCAATTCTAGTCAATTTTTTCACGACAAAATGTCTTTTAATCAATGTCCATGATGAGATCTCTGCAAGTAAACTATCAAAGAGACCAAAAAGGTTTTGAAAACCATGTAATAATTTGATAAGGTTGTCAAAACCACCTAAATTTCTAAAATTAAGTCTCATGACAAAATAAAAAGGTGAAATCAAAGTTTGAGTAGTGCTTGATTGGTTTTCTTGATCACAAAGAGGCTCGATATGTAAAGGATGGTAAAGACAAGTTTCTTCTAAAGGTTTCCAAAATGTGTAAATGGTTGTGAAAACATGTGGATCAATCAATGAAGTTCTTGTTGTAGACAATCTTTTTCTTTCAAAATTATTGAATAAAGTTGAGAATATCAATGGCGTAGATAGGTTGATGCATCAATTTAAACCTATTCTTGTTAATTCTTGATGCGATGACATAGATAATGAGGAGCTACAATTAAAGCCTTTGTTGAAGATCCATAAGCCATTTTCACCTTAAACAACATTCAAAATTAATTCTTGGAGAAGAGGACTCACTTTTAAATATGAAAGGCCACTTAAACAATATTTTAACTCGTCAACAAGTTAAATATTATGTTTGTAAAAATGTGAAGGGTCTCTTTATTTTATTATTATTTGTAATCAATTATTTTCAATAAGTCAGTTACACAAACTAAAATGGCCCTCATGAGGAACTATTTATTGTGAAGTGTATCAAGAAGAGGGAATTATTTTTTTGTTCTTGCAAGAGGGAATAGTAGGATTTTCTTTCAAAACACAAATCTTTTATATAGGGATATATGAGCATGTGAGCTCTTAATTTCATGAGATAAACAAGGAGATATTCTTGAATCTATGTGTTTAATAATATTTCCTTTTAATTAAAAATTTTCCTATGTGATGTTTCAGTTCTTCTTTGATATTATGTTTTCTATATCAGATTATGCATGTGTTTATTATGACATCTCTGAGTTTTGATAATCTATTTGAAAGGAATTGTTGTTAACTTTTTTTTTAATAATTTGTGGGTGTTGAGTGGATGATTAATGTATCATTTGTCTTTGTTCCTTTCATTTTAAAGTTTCCAATCAAATTTGTGTCATGGCTATGCACAATTATTAGTTTTCCTTTTCTACTGTCTAGTCAAGAGCTATCCCAAAACACCAAATCACATCACAGACGAAGGAAAATTATTAACTCCATAGCGATATCTCCAACTATTGGTGAGTTTGTCATTACTTATTGCACAAATTTTGAGTCATTTTCCAAGACAAATTACAATGATAAATCTATTTACTAACAAAATTTGCTTAAAAAAAGAATGTTGGTTTTAAACTCAAATTGTTCCAATTGTGAAATTTAAATAATCAATGTATTTGATTTTAAATGCGTGGATTGGAAAATAGAAATGAGTTGGTTGTGAGATTGGGCTATCTGATAAAACCACCAAGCTTGACTACATCATCATTCCATAAGATAAATTCAAAATTTACAAGTCAAGGCCAGGGTTACACACTTCCAACCAATAATTTATCTAAAGAGCCTTAAACTAGAAAGAAGATAATGCCTAATTGTAAATATCTAGAACAAAGTACATTGGGACCTTCAATTATCACACACATGAAAAATACTTGAGTTAGGAAAAGGTGTAGTATATTAGCCAGTTAATGAAATATTACTAGGACTGTGACTACTAAAATGGTCAACTAAATATTGTTGGGGTAAAAAACTTATCTTGCAAGTAGAACAACACTAAGTAGGAGGCTCGAGAAACTTTCAAGATGATATTCCTCATGCAAAGTGACATGTATAAAACTTGTTCACCATAAACACTATAGGAATTTAAAAGTTGTCAACATTTATAAGGAATTTAATGATCAATGCAGAAATCCATAAAAATCCACAAATCGGGCTTTAGAAAGTTTATATATTTTTATTAAATAAAATTTGCACGAAAAGGAGGTGCAATAGTCATTTCAATAGAGAATTTTATGTCAACTTATATATTAAAAAAGTACAATAAGATTAGTGTAGTAGCACAAAAATACACAACTAGATTAGTGCAGTAGAAGATACATTAATTTTCTTTTTCTTTTTGTATATAGAGATATTTGAAATATTTCATATGATATTTATGTTGGAGATTTGCCAACAAGCCAGTGTTGACTGTATGTTTTTCATTGATGACAACATATGGTAAGTAGCATGCGTGGAAGACTTATGTAGTAAGATTTGAGTATATGTAGCATGAACATGTTCTCATCATGATATCATGGACATAGAAGTTAATTGTTAGTACAGACAGTTATGTAGCAAGCTTGTGTCAAAAGTGTTCCTGATAGAGTTACAGGCAGTGATCTATGAGTGATTGTTCATATAGTTATCATGGAGCCTTGCACCTTTGGATATCTGATGGAGACATTTTAGTGTTTCTCCATTCATGGACGTAGAGTATGATGTGTAGTAGAAGTGAAGTTATGTAGTTGCTATTCACCAGTTGCAGTTTCCTATGTTTATCCATAAGAGCTGACATAAATTATATTAGTACAGGATTTGCGCCTATCATTTTGGTATGTGTGCTTGGATTAGTGATTAGAGAAGAGTTAAGAAGGTTTGGTTAAGAGCACATGATGTAATTCATCTTGAGGAGAAAGTATCAGTTAATTTGGTAGAGCCGACAGTATGTAGCATGCGTCTACACTTATTAATTTGGATAGGTCCCAGGTTGTGTTGCATGCTTAGTAGAGCCGACATAGATATTATTGGAGAGTGTTATTATTTCTCTAATATGATTTCAAGGTTGTTCTAACAGGCCAACTTGATAATATCATTTAGAGGAAAGATACTTATAGCTGGTCATTTGTGATCGCTAGAAGTATGACATGGAGATAAAAGATTAGAGCAGAGCAGAGCAGAGAGTGCGAAGTACTATGTCATAAAAAAGAGGTCTATGTGATAGAGAATATAGAGTGTTCTATTCATTGGAATTGATCAAGACAACAGGTCTATGTCGCAGTTCACCAAGATCCAGATATAGAGTGTATCTGTTATTCAGAAGGTTGCAGCCTTCACCCCTTTGAGCAGTGAGCTCTCAGACAGTATGTCCTTACCCCTAATAGGGTCAATCATAAAAGACTCCTAAAAGGGTCTGACCTTTGACCAAGTCACTGTACTTATTGCATTGTAAAGATCAACTCCTAATAGGGTTGTAAGATCTTCTAACAAGGATCATTATACACTAGTGCAATTTATTAGTGGGTGTTAATTCCCACTGGGGTTTTTACCTATTTGGGTTTCCCCATAGCCAAAATATTGGTTTTGTGTTCAAGTATTCTTTCATTTTGTTTATGCTTAATGTTTAAGTATACTTAATTAGATAAAGAATTGAAACTTGTAGATAACTGATTCACCCCCCACCTCTCAGTTATCTCTTGGTACTATTCCTAACAATTGGTATTAGAGCCAAGTGCCTCAGAGAGAAATTTTAACAACTTGAGGTTGATTAGATGGAATTCTTTAGAAAAGACAATCCTAAGTTTGATGGAGAGAACTGTCCTGATTGGAAGAACAAGATGGTGACACATTTGCAGTGCATTGCTTTTGAAGATTTTGAAGTGGCTATCAAAGAAATTAAGATCCCCTCTCTAGAAGATCTTACAAAGGATGATTCTACTAGCAAGCAAAAGGATTTGTTCCATTAGAATGCAATAGCCAAAGAAGCCCTTATCATCACCTTATCTAATAGTGAGTTTTCAAAGTTAAAGAAAGTAGACACAACCTACAAGATATGGAAGCAGCTAGAAGACATGTTTGAAGGAGATACACAAGAAAAGAATGTGCATAGAAAGACATGGAAGAAAAGATACAATGCATTAGAGATGCTACCTGAAGAAAACATCATAGCTTATAACCAAAGGATTAATGAAGCAGTTGCTGGAATCAGGAACAATGGTGGAGAGATCTCAGAGGAAGACATTATGGATAAATTGATGACTACTCTTATAGTAGAGTATGAAAACAATATCAACATCCTTGATGAGACCATGAAACTTACAAAAAATTTCAAGAGAGAGACCTTGATCAATAAAATTTCATCTTTTGAGATTTCAAGATTGAAGACAGAGCCTAAAAGTGAGACAGCCTTCAAAGCATCAATCCATGGTAAGAAATATTTAAACACTTTTGGTAATTTTGATGATGAAGATGAAGATAAATAGATAGATGATATTATTTCTATGATTGCTAAGAAAGAAAGAAAAGGAAAAGGAAAGTATGAAGGCCAGTTACCATTCAAATGTTTCTCATGTAACAAGATTGGTCACTTTGCATCTAAGTGTCCTACAAGAGTTAAGAAATTCAGTACTAACTACAAGCCTAAGTATACAAAAGAATGTTACTATGCTAGTGATGGAGTTTCTGATGATGATTTAGTTGAAGATGAAATTGGATTCATTTATATTATGGAAAAGATGTATGATGAGATGGACCGTGAAGATGAGAAAAAGGAACAAGAGCTAGCATTGATTTCACAAGAAGACATAAGGATAGATTGAATTATAGATAGTGGTTGTTCACATCACATGACAGGTGACAAAGATAGATTTGTTCATCTGAACAAATACAAAGGTGGCATGGTTAGATTTGGAGATAACACTCCTAAACCTATCATTGGTAGAGGAGCTATCACATTGGATGGAAAGAACAAAACTGATGATGTTCTTTATGTAGATGGTTTGCAGCATAACCTTCTTAGTGTTGGACAGTTGCTTGAAAAAGGTTATAGATTGGAGTTCAAAGACAAAAAGTGCATCATTAACAAAAAGGATGGAGTAATGATTGCATCAGGTTCAAAGACTAAAGGTAATGTTTTTCAGCTCAATCTAGAAGCAACTCGTTTTGTTGCTAAAGTAGATGACAATTGGCTATGGCATAAAAGACTATGTCATAGAAATTTTGATAACATAGTAAAGATAAGAAATGTAAAGGCAATAAGAGATCTACCTAGCATAGAAAAACTAGTTGATACTATTTGCAGAGAATGTGTGACGAGAAAGCATGTGAGGAATTCATTCAGAAGAAAGCATAATTCAGCAAAAAACAAGTTGGATCTGATTCATACAGACCTATGTGGACCAACTCAAACAAGATCATACTATGGTGAAAGGTATTTCATTTTGTTTGTTGATGATTATTCTAGAATGATGTGGGTTGTGTTCTTGAAAGAAAATTTAGAAGCATTTAAGAAGTTCAAAATATTCAAAGATAAGGTTGAGAATGAATCTAGACTAAAGATAAAGTGTCTAAGATCGGATAGAGGAGGAGAATTCACCTCTGACAGATTCTATGAGTGCTACAAAGAACATGGCATAAATAGACAATTGAGTGCACCTAGAACCCCTTAGCAGAATGGGATTGTAGAGAGAAGGAATAGGATCATCCTTGATATAGAGCACACTATCATGATTGAAGGAAAAGTTGCACACACCTATTGGAGAGATGCGATCAATACATCAGTCTATACTATCAATAGAATACAATTGAGGCATGTCATGGATAAGACACCTTATAAGCTATGGTTTGGTAATGTTCCCATAGTGAAATACTTCAGAATCTTTGGAAGCAAGTGCTACATCAAGAGGGATGAAGCAATAGGCAAGTTTGATGCAAGAAGCGATGAAGGCATTTTCCTTGGTTACTCTACTAAAAGAAAAGCTTATAGATGTTTTAATTTGAGATTGAAGAAGATCATTGAAAGTTCTCATGTTAAGATTGATGAAAAGTTTATGGTTCAAGAAAGATATCATGATTATTCATCTATGATTGAAGAAGAACCCAATCCTTCCACTAGTGAGACATTTGTTGAAGAGATGTTTGACAGTATTGATTTTATTCAATGACCCTGAAACAAGTGAAGAAGAAACTCATAAGGTAGAAGAGACAGTATCACCTAAATTTCCAAAGTTTACATCTAGATATCACTCTAAGAATGACATCATTGGAGATCAGAGCAGAAAAGTCACTACAAGATCAAAAGCAAACAGTTTAGAAGGCAATGAAGCGGTATGTTTACTATCCTAGATTGAACCTTTAAGTGTTGAAGATGCATGTAATGATTTAGATTGGCATGATGCTATGAAAGAAGAACTAGATAAGATTAATAAGAATGATACTTGGGAACTGGTCCCAAGACCTAGTGATAAGAATGTGATTGGAACCAAGTGGATATTCAGAAATAAGATGAATGACGATGGTATAGTAGTAAGGAATAAAGCAAGGTTAGTATGCAAGGGATATGCGCAAAGAGAAGGTATTGATTATTCAGACACATTTGCACCCATGAGTAGATTAGAAGCTATTAAGTTGTTTCTAGCTTGTGCAACATTCAAAAACTTCAAAGTTTATCAGATGGATGTTAACTCAGCATTCTTGAATGGAGAGTTAAAGGAAGAAGTATACATTGAGCAGCTAGAAGGATTCACCTTATCAGACATACCTGATATGGTATGCAGATTGAATAAATCCCTCTATGGACTTAAGCAAGCCCCTAGAGTTTGGTATGAAAGACTTGATGGATATCTAACAAAAATTGGATTAAAAAAGGGAGCAGCAGATTGTAATCTATTCATAAGAGAAACATCTGAAGGTTTACTTCTTGTGGCTATATTTGTTGATGACATTATCTTTGGGGGTAATGACAAACTCAATGTAGAATTTTCTAAGGAGATGTAGACAAAGTTTGAAATGAGCATGATTGGTCCTATCAAATACTTTTTGGGATTAAATGTGCAGCAAACAGAGAAAGGTATTTTCATTAATTAGTATAAGTATGTGAAAGAGATCCTGAAGAAGTTCAAGATGGATGATTGCAAGCCAATGGGTACACCTATGATAATAGGATGCAAGATTACAAAATAAGATGATTCTCTAGCAGTAGATACAACATTGTACAAGTCTATGATTGGTAAACTCATATATCTTACTCAAACTAGACCTGATATTTCTAATGCAATTGGCATAGTTGGAAGATTTGTAGCAGAGCCTAAACAAAGTCACCTCATGGCAGTAAAGAGATATTCAAATATTTTCAAGGCACTATAGGTTATGTTCTATGGTATCCTAATTCATAGAATGTTGAGCTTCATGTATATACAGATGCAGATTGGGCAGGATGCATGTATGATAGAAAGAGTACATTAGGAGGAGCAATATTTCTTGGTGATAGACTAGTCACTTGGACAAGCAAGAAGAAGAATTGTATTTCTTAGTCAACAACAGAAGCAGAGTATGTTGCAGAAGCCTTGAATTTTTCTATAATTGTTTGGATCAAACAGATGATAAAGGATTTTGGAATTCAAATTGATTATCCTATTGTTATTCATTGTGATAACATTAGTACTATCAACATGTCAAAGAATCCTATGATGCATGCAAAGACAAAGCAAATAGAGATTAAGTATCACTTCCTAAGAGAGAAAGTAGCAGAAAAAGAAGTTAAGTTGGATTTTGTGAGTACTAAAGATCAGTTAGTAGACATATTCACAAAGCCTTTTCTGAAGGATACTTTTGAGTATCTCAGGGAGAATCTAGGAGTAATTCCTTTCCCTGATTCTACTTAAAGAAAGAGGAAAGAGCATCAGCCCTCAGTGACTAATGGATGGTTGACTACTCTACTTTAGGAGTAGTACCGGTGCTTAAATGTTTGGTGCCCTTTGCCATTGATGTCAAAGGGGGAGTAATATATAGTCATGAAAAACAATAGTAAAGGGGGAGTACATACATAATTAAGAAGGAATAATATGTAGCAGTAAGATGTAGTAGTATTCAGTCATGGAAGTAGTTCAGTTGAGGAAATGGAGAATATTGAAGAATATTGCAGCAGATGGATGATTCATCCTTGGGGGAGTTTTGATGAGGAAATGGATAATTTTATAAAAGAATTGGTCATTTGGATTGGTGGTGTTTTTCATTCCATATGTTTCCATTTATGCCAAAGGGGGAGATTGTTGGAGATTTGCTAGCAAGCCAGTGTTGATTGTATGTTTGTCATTGATGATAGCATATGGTAAGTAGCATGCATGGAAGACTTATGTAGTAAGCTTTGAGTATATGTAGTATGAAAATGTTATCAGTATGATATCATAGATGTAGAGGTTAATTGTTAGTACAGACAGTTATGTAGTAAGCTTGTGTTAGCAGTGTTCCTGACAGAGTTACAGGTAGTGATCTATGAGTGACTATCCGTAAAATTATCATGGAGCCTTGTGCCTTTGGATATGTGATGGAGACATGTTAATGTTTCTCCATTCATGGACGTAGAGTCTGATGTGTAGTAGAAGTAAAGTTATGCAGTCGCTATTCACTAGTTGCAGTTTCCTATGTTTATCCAGAAGAGCCGATAGAAATTATATTAGTACAAGAGTTGCACCTATCATTTCAGTATGCATGCTTGTATTAGTGATTAGAGAAGAGTTAAGAAGGTTTGGTTAATAGAACATGATGTAATTTAGCTTGAGGAGAAAGTATCAGTTAATTTGGTAGAGCTGATAGTATGTAGCGTTCATCTACACTTATTAATTTGGACAGGTCCCAGGTTGTGTTGCGTGCTTAGTAGAGCCGAGAGAGATGTTATTGGAGAGTTTTATTATTTCTCTAATATGATTTCAAGGTGGTTCTAATCGGCCAACTTGATTATATCATTTAGAGGAAAGATACTTATAGCCAGTCATTTGTGATTGCTAGAAGTATGACATGGAGATAGAAGATTAGAGCAGAGCAGAGAGTGTGAAGTACTGTGTCATCAAGAAGAGGTCTATGTGATAGAGAATATAGAGTGTGATATTAATTGGAACTGATCAAGACAACAGGTCTACCTCATAGTTCACCAAGATCTAAATATAGTGTGTATCTGTTATTCAGAAGGTTGCGGCCTTCACCCCTTTGAGAAGTGAGCTCTCAGATAGTGCATCCTCACCCCTAACAAGGTCAATCATAAAAGACTCCTAACAGGGTCTGACCTTTGACCAGGTCACTGTACTTATTACATTGTAAAGATCAACTCCTAACAGGTTTGTAAGATCTTCTAACAAGGATCATCATACACTAGTGCAATTTATTAGTGGGTCTTAATTCCCACTGGGGTTTTTACCTATTTGGGTTTCCCCGTAACCAAAATATTGGTTTTGTGTTCAAGTGATCTTTCATTGTGTTTATGCTTAATGTTTAAGTATACTTATTTGGATAAAGAATTGAAACTTGTAGATAATTGATTCACCCCCCCCCCCCCCCTCTCAATTATCTCTTGGGACTATTCCTAACAATTTAAAATATACTCATTTTAGATATTTGCTTATAACTAATTGAAGGAAAGTTTTGTGACAATTTAAAATTTTCTAAGAATGCAATCATGATTTTTTATTTTAGTCAAACGAACATAGAATGATGGGAAGTTATCAAACTTATATTATAAATGGGTGCTTCTTGTTATTTTAAAGATGTATATTAAAAGAGAAAGTAGTTATTTTGTACATTGGGCAAGGTAAATGAAGATAAGATAATAATGCTAGCATGGAAAAAAATTGATGCATTTGTATATGATTGTCAACTATCCATTTATGTATAATAAAGATGAAAGAGAATAAGATTAAGATACATTGAAAGAGTGTATTTAAAATTAAGAGAGTATAAATTTGTGAGTGAAACCTTATCTGGTCAAAGTTTTAACATATCAAATGATTCAATTAAAAGGGTTTAACTTTTTTTTTTAAAAGAGGGGTAAAAATTTATTAAATCAAGAATAGTAGTAATATCACCAACAACAAAGAGAAACCCCAAAAGGGTCACACTTACTCCATCTTATCCTCCCTAATAATCCTTTCAAGATCATGAGTACACTCTTGAGGCAACTAGCCCTAATCACCAACATTCCAATCAACCAATCCTTCAGAGGCCCACTTCATGGCCAAATAATCTACAACACTATTCCATTCTCAGGGAACATAACAAAAGGAAAAATACTCCAAGGAGTTTCCCAAACTGAGAATATGTTGGCCCACCAAAGCTAAATGCTAGTAAGCATCATCCATCTTTTATTTATTTGGCATATCCATAACTATTTGAGAATTATAATCACAAATAATCTTGCTCCATCCAAGAGCACATCCTCTTTTAAGAGCTAATAAGACAACAAGAGCCTCCATGATATTATTATTATGGTGGCCCTTATATTCTAAGAATAAGAAGAAAACATTACCTAAGTAATCCCTGCCAACTCCCCCAACTCCATCATGTCCTAGATTCCCTCTATAAGACCCATCAGTGTTAATCTTAAGAGTTCCCAAATGTGGAGGAGACCATTTATCATCATGTTGAACTTTTTGTTTAGCACATTTTCCCCTTGTCTTGTGCCTTCTGAGAATACCATCTCCAACATTCACACTGATAATCTCTAAGTTCTAGACAAAATGCATATCTGCAAGATCTACAATCTCATAAAGGTCAAACTTCACCATCAAATTTTCTTGAATCACATGCATAACATGTAACCAAACTTGCTCCACCTCCATACTCTTGTTTTGAAAAATCCTTTTGTTCCTTTCAAGCCACAATTACCAGATAATAAAATAAGGACCAATATTCTAGGCCACCTTTAAAAAATAAGTCTTAGCAAGGGGTCCACCCAAAATGTTCCAAAAACCAACCAAAGAGTTGGCATGGACACATGTATACCTCCAAACTCCACGCCACTAATGCAAAATGTCTCTAGAAAAAGAACAATGGAAAAAAAAAGACAAGGATGAGTCTCCTCACTTTTCCCACATAAAATACAAATAGAGGACCCCTAAAACCCTCTCTTCCTAAGATTATCCCATGTGAGATATATATTCTACATGACTAGCCACAATAAAAAAATACACTTAGGCCAAGCCATTATGTTCCAAACCTGCTTACTCCATGTTGTATTTTCCCTGCCAAAAACCAACCTATCATGAACTTGATACCCCAAAGCCACTGTAAACTTAACTTTTGGATTAGGAACCCAAGAAAGAATGTATGATCCATTGAGTGAATTACACATTATTCCAACCAAAATTCTAGCCAACTCTTCCCTATCCTTAATTAAGCCTCTAGGGGGCCACTCATGTGGTTCTTTCCATCTAGCCATTTGACCATGCTCCAAGTTTATAAAAACATTAAAATCCCCAACACAAGTTCATCCAACTTCTAGAAATTAATTACTAAGAGTGTGCAAATGAGAGAATTGGGACAGGAGAGGGGGAAATTCATCCCAAGTATTATTCCAAAAACTAGCATCAATACCCTTGTGACAAATATAGAATAAACCTTTCTTTACTATCTGGGCTCCTCGTTTAAGAGTATGCCAAATCATGGATCCACTCCCTTGAATATTATACTGAGGGACTTCCTTTCCTTCCACTCCCCCCAAATATTTTATGTTAAGGATTTTGGCCCATATTTGATATTGGTTGGTACACCATCTCTAGAAGAGTTTAGCTACTAGAGAATGACCATTCAAAATTTCATTTTGAAGACCAAGATCACCTTCCTACTTTGACCTACAAACAGAGTCACATTTAACCAAACTTCACTTTGAAGAAAGTAACCTATCCATAAAAATTGCCTGGAAAGGGCATCAAATTCTTTAATAAAACTGGATGGTGTTGTCTGTACAAAACATCTATAAATAGGGAGTTCTTAGAACATTAAATTAAAAAGAGTCACTCTACCTATCTTTGAGATCCACCTATTAGTCCAGTAGCTCACTTTATGTCAATATTTATCCAATATCTCCTACTAGAACCCTCCATGTAGGTGATTTTCCAAAAGAGGAACTCCAAGATAAACAAATGGAAGAGTCCCAATTCAGAATCTCAAAATTCTAGAAATCCTAGCTTGAATAAGAGAAAGAGTATTAAAAAATAAGATAGAAAATTTTATTTCATCAATCTTTTGTCTTGAGACTTTTAAGTAAATATCCATCTCTTTTCTAAAGTTGGTAGCATCATTGATTCGAGAAACACCTATAAGAGTGGTACCATCAACAAATTGAGGATGCGTAGATGAAGGAATACCATGACCCAATTCCATCCTGGGATAAAACCATGTTTGAATCTAGACTTTAAAAATCTATCCAATCCTTTAGCCATTAGAATGTAGAGATACAGGGAGAGGGGGTCACCTTGTTGAAGACCTCTTGATGCACCAAACAACTCTAAGGGATCACTGTTGATAAGAGAAACAAAACAAGTAGAAGTAATGCATCTCATCACCCACTTGATCCATTAAATTCAAAATCCAAAGGCACCAAGAACTTTGTGCAAAAAGGACCACTTAACTCTATCATAAGCTTTAGCCCTGTCTAGTTTTATGAACATAGCATTAATTATCTGTATAGACTACCATAAAATGCAACACCTTTGTGGAAATTATAATACCATCCAATATTTTTTTCCTAGAAACAAATCCTCCTTTCTCCTTAGAGATTAATCTACTTAAACATGAGTTAAGTCTTTTAGCAATCAACTTTGTGATAATTTTATAGGCTATATTACAAAAAGAAATAGTTGTAAAGGAATCAAGAGATTTTTCTCCTTCCTTTTTAGGAATAAGAGAAAGGAAAGTAACATTCAAAGCTTTGAGCATCTATTTATTTCTATATGATTCTTGAACAACCTCAAAGAGATCTAGCTTAATGATATCCTATATTTTTTTTATAAAACTCTATAGGGAATCCATTTGGCCCTAGAGCTTTAACCTTGTTCATGCCTAAAAGAACTGCTTCAACTTCCTCCAAAGAAATATGATGAATGAGATCTCTATTCATATCATTGGAGACAGGAGGAGGAATACAATCCATCACCAATATTTTCTCCTCATCAGCGGGATATGAATCCTTAGTGAACAAATTCCCCAAAAAAACTAATGGCCTCCTAATTAATCTTGCCTTAGGAAGAAAGGAAAATTCCCTAAGAGGAAATGAGATAAGTGATTGAGCTTCCACACCTTCTATCTTTTACTCTATTGTGGAAAAACTGTGTTCATATCCCCTTCCTGTAACCAATCCACCTGAGCCTTTTGCTTCTAGTAAACCTCTTCTTGAACTTCCCACTCCTCTACACCCTTCACTGTAGAAGCTTCCTCTCTATATAAATCTTTAGAGAGACCTTGGTCCCTGATTTGATGGGTAATAAAATCAACCCAAAATTGAGAATTCCTTTTTTCAAGAAAGATAATGCCAAAACTCATTTTGTTCCATCTTTTCAACTTATACTTAACAAATTGAAATTGCTTGGCAGAAGAATTCATTGCAGTTCCATAAGAAAGTTTCCCTTCACTTCACCAATTTTCCATGAAATCATGAAGGGATGAATCCTGAAGCCACATAAGCTGAAATTTAAAAGAGGGCTTATTTGAAACATTAAACTTAGTAGTAGCAAGCTTGATTGGCCAATGATCTGAACCTCTCCAACCTAAAATCTTTTAACTAGTGTTCCACCTATTCCCCATCAAAAAGCATTAGACCAGAAACCCATCCAATCTTTTCTCTATAGCCTATTCTCCACATCTCCTATTATTCCAAGTAAACAAACCATTAGAAGGTTTAAAATCCACCAACCTCAAAACTTCAATATTATTCTTTAGAATAACAACATAAGGATCTAGTCTAGGAATCCCCCTCATTTTCTCTTCCAAACTTGTAATAGCCTTAAAATATCCTACCAAGATCCAAGGGAATAAAGGAGAAATGGAACGAACCGATCTTATATGTGATCACAATAATGACTTTCCCAGAAAATAGGTTGGAGCATAAACAATAGTCAAGAGAAGATTATCCCTAGATTTGTAGCTTGTAGCCACCAAATAAATAGAGGACCTACTAGAGATCCACTAGAGTGGAACAATCTTATGTGGATCCCACTAAAGAGCCATACCTCAAGAACTACCTTGAGCCCTAATAAACTGATAATGACTTTGAGGCCAAATCTTTGATACCTTTATAAACATACCATCAATTGATAATCTAGTTTCTTGAATAAAAACCACATTAGGAGAATATGAGACAATCAACTCACCAATATCCTTTTGTTTAGGGATTCTATTCAACCCCCTAACATTCCATGAGAGAAAAATCATTTTTATGATGGATAAAAATGTGAATCAATGGTATTTAACAACTCATACTCCACCAAAGTATCACCCACTAATTTCACCTTCTCTTTATCTTTCTTCCTACCCACCTTCTAGATCTTATCTAGTTGTATTTTTTGAGATCTTTCTCCTAGATTCCTAATGCAAGAGGATCCCCCTTACTCTTCCTTTCCCTAATGAGAACCATTTTCCTCAATAGGTCCAGTGCATAGGAGACTTAAGCTTTCATTAATCTCAATACCTCCACTTCCTCATATTTCCCTTGTGATCCCCAAAGGAGTGTCAATGTCCTTTTTTGTAATTCCCTGCCAGGGAACCCAAGAGAAATTAACCTAAAACATGTTACTAAGTTTACCAAATAATTTTTTTCTTAAAAGTTACAATAAATAATGAATAAAAATATTGAAGCAATATAACATAAGATAATACATACTCATAAATGTAACTAATTTATTGATTACAAGTCTCAAGGGTTCCATGATGTAGAATTACGTATAAGTTAACTAATCTACTAAGAACAATCTATATCATAATCACATGATATATCTTAGGTTTATTTAAAAACCCAAATTAAAGTATTCCTAATCCTTTACTTAATCATAATAAAAATAACACAAATCATAAAGTACACTAACATATTCATTCCAACTGAATAATAAGATACATTCATTACATCAATGAAATTAAAGATATAATCGATAGAGTACAATTGATACATCATGGTGTTGGTTTGTGGTGACTGATCAGGCAAGTATTGTACACTTTTCATTTATTGTGGGGTTTGGGGTTAACTCGCCAAGCATTTTTGAGTTGACACGTCAAACATTTTCCTAGGTTGACTCATCGAGTATTTTAGGGTTAACTTGTCAACCAACATAAGTCTTGTTATAATGGCTTAGGGTTAGGGTTTTCTCAATATATGAGAATTTCATAGCTTCTTGCAGTGGTATTGAGTTGCAAGTGATTGTAGATTGTAACATGCTAAAATTACTAGATAATAAGATTGGACTCTCTATTTGGTAGACGTAGCCTAGGATTGGGTGAACCACGTTAAATATTTGTGTCTTCTTGTTCTACTTATATGTGATTTATTCCTTTGCATTATTGAATATATTGGCATGTAACTGTTAAATATTTGTCTACTAATCCTAACAAGTGGTATCAAAGTGGGTTTTTTTTTAGTTATCCTTTGCAGGAAGGTCTCACAGTTGAGTGGGAGTAATGTCAGATGAGGATAAGTTGAAGGTTGATAATTTTAATGAGTAGAACTTTCAATTATGGAAAATAAAAATGGAGGATTATCTCTATCAGAAGGATTTATGGTGGCCATTGAGAGGAAAATCCAAGAAACTGACAACAATGACTAATGATGATTGAGATATTTTGGATAGGAAGGCACTTGGAAATATTCATTTATGCACAGTACAATCAGTGGAATTCAATATTACACAAGAAAAGACAACTGAAGAGTTGATGGAAACCCTAGCGAAGTTATTTGAAAATCCTTTCACTTCGAATAAGGTATTGTATACAAGAAATAGTATCTTCATAGGATTAGTATTGACAATAAATGAAATAGTAACTAAATAAACCACAATAAAGCAATCTATTTAAGCTAGAATTGAAAATTAAGCATCCTATGGTTCTCTAACTAAGAATGTTAATGCAAAGCTCTCAGCAAGCTTCCATTAATGACAATCCTGGAATGAGAAAGATAAATGATTAAAGCTAAAGCTAATTGTTCAATTCCAAATTTGAAAGCTAAATTAGATCTAAATTGCCTTTCTAAGCTCAAATTGCAAGAGGTTCAATGCAATTCTTAGATGTGTGGTTGATAATTATAATGAATTTAGGCCTTCCTTTTATAGATTTTCCCAATGGTAGGGGGTGTAGTTTAGTTGGTCATGATTCATCCTTGGTTGAGTCTTCGGTTCCACCCTTTGAATACAATGCAAAGTTTGTGTCCTCAAAGCTTGGGACAAGTAGACAAAATCAATGGACAAGATTCTCTTTCACTTTGAGTGATTGAGATTGAATTTGTCTTGATCCATGTGAATGCCTTTCCTTAAATCACATTGGTTGATTGAATTTCCGCCCTTTGTGGTTGTTGAGGGAAATTAGGATTTATTAATTGATTTAATTGATTTATTTTAGCCATGTACCCCTTGAATGGGTTGAATTTGATTTAATCCAAGACTATACAATTATTTGATTTAATTGTATTTTGATTTGATTGCATTTGATTAAAATGCTCTCAATTTTGATTGATCTTGAATTAGGACTTGATTTTAATTTTGATTGGCTAATTATACATTGTGACTCAATTACTTTGATTTTGTCCTTGATTTGCTTTGATTTGACTTGATTTATCATTAATTGTCTTTGTCCATTTTTAGGTGATTACAGGTATTTAATATGAAAATGGTAGAAGGTGGCTCGGTTGTTGATGATTTAAATGAGTTTAATAGAGTTACCAACCAATTATCTTCTGCTAATGTAAATTTTGATGAAGAAATTAGGGGTCTCTTGATTTTGTGCTTGTTGTGGTTCCACAACCATGCTCCCCTTTGGCCACTTGGCCAGGGGCCCCCCATTTCTTATGTTTCCACCTTTGTTGGTTTGTCCCCCTTGGACATCTTTTGTGCTTTTCTTTGTCTGCATGTCTGTCTATCTCTGCCAGAGGCTCTTTTAAAAAAAACTAACTTTTGCACTCTCGCACTTTCAGAGTTCTCCTAACTCTGATAGTGTGAAACTCTGATGCCACCTACATAGAAATTATTTTTGGTTTTTAGATTTTTGACATTGTCGGACAATCGGACCTCTGAAAATCCAAAAGTTTGACCCAAGTCAAAAGGGGTTCAGACTTTTAATGAGTCAAAGGTCATGTGTCTTTTAGACCTCTAAAACCCTAAAATTATGATGCACTAAAGGCTAGAAAGGTGACTAATGTCACCTTTCCAAGAGCCTATTTAAGGCATGTTAGTGATCTTTTTAGTCACTTATGCTTTTTGTCGACTTGCATTTTCAGAGCGAACCTACATTTTCAGCATCCCAGGTTTTTGAGTGCTTGGATCTTCGATCATTTGTGTTCTCCGTGCCTTCTTCTTGATTCTCCTTTGAGGTAGGGCCTTTTGCCGCCTTGTTTTCTTCATTTTTAGCTAGGTTTTCATGTTTTTTTGTCTTCTAGGATTTAATTATTAGTCCAGTTAGGGTTATTTTTTGTTTTTGTAGTTTTTTGGTTGTGTCGACCATGTCTAGGGTCTTAAAGTTGTCCTTCTTGGTCTTTTTAGGCGGGCTCATGGTCAAGCTCACCTCAAAGTCAATTTTTAGAGTGTGGGAGGGATTTTTTCACCCTCTCAACTCTCTCAGAGTCCTCTTTTGCAGTTTTAAACTTTCGCTCTCTAAAGTCCTCATGAACTTATACCAAATGCCAAACTTCAAGCTTTGCATTTTCAGTGTTTCAGACACCAACATAAACACATAAACATTTCTCTCCAAAACACCAAGGATATCAAGAACCAACAATCAAATCAAATACTTTCAGAGGATCAGAATTTTAGAGTCTGAAATGTACCATGACCTTGTTGACGTTTTGCTCTTTTGGAGTTTCAGACTTGTCGACCAACACATATCTCTGAAACACAAAAAATTAGAAGATCCCAAATACCAAAGGAACTGTTATTGAAACATGATCACTTTACATTGTTTTGACCTTATGTAGGCCAAGGATTCTTTCAGAGTCCAACCCTTTGAAACCTCAAAAGATGATTTTTGAGCTTTTTTGATGCCTTAGACTTTTGGGTCTTGATCATTTCAGGATTTCATCTCATTTATTTGTTAAAATAAGATGATTGCTTCTTATGACCATTACTGATTCTTTCTTATTCCTTTGCAAAATGTTGGAGAAGATCATCTCAACAGCCATGAAATTCCAATTAAAGGGATATTATGCACCTTCAAAGGTGGGAAATCTTCATCGAGAGATAACAGATATTGATATTGGCAACGTTACCTAGAATGATTACCTTGTAAAATGCACCCAACCAGTGGGAAGATCAGAGGATTGCACTTCATTAGTGTATTCTAGCTGGGTGAATGCAGTGACACATCCTGTGTCAATTCTCTCATATGATCTTATTTTTACCTTGTCCCAACACTATGTACCAAATGAGACACTAGTCAAGAATACTATGGGGGAAGTGGTCCTAGACTTAAGGTCAGACAAAATTGAAGATGTATTCCATTTTACTAAAGGGATACATATATTTTATGCATTCTCCATAGACAAGGGCATACATTTTTTCAACTCTAACATTCAATTTTTGTATGAGATTGTCAACACTGATTAGCTGATGAAATCTCTCCCAAAGAACAAGTTGGATAAAATAGACATGAGGAGAGGGTACCTGAAAGAGGAAATCCAAGCCATTGTGACAATGATAAGCAGGATATATGGCCTCCAAAAGTCCATCCAGCTTGAGCCTTGGATGGTCCTGCTAATTGAAAAGATCAAAGGAAGAAAAGTGAGGTTTGACTGGGCCACCATCCTCAATGATAACTTGGACAAGAAGCTTACCTCAGTAAAGAATGACCCCCACTTCTACATGACTTCATATGTCATGTATTTTCTTGCTGTCAGGGTAGTATATCCATGGCTTGTTAAAGTTGGTGCCATGGGTCAGCCCAACACTTGGCCATTCACAATGTACCCCCATCTCATAAGAAAGGAGCACCCTGGAGAAGACATCTCGGAGAAGATAATTGTTGATGATGCATTTGTCTTTGTAATCATTTATTCTACAGATGGTGATTATACTAAAAGATTATCAAAAGAAGTTGCAACAAAGGTAAAAGCCCTGGGGGCTTATTATATTCAATTTAAAACCTTCACATACATAAGGGTGGTTGGGAGTACTCTAACTCCAAAGAAGCTACTGAGGTACCCGTCAGATAGGGTTATCCTATTGGAAATGGATCGACAACTGTTTGATGCCTACAAACACATAAAGAACAAGATGAAACATTGTTGGGACTTCCCTATCTCAATCAGTCCCCATTCCCTATATGACATGAAGGTTTTCAAGTCCTTGGCATTTGAATGGGATGAGTGCCCCCTGAAGCACTTTAATTTGATAAGGACCAGATTTGATCCCATCGGTACCTATAACCACATCATGGGAAGTCACTACATGCATGAGCCTCATTTCGAGGACCATTGGATGAAATGCACTGATGACTATGAAGTTAGGATCCACGACTACTACCAGATGACTCTAGAGATGGCACAAGATGTCTTAATCTTGTGCATTCTACCAAAGGTGTGGGATGTAGATACTGAGGATGTCTTGGACCCTTTGTATAATTAGGATAAAATCAATAGAAGGTCCATCCTCAACGCTGAAGTCGATAAGGAGGAGAATTATGACATTAACCTCAAGGCTCAATATGTCATTAAAAAAAAATCCTAGATTGCCTGACCCTTCAAGATTGATCCAGTGCCAATGAAGTAGCATCTTTCCCCATCTTCTAAGGAGAAAAAGAAAAATGGAGAGAAGGTACTCATGCCTCAATTCAAGGGAGTGCCCCACAGAGGCTGGAAATAGTATATAGGCACGGACACCCAATAATATATGGGTTCAATACTAAGGCTAAGCCAGTGAGGACCTGAATGATGGGAAGCATAGCTCCACATAATGCTCATTCTTTTGGTATCCAAGAGAAAGATGATGTTTCGAAGAGATCACCAAGGGTGAAAACCATAAAGCCCAAGGCTATTGGTGTAGAAAAGGGGAAAGTCTACAAAAGAAAGAGATCATATACATCCTCACACTTGGAGATAGTGTTGGAAGAGGGGGATGAGGAAGAAGAAGATGAGGTTCCTTTGGCTCGAAGGACTCGATCAAGAGCCTTCTTGAAGAAAAGAAAATTTCAAGAAGAGGAGGTGCAAATCAATGTTGATGCCGAGACCCAAGAGGAAGAAGTCAATCCAAAAGATTCCTTGGGAGATGATGAATTCTATTTGTCAGATTTTTAGGGTCTCTATGGTTTGAAAGAGTAGATGTTAGAATAATAAATTTCTACTACAGGACCTTTTGTTGAAGAACAACTTCCTTTCACATTTTCTCCCCCTCCAACATAATTCATTTCGTCCACTCTAGAAAAGAATACACAAGAGTAAATGTTGGAGGATGAATCATCTCATCAAGCACCTCAAGGTATAGAGGATGAGCCAATGGAAGTAGGTGAAGGTGAGTCGATAGAGATAGATAAGGAATCTAGCCAAGAACCTTCAGTTGGGGTTATCTTGGAAGAGGATATTGAGACAACTCCTTCTAAACTAACACCACAAGTTCTAGTTCCTTCACTTCCACCACAAGTTCTAGTTCCTTCAATTCTAATAGCTCCACTCCCACCTCAATTTCAACCTCCAATATATACTCCACCTATCCAAATCCCAACTCCAACCCCTCATCTGGTACATATGCCCACACCTTAGCCATATTTCCCTTCACCAACTCCTCCTATTTCTTTAACCCCTCCTCTTTCTCCCACTCCACCTCCAATTTAGGCTCCTACTCCTTCTCAACCAACACCTCAAATGTGTATTCCACCACCACCTATGCCTTCTCCTTTACCATCTCATCCCATACCTTCTTCTGAGGAAATTGAATAAGGGGCACATGAGAAAGAAAAGTAGACTGTAGAAGAAGAGAATGCCCTTTCTCAGGACAGTGAAATCAATGAGCAATTAAGAGAAGAAGAAAAGGAAGAGCAGGTAAGAGAATAAAAAAAGAAAGAATAAAGAGAAGAGGCATGAACAATAACAAGAGAAAGAACAAGAACATGTGACCTGAGTTTTAATAGAACAATAAATACCTTCACCAAACCAACCTTATTCACCAAAGAAATATAACTAAGGGTAAGGGTATACATGGATGAAGAGGACAATGATATGGCAGTGCTAGGCCAAGATTTCTACCAAGGAGAATCAAGTTCCCAAGAAAGGACTCTTTCTTATGTCACACAAGATGATAGGGTCAAGTGGAAAGTGTAGGTGGCGGTGCTGATGATTGACACCAACATGGCCGAAATAACTCTCGAAGACTATGTCTTTGAAGAAGTAGATCTAGGTGAGACATTAAGGGAAGGGAGTAAAACAATGACCACCTTGGGAATAAAGCATGCTTTAGGATTTATGGAAAAAGATGAGGAGAAAATTAAAGTTTTGATGGAACAAAATGAGGTGATGAAAAGATTTATTCTTAAAACCACAGGTCCCATTGACCTTAGCAACCCAGAGGCCTCATTACAGGATGTTTTGGAGAAAAGGGTTGCTCCCGAGATGTCTATAGACATCCCACATTCTTTTATTCATGCTTGTTTAGATTGGAAGGCCAAATTTGAGGAGTTCACAAGGACTACCTTAAGGACAATTTTTGAGACCCTTCAGAGGTATTCTTTGAGAGATCACCAAACTGGTGGATATGATCAGTGATGAGGAAGGACTAGAGGCACATGTTGAGAAATGGCAGAAGGTTCTTGATGACCTCAAAATAATAAGGAATCAATGCTTTCAGATTTTAGTAAAGATTTATGAAGGCTCAGAGGTAGATAATTTTGAAGAATGGATCAAAGATATAATTGAATCCCTGAACATCTATTAGAAGTCTTTTAGCAAGATTAGCAAAAAGAAAGATGAAGGGATGATCCAGATGGAGAAATTACACAAATTCTTCAAAGGTCTAGACTTGGATCTATATGACAATGATGATTGCAAAACCATGTACCCAATAAAGGACACCGTGCTTCAATTCATGGAAATTTTCAATGGTGTGAAGACAAAGGATGACCTCCAACAAATGTTCTATCAAAAGGAGGAGATGCAAAAGATGTTAGCTTGAGAAGAAGAAATACTATATTTTTCTACTGAACTAGCTACCTTCCGAGAGAAGCAACAAGAATGCCTTGGAAGTATCCAAATGGAGGATTTTGAAGAGGTCCAGGAGATAGTAGAAAGACTTCGAAAGGCACATCCAAAGATCCTTCCAAGCGACTAAGTATTCAGTTTTGGACTTAGCCAAGTTTTGCATAAGGGACATTTTATGACACTTAGTCAAATTTTCAGTTCAATATTTTTGGCCTTTCAGCCTCTAAAAGTCCAAAAATTTTCTCAACATGGTGTTTTGACCTTAGTCATTTTTTCAAGAGTCATTTTTCAGAGTAGAGCTCAGGGTGCATGAAATTTATGGGTCATCGTCATCAAGAACTTCTAGTCTACTACGATGGATTTTCAATTTGATTGACCACATGTTTAGGGTCATTTTTGCACGCTTTGGGGATATCTTTCAGTTAGAATCTTGAAGAGGAGCCATGATGAGGGTTTATGGGAAGAACTCCAAGTTTTGAAGAAAGATTATGAAAGAAAATGATGGAACTCCATAGCAAATTTTGAGTTTTTTAATGCATCTTAGGCTTTGAAATTGTAATGCACATGGATTAAATCCATGCTAAATAGTTTAGGGTAGCGTTAAGACTAGTTTCTTTTCAGTAAAGCTTTAGTTTAAATTTATTTCAAAGTTGCATGCGTAGCTAAAACCCTACTTGAAAATTTATTTCCCTAAAGGGTGAAGACATAAATTGTAAATCAACAATGTAATTATGGTCGGATGATCATTGCAATACACATTATACAATTGGTACTTCAATTGTAGTGTGAATTTTATGCTATCTTTGTGAAGTTTATGAATGTGTGTTTTCTCATTCATTTATTTCAAAGAGCCAATTAATTGTATGGTGATTTTGATCTGTGAATTTATTTGTCTTGTGTTTATCATTTTTGCATTACTTTGTTGTGACGAATTATTAGGAAGATCGTTCTTTGGTGCTTCAAGATAATTTTGTCTCATGTGTGTGCACGTTCGTGGTGGCTTTTTAATTTGATTAATTTTGACACATCTTACATCTGCATTTCTTTCCATTGATGATTGCATCTGCAAAATTGGGGTTGTGAATTATTCAAATCTATGTCTTGTGGGTTTTCTTCATCTTCATGGTAATTTAATTCGCAGAGTGGTGCAATGGTGGTTTATGTCCATTAGTTTTACTTTCTGCAACTTTTATTCAATCTTGTTACCTTTCTATGTATTTTCTGAAAATCAGTTGTAATATATTAAATGAAATTTAAATATTTTAGAAATTGCTTTTGTTAAAAGATTCTTAAAATACAACAAAAAAGAGAAGAGAAAGATCGTTCATTTTAAGATTGTTTTGCATCTTCTCCAAGATTGAACCAACAAAGGCCTCCTCGTGAACAGTTTCACATTTATCTTCGATTGAGCTATCCAAACATTTGAGACCCAGCCCAAAAAGGAACCTTGAGACTGATTTCATCATTCTTCCAAGATTGGAATTTGTTCATCCAAATTCCTAGCCATTGTCTCATGTAAAAATGACACTCAACATAAGTGGTGCTACAAGGAGGGCCCTCAAAAGGGAGACCCTGAAATATTGGATCTTTCTCTCCCGAGAGGTTTGAGCGAGGCATTAGATCATCACCTAACAAAGGGGAATTCCTAGAACTCAAAGAATTTCATAGACCTTGCAGCGGTAAACAAAAGATAAGGGAAAGTTTTCCTCATCAACTGAATCTGCATAACCATCCCCCGTTGTCACATATTTCCACCCCATTTGCTTCTATCCCATTACCACTCTGATGGAATTTTTTACAAATGCACAAAGTTCTCCATTGGATCTACAAGGCCATCACCATGAGTTTCCTAAGAACCCTAAAAATTTATGTCCACGCTTCATTTATGATGAATCAAGGACAACGGAAGAACACATTTGTGCTTTCAAATAAATATGAAATCACAAAGAGATTGTACATTAAGATGTTGTGTGTCATCTTTTACCTTACACATTGAGATAATTTGTGTATAACTGGTACTTGAATTTTCCACGAGGGTCCGTTACTAGTTGGGATGAATTTGAGACAAATTTCCTCAACCTATTAAAATTATACGTGGATCCTACTAATCTCCATCACCAATTTATATCAGCAAGAAAGGATCACAATGAACCAATCACAATGTTTAATCATCATTTCCACAAGATGTATTAGAGACTTGAAGCTCCTTACACCGTACCTATCAGGACTACCATACAAGTATACCTATGAGCCGTGGATCCCTTGACATCCATCTTTCTAAAGAGGTTGCTACTAAAAGACATAGATATCCTGGAAAAGGTGTGAAATGAGGCCATTACCTTCATGCAAAAAATGGATCCACGAGCTGGTGGAAACTATGTTGCTCTACTCTCATTGGAAAATACTGTCATGATTAACCCATTTGTAGCTAATAATCAGCCTCCAATTAATCATGTCCCAAAGCTCAACCCGATCCTAACTTCATATGCTGCTCCCTTGCCACTTGCCATCACATACCCAAGATATGATGCACATAAGGTGACACTATGTGAGAAAAAGGTTATTGTCCCAAATGAACCCGATAACAATTTGGTGAGAAAATTGGATACTGTGAAGAAGATATTATGACAATTGGATAGTGAAATTATAAGGATGAAGTTAAACCCATCTTAGAACCAAGGAAACTACCAACGACCCACTATTGCCCCAAATACTTATCTACAGAATCAAAACCATAATTACAATAATTACAACAACAATAATTATGGTAACACCTCACAAGACAAATAATTTGGGTAGCAACGAACTAATAGGCCTTGGAACACATGACCCAATAATGGAAGCATACATGTTGACAATACTAATGCTTATAGTTCAGCTAAAGTCAACTTCACGCAGACTACAAATGTACGCCATGTGGATGATGAAATTAAGAGTGAGTTTGATAATCAACAAAATCAGAACTTTGGCAATCCCCTGACACATTTCAATGCCATGGTTTTTGAATCTTATGAACCAATGAATGAAGAAGGTCCTATTAACAACACAAAAGAAGAGGAATTTGTTTTTTCTTTTCACCAACAAGGTCAACCTGAATACTCCAAAGTCCAGGCTTTTCAAAACAACAATCAAAACAACTACAACCTGAGAAGTAGAAGGGAACCCTTAACCGATGGTATTCCTCCTAGGTTGCAACCCACCCCTCTGGATCTATGAGCTAAAAATAACCCCTCACCTCCTAGAGGCCCAAATGTTTTCATCTTGACAACACAACATTAGCCTACCATTCTAAAGAATTTGGCTTGGTCCATCGAGAAATATAGTGCACTAGAGGAACTCAAGCAAGTAAAGGATAGTATGTCAATCTATGACATGTTACAAAGTTGTCCCACCCAAAGGGAAGCGTTGTTCAGATCACTATATCATTCTAAGTTAGTTGTGTTAAGCAATAACGTGAAAAATCCTTCTAATGTTAACACTGTTGAACTGCCAACAATGTTTAAAGATAGGATCTAAGTGCCCACGTTCTTGCTATGCCTCAAGATATTTGGAAATAACTTGCACAATTGTTTGATTGATTCAGGTGCTTCGTGTAATGTTATCCCTTTTTCCATATATCATAAATTGGGGATGAAACCCCAGCCAACCAATAAGATTGTGATACAATTGGATAAGACTAAAGCCAAGGTCATTGGGGTCCTAAAAGATGCTCGCATACAACTAACAATAGACCCAAGGATACAAGATTGCATAGATATACACATAGTAGATATCCCAAAAACATATGACATGTTTCTTAGTAGGGAGTGGACTAGATCCCTGAGAGGTTGGTTCTCTATAGACTTCACGCAACTATGGTTACCTTGGAAAATATTAAACAATCAAATTAAAATTGATGAAAAACCAAAACTTAAACAAATGATCATTGAATACAATGCCCCAAACAAATTTTTTTTCTCACAAGCTGATTTAGGAGTATATCGGTTTGATATAATCCTAATGTTACATATCAAGGAAGAGGATGATTCTAGTGGTAGCCCTATACAAGGATTGATACACCCTTAGGTACCTAAAGATATTCTTCAAGAATTCATTAGTAACATGACAAAGAATATGAAATATCTCAAGCATGAGGTCGATCCAAACATACTAATGTTTCTAAGGTATTACCGCTTGCACCAAGGCATCCATTCTGAGTTTGAGTGCCATGATTGGAAAATTGTCATTTCCCAGGTAGTAATCTAGATGTCCTAAACAACTAAACCTACCCAAGGGATATCATCAAAAAATTATGATGAACACTCCTCTCATGATGAAGAATCCCCAGTCACCACTCGTATGAAGGAAAGAAACCTAGTCCCCATGAAGGAAAATTATCCACAAGAGGATTGGATTTCTTTAGATGATGGGTGCTTTCCACCATTTCAAGGGACCTAGAGGAAAACAAGGAAAAAACAAAGGACAAAATGGGTACCCCTCACTGGAAAATAAAGTTCATAGATAGGATTTGAAATGATCCCTCCCTACGAGGACCTGATATCATCAAATGATTCCATTAAACCCTAGACTGAATCCCAAATGCCCAAAATTGAGTCCAAACCTCAACCCAAGCTCTAATCCCCCAAGGTTCATTTAGTATGGAAGCTAAGGTTTGATGGCTCCAAATGAAAACAAGGGGATGGAGAAGGAATTGAGTTAATTAATCCCCAAGGTAGGTCTTACTATGCCATCTATAGGTTACAATTATTTTTTACAAACAAAATTGCAAAATATGAGGCATTAGTACAAGGTCTCCTCATGGTGTATGAAAAGAAGATCAAGGCCCTGATAGTGGAAGGTAATTCCCAACTAGTTATCTGATAGATATGTAGCCAATACTCATGCAACGATAAGTGAATGACCTCATATCAAAATCATGTCTAGGATCTGATCGAATATTTTGGGGCATTCAACATCAAAAGCATCCCAAGAAGGAGGAATGCAAATGTTGATGCATTAGTAGTATCAAAAATTTCCTTACACCCATTGGAAGGATCAAAGTTAAATAAGTTTTCAGTCAAACTCATTATTGTACTAGCTATTTCAGATAACATCACTCATTTTCAAGTATTCCAAGATTATCAAAAGATACTTGAGTTCATCATGAGTGCTGGAGTCTTTGAAAAATAAGCCATCGATGAAGAAGTTGACAAGATTGACAAATCTGATAGCCTAGGGATCCTGAATTTAAAAACTAACTCCATTCCAAAAGGGATGGTGGAATTAGAGAGGATCTTTGACAAAGATGACTATTCCTAGGAAAGGAGAAAGGCCCCAACCATAGGCAGTAATGATTGTGAAGTATATAATTTGGGCACCCAGCAAGAACTGAGAGAGGTACGTATTGGGAAGATTGGTATAGATGAGGAGAACTGATGAATGGTAGAATTACTTAGTGAATATAAAGATGTTATAGCATGGAGCTATGAGGATCTAAAGACCTAAAATCCCTCTATCATTGTACATAATATACCACTAAACCCTGATGCTAAACCTTTCTGCCAAAGACAAAGACCAGTCAATCCTGTAATTGAACCCATGATATAGAAATAGGTGCAGAAGTTGCTCGATGCAAAGATCATTTTTCATGTCCGACATTCAACCTGGGTTGCAAACCTAGTTCTTGTAAGAAAGAAGAGTGGGGAAGTCTGGTACCTTAATAGTTTTTCTCAAAAGGACGATTACCCATTGTCATCCCTCGATGAAGTGTTACAAATAGTAAATGGGTCACAAATGATGTCATTCCTTGATGGTTACTCTGGAAACAATCAGGTCATGGTAAAAGAAGATCTACTAAAGACAACATTTACCACCAAGTGGGGGACTTTTTCTTACTGTCACACGCCTTTTGATTTGATCAACGATGGGGAAAATTTTGAACGTGAAATGGATGAAACATTTAGAGGCCTTATAAATAAGTGCATCATCATATACATGGATGACTTAATAGTTTTTTCAAGGAACCGGGCTGACCATATTGACGATTTGCGTAAAGTATTTAAGAGATGCCAGAGTTATGGAATTTCTCTTAACCCTAAGAAATGTGTCTTTGGGGTGACCCAAGTCAAATTTTTAGGACACATCATCTCATAAACATGTATCTCTATAGATCCTGAAAGGGTTGAAGCCATTCTCAAACTGGTTCTACCTAACAGCAGGAAAGAACCCCAATCAAAGAATCATTTGAAGAAATCAAAACATCCATTTATACCGCTCTAGTTCTAGTTAGCCCCGATTACACCTTAGCTTTTAAGGTCTATTATTTCACCTCAGAACACTCATGTGCAAGGATCCTCACTCAAAAAATGGATGGTGAGGATGAGAGACTGATAGCCTTCATGAGTTGTCATTTGAAGAATGTTGAGCTTAAGTATCCTAATCTAGATAAGAAATATTGTGTGCTAGTAAAAGTTGTCAATAAGTTTAGACATCACATTCTCAGGAGAAAAGTTATTGCCATCGTTCCTGATCCTATCGTACAGTCCTTGTTGATGCAAAATGAATTAGGGGAATGAAGAAGAAAATAGATGGCCATACTATAGGAATTTGACATTGAAATTCAACCCATGAAGCTAGTAAGGGGACAAGGCCTCACAAAAATGATAGGTGAGACAGAGCAAGGATTGGTGTGCCAAGTGTACACTAATGAGGGGATTATAAATGATATTTGGTATTAGGATATTGTTTATTACTTGCTTCAAAACCAATGTCCTGAACGACTAAATGTCTCCCAAAGAAGAGCCTTAAAAATTAAGAGCGGCTCTTACATGCTAAAAAATGAAAAGCTATATAAATGTAATTATGATGGTCTTTACTTGAGGTGTTTAGATAGGACGGAACAAACAAATCCTCACTGAGTTTCATGCTAAATATGACACTAACCATGGGTAAGTTGAGGCCATTGCACACCAATTATTGAGATCTAAATATTACTAGCCAACCCTATTCAAAGATACAAGTGAATACATATATTCTTGCCATGTTTTCCAAACTAGCGCTACTCACAAGAGGCATCCCTCTATGCCTCTACAACCGGTCTATGAGGTACATCCATTTTACCAATAGGGATTAGATTTTGTGGGAATGATTAAACCCCCTTCCTCATCAGGACATAGCTAAATTTTGATAGCAACAAATTACTGCACATAATGGATGGAATCTCAAGTACCAAGAAATTGCACCACTAAAGTGATAACCAAATTTTTGGAGGTGTATATCATTACATGGTTTGGAATACATTTATTTCTAGTATGTGACAATGCACCCTCTTTTTCATCTACATCCCTCACCTAATGGGCCTTCAAGAATTAGGTAATCATTAAGTTCTCATCTAATTATTATCCATAAGGAAATGGGGTTGCAGAATCAACAAATAAGAACTTAACAACTATAATGAAACGTCTCCTGGATGACAATCCTTGGGATTGGCACACACAGTTGAAATATGCCTTGTGGATTGACTGAGGATAAAAAATTCTTTAGGGACTTCCCCTTACCAGTTGGTTTATGGCTTGCAACCTATTTTTCCTATGAACATAAAGATACCAATTTTGAGATTCATGGACCAATACATCGAAGGTGAGGATAGGGTGCAGGTTCGACTCATGAACCTTTTGGACCTAGAAGAGAAAAGAAACATGGACCTAGAACACATATCTAAACATCAAGCTATTGTCAAGCGTTGGTTTTAAAAAAGAGAAACTATAAAAGCTAGATGAATTCCTGATGTGGTCCTAATGTGGGACAAAGTGAAAGAGAAACTAGGCAACCACACCAAATTTCAACAACTATGGGTGGGCCCATTCCAAATAGCAAAAATTTTGGGAGAAAACATTTTCAGGATTAGTTCTCTCGAAGGGGAACTAGTTCCATTGCCTGTCAATGGCTAGTATCTCAAGCATAATTTTGGATCCTGAAGGATTTTTTTTTCCATCCTTGTATTTTTACTTAGTTTAGAGTATTTTGTCTTTTTATTTTATTTTTTTGTCTCATTTTTGTGTCAGTTAGTTTTGTTTGTTGGGGGTTACTTTTAAGAAAGTGTCCTGCACTAGGTGGTTCTTAGCAAAGAGGTAGAGGTATTTATTAGTCAAATTTTTTTATTAGATTATGTCTTGCAAGAAACTACGTATAATAATCAGGAGTGGAGTGACTTTCTTTCCAGCAATCAAGTTGATTTTCAAACCTAATCATCCTCAACACAAATACACATTTAAAAAATGATTTTGGGATTATGGTTTCTTGGATAAAATGTCAGCCAAAGTTGATTGGAACATATGATTATGGAAGAAGTTAGAGTACAAAACCCTTTTTCTTCCATATACTGATGAAAACAAAAGAGCAAGAGAAAAAAGGGGCAACACAAAAGACAAGATCAACAAATTACAAAATTAGAGATCCAATGCTTGGGTAGCACAACCTAATCATTGCCCAAGTTATAAAAAAATAAAAAATCATTCAATCAGGAGTTCGTATAATGAAGTAGCACTACTAAAGACACTAATCTCAGCGTATCACAAGTCATGTTGAAATAAAATGCTCCAGGAAGGGTAAATCTGCAAATAAGAAGAAACAAAGACAAAAAAATATGTGTTGAATCAAAGAGCCCTCCAAGAAGTTTAAAACTTCAAAATCTTGTCAAAAGAAGGAAAAGGGTGACTTTAGCAACCTCTTTCAGGGTTTTCAATGCCTGACTGGCAGTAGAGAAAGGTTAAAGTGACTTTAGCCAATCTATTTTCTAGAGGTGAAGTTTTAATTTTAATTGATTTTGAATTCAAGGAACTTTTGATGAGGAATCGAGGAAATCAACACATGTATGCACACACTGGAAGTGATAGAAAATATTTTCAAGTCTTTACATGTTGACAGGAGGATTACTACCAAGAATGATAGTTGTGTTTGGTTTATTGCAAGATAAGATTCTTCTTAAGAGTTTGGTGATAAAGAAATGCCTTGGTCATTTCTTTCCTTTTTGTCAGGTCTATTTGTTGTGGTTCCACAACTGTTCTTCCCTTTGTCCACTTGGCCAAGGGGCCCCCCTTTATTTTTTTTTCATCTTCATTGGTTTGTCCCCCTTTTGTCCTTTTCTTTGTCTGCCTATCTGTCTATCCCTACCAGAGGCTCTTTTCAAAAAACTCTAACTTTCACACTCTCACACTTTTGGGGTTCTCCTAACTCTAAAAGTGCAAAACTTTGATGCCACCTACATAGAAAAGTTGTTTGGTTTTCATATTTTCAGCCTTGTCAGACAATAGGACCTCCAAAAGTTTGAAAGTTTGACTCGAGTCAAAAGGGGTTCGGACTTTCACACTTTCAGTGAGTCAAAGGTCATGTGTCTTTCAGACCTCTGAAATCCTGAAAGTTTGAAATTTTGATGCCTCAAAGACTGGAAAGGTGACTAACGTCACCTAACATCACCTTCCCTAAGAGCCTATTTAAGGTGCATTAGTGATCTTTTTAGTAACGTATGCTTATTGTTGACTTGGATTTTCGGAGTGAACGTACTTTTTTAGCCTCCTATCTTTTTTGAGTGCTTGGATATTCGATCATTTGGGTTCTTCATGCCTTCTTGCTTCACCCTTGAGGTGGGGCCTTTTTCTGCCTTGTTTTCTTCATTTTTTAGCTATTTTTTTGTGTTTTTTGTCTTCTAGGGTTTAATTGTCAATCCAGTTAGTTTTTTTTTTAGTTTTTTTAGTTTGTTGGTCACATTGACCCTGTCTAAGGTCTCAGAGTTGTCCTTCTTGGTCTTTTGAGGTGGGCTCATGGTCGAGCTTTCCTCAAAATTGAGTTTCAGAGCACAAGAGGGATTTTTTCACCCTTTCAGTTCTCTTGCAGAGTCCTCTTTCAAAGTTTCAAACTTCCGCTCTCTGAAGTCCTCGTGAACTTAAACCAAATGCCAAACTTCAAACTTCAAGCTTCACATTTTTGGATTTTTGGACACTGACATAAACACATAACCTTCACTCCCTAAAACATCATGGATACCAAAAACCAACGATCCAATAAACTCATTTCAGAGGATCAGACTTTTGGAGTTTGACCTATGTCCTGACCTTGCTGACATTTTGCTCTTTCAGAGCTTCAGACTTGTCAAACAACATATATCTCTGAAATGCCAAAATTTTGAAGATCTGAAATACTGAAGGAATTGTTATTAAAACATGATCACTTTTCACTATTTTGGCCTTATAGAGGCCAAGGATTATTTTGGAGTCCAAACCTCTGAAACCTTGAAAGTTGATTTCTGAGCCTTTTTTATGTCTTAGACTTTTGGGTTTTGATTGTTTCAGGATTTCATCTCATTTATTGCTTAAAATAAGATGATTTCTTCTTATGACTATTACTGATTCTTGCTTGTTCCTTTGTAGAATGGTAGAGAAGATTATCTCACCATCCATGAAATACCAATTCAAGGGATACCATGCACCTTCAAAGGTGGGAAATCTCCACAACAAGATAACAGATACTGATATTGGCAATGTCAACTAGAACGATTACCTTGTCGAATATGCCCAACCAGTAGGAAAATCAGAGGACTACACTTCACTAGTGTATTCAAGCTTGGTGAATGCAATGACATGTCTTGTTTCAATCCTCTCATCTGATATGATTGTTAACTTTCCCCAACACTATCTACCAGATGAGAGACTAGTCAAGAATACTATGGGAGAAGTGGTCCTAGACTTAAGGTCAGCCAACATTGAAGACGTCTTCCATTTTCCTAAAGGGATAGATATATTTTATGCACTCTCCATAAAAAAGGGCATGTGTTTCTTCAACTCTGATATTCAATTGTCGTATGAGATTGTCAACACTAATTACTTGATGCAATCTCTCCTAAAGAAAAAGTTGGATAACATATACATGAGGAGAGGGTACCTAAAAGAGGACATCCAAGTTGCTATGACAATGATAAGAAGGGTATATAGCCTCCAAAATTCCATCCACCTTGAGCCTTGGATAGTCCTGCTAATTGAAAAGATCAAAGGAAGAAAAGGGGCCACCATCCTCAGTGATAACTTGGACAAGTAGCTTACCTTAATAAAGAATGACCTCCACTTCTACATGACTTCATATGTCATGTATTTGCTTGCTATTAGGGTAGTATATTTGGATCTTTTTAAAGTTGGTGCCACGAGTCAACCCAACGCTTGGCCATTCATAGTGTACTCCTAGGTCATAAGAAAGGAGCACCTTGGGGAAGACAACTCAGAGTACAAAATTGTTAATGATACATTTTACTTTGCAATCATCCATTCTATAGAGGGTGATTATGCTAAAAGATTATCAAAAGAATCTACAACAAAGGTAAAATCCCTAGAGATTTATTATATTCAATTAAAAACCTTCACGTACATAAGGGTGGTGAGGAGTAATCTTACTCCAAATAAGATACCAAGGTACGTGTCAGATAGGGTTATCCTATTGGAAATGTCTCAGAAGCTCTCCAATGCCTATGAACACATAAAGCACAAGAAGAAACATTTTTGGGAATTCCCTATCTCAATCAATCCCCATTCCTTATATGACATGAAGATCTACAAGTCCTTGGTGTTTGAATGGGATGAGTGCCCCCTCTAGCACTTTAATTTGATAAGGACAAGATTTGATCCCATCAATACTTATAGATGCATCATGGGAAGGCACTATATAGGACCATTGTATGAATTGCATTGATGACTATGAAGTCAGGATCCATGACTACTGTCAGATGACTCTAGAGCTGACACAAGATGTCTTACTCCTTTGCATTCCACCAAAGGTGTGGGATATAGATACTGGGGATTTCTTGGACCCTTTCTATAATCAGGATAAAATCTATGCAAGGGCCATACTCAATGCTGAAGTTGATAAGGAGGAGAATGATGACATTAACTTCAAGGCTCAACATGTCATTAAAACAAAAAAATCTTGGATTTCCCGACCCTTCAAGATAGATCCAATGCCAATGAAGGAAATTACCCCAACTTCTAAGGAGAAGAAAAAGGGAGAGAAGGTACTCATGCCTCAAATAAAGGGAGCTACCCCGCAAAGGCCAGAAATAGTATATAGGCATGGACGCCCAACATCATATGGGTTCAACCCTAAGGCTAAGCAATGAGGACCCAAATGATGGGAAGCATAGATCCACCTAATGCTCAGTCTTCCAGTAGCTAAGAGCAAGCTGATGTTTTGAAGAGAATACCAAGGGTTAAAATCACAAGGCCCAAAGCTATTGGTGTGGAAAAGGGGAAAGTCAACAAAAGAAAGAGATCATCTACATCCCTACACTTGGAAAAAGTGTTGGAAGAGGAGGATGAGGAAGAAGAAGATCAGGTTCCTCTGGCCCAAAGGACTCGATCAGGAGCCTTCTTGAAGAAAAGAAAATTTCAGTAAGAGGAGGTGCAAATCAATGTTGATGCCGAGACCCAAGAGGAAGAGGTCAATCGACATGATGCCTTGGGAGATGATGAATTCTATGTGTCATATTTTGAGGGTCTCTATGGTTTCAAAGAGTAGATGTCAGTACAAAAAATTCTTGCTGCATGACCTCCTATTCAAGAACATCTGCCTTTCACATTTTCTCCCCCTCTAACACAATTCATTGCTTACAATCTGAAAAAGACTACATAAGAGTCAATGATGGAGGATGAATCATCTCAGCAAGCACCTTAGGATACGGAGGATGAGCCAATGGAAGTAGGTGAAGGTGAGTCGAAAGAGCCATAGAAGGGGTTACCTTGGAAGAGGATACTAAGAAAACTCCTTCTCAACCAACACCACAAGTTCCAGTTCCTCCACTTCCAAAAGCTGCACTCCTAACTCAAGTTTTACTTCCACTCTAGACTCCACCTATCCAACTCCCAAATCCAACCCCTCCTCCGATACATATGTTTGTGCCTCTACCATCTTTACCTTCACCAACTCTTATTGCTCCAACCCCTCCTCCTGTTCCCACTCAACCTCTAGTTCATGATCCTACTCCTTCTCAACCAGCACCTCAAATGCCTATTCCTCCACCACCTATGCCTACTCCTCTACCATAGCATCCCATACCTTCTTATGAGGCAACCTAGCAAGGGGAATAGGAGCAAGAAAAGGACACTATAGAAGAAGAGAATGCCCCTCTTTAGGAGAGTTAAATCAATGAGCAATCGAGAGAAGAAGAAAAGGAAGAGGAGGTAAGAGAAGAATAAAGAGAAGAGGCACCAGAACAAGAACAAGAACAAGAATAGGTGACCTCAATTTTAACAATAGAATATGAGTCAATAAGTGCCTTCACCAATCCAACCTGGTTCACCAAACAAATACAACCAAGGGTAAGGGTATACACAGATGAAGAGGACATTGATATGGCAGTGGTAGGCCAAGATTTACACCAAGGAGAATCAAGTGCCTGAGAAAGGACTCTTTCTTATGTAATGAAAGATCATAGGGGTAGGTGGAAAGCATAGGTGGTGGTGCCAATGATTGACACCGACATGGCCAACATAACTCCCAAATAATATGTCTTCAAAGAAGTAGATCTGGGTGAGACAACAAGGGAAGGGATTAAAACACTGGCCACCTTGGGACTAAAGCATGCTTTAGGATTTATGGATAAACATGAGGAGAAAATTAAATTTTTGATGGAATAGAATGAGGTGATGAATATATTTACTCCCGAGATGCCTGAAGACATCCCACATTCTTTTATTCATGCTTGTTCAAATTGGAAGGCCGACTTTGAGGAGTTCAAAAGGATTTCCTTAAGGATAATTTTGAGACCCTTCAGAGGTATTCTTTGAGAGATCACCAAATTGGTGGACATGATCAGTGATGGGGAAGGACTAGAGGCACAAGTTGACAAATGGAAGAAGGTTCTTGATGATCTCAAAATAATAAGGAAGCAACGCTTCTAGATTTTAGTAAATATTTATGAAGGATCGGAGCTAAATAATTTGGAGGAATGGATCAAAGATATAACTAAAGCCTTGAACATCTATCAGAAGTGTTTAAGTGGGATTAATAAAAAGAGAGATGAAGGGATGATTTGGATGGAGGAATTACACAAATTCTTCGAAGGTTTAGACTTGGATTTGTATGATGATGATGATTTCCAAACCATGTACCTAATAAAGGACATCATGCATTAATTCATGGATATATTCAATGGTGTGAAGACAAAGGATGACCTCTAACAAATGTTTATGAAAAGGAGAAGATGCAAAAGATGCAAGCTCGAGAAGAAGAAATATTAGCTTTTTCTATTGAACTGGCCGCCTTCTGAGAGAAGCAACATGAAAACCTTGGAAGTATCCAAATGGTATATTTTTAAGAGGTCCATGAGATAGTAGAAAGACTCTGGAAGGTGAATCCAAAGATCCTTCCAAGCGGCTAAGTATTCAGTTTTGGACTTAGCGAATTTTTGCATAAGAGAGATTTTTTGACACTTAGTCAAATTTTTTGTTAGAAAGTAAAGTCCACCAAGATAACTAAGAGGGGGGGGGGGGGTGGGGAATCAATTATCAGATAAAAAAAACTTATAATACCATTATCATATTTCAACCATGTAACCAATATAAACAACAACCTTAGCAATATAAACATATATAATAACACAAGATATGTTGACTAGGGAACCTCTTGATCAGAAAGTAAACCTCGGTGGGGATGGTACCCACAAAAGATGTACTAATATGAAGATTCCTTGTGAGAGGATGGACTCTTTTAGGAGTCTTATGAAATAAATTCAGTACATATCGCTCCCTGTTAGGAGACTTTGAATCCCTGTTAAAAGATTCTAACCCAGTTAAGAGTTATGGAAGGTAGAAGGACCCACTATCCAAACAGCTTCAAGGGAAAGATCATTGAACTCACTATCCAATTGATCTTTGTATTATCCAAATAGAACAGTACCAACAATTACTGATCTTAGCAACGTATCTTCACTCTTTTGACTATGCCAAACCGCACCAATTGTTCCACCAGATCTCAATATCGGATCTACTTAATTCTCATATCCTCTTACAATATTATATCATTTCTCATTCCACACTTCTATATCAAATCAAGGAAAACAATCCTTCCTTTATACCGCACTCAAATAATTTACAATAGAGTCGTCCAACTAGGCTTAACCATTACAAAAATATAAATCATTACACGTAACATAATATTTCATAACCATAAAATTGTCAGCTTCCAAACTAAATATTTCTTCACACGTGTGACCACTGACTATGTTGTCTCATCCAAGTCACCTTTGAAATATCATCAACCTCTGTTCAACTTCGCATGTCCAGATTCTATCCCGATTAGGAGATATAATCCAGTTATCACAAACTGCTTCTCAGGAACACTGTAAAAATATTATTTCCACTAAATTACACATAATTGTCGTGAATAATTGAATTTCCATATGTGCTCTTAGACATAATCTTAGGACACAGTATAGAACACTTCCTTAAATCTGTATAGATTGATCTGCAATTATCCATGTGCGCTAATACAAATATTGTCTACTTCTTTGCTAATCTTCAGTAAATCAATGTGTTGACATCAATGACAAACACAGTCATGAATGCAAAATACAACTACTATAGAATGACTCTGAATACTCCCCCATAGGACATATTCATCATTCATTCCTAATAATCTCCCCCATTGGAATTTATGGCACCATAGATGAAAAAATCCAAGTTCTATGAATACCAAATTGTAACACTATTGTTCTCCATTATCTTTTCAAATCCTCTTCATCAATCAAATCACCAAGTGTTTTTCATTATTTTTCATGTATCTTTCTCCCCCATTGACATCAATGACAAAGCAAGCATCAATATGTCAATCCACAAGCTCTAATGTCAAAAGACACTATTCATAAAATACATTCATTAGAGTCCTTCATGAATCAACTCAGAAACACACATACTCCCCCATAGAGGAAGTATCAACATATAGTCTAGAACAAATAGAGCTCTTATACCACTAGACTGATGAAAATTTCTACATCACTACTCAAAAGTAGGCTAGGGAATAACCCCAAGAATACCTCTCAAATACTCAAATGTATCCTTAGGTAAAGGATTTGTAAATATATCTAAAATCTTCTCTTTTGTACTAATATACTCAAGTCTGACTTATTTTTCTACAATTTTTTCTCTTACAACATGACACTTGATTCCAATATCCTTCAACATTTGTTTCATCCATATTATCTGATTACAATTATTTTATGCTACTACATATTCTACTTCTACTGTGCTTTGTGAAATACAATTTTGTTTCTTACTCAGCCAAGAAACCAATCTTCCTCCAAGAAAAAATGCTCCACCACTTGTACTATTTTTTTCATCAACACTACCTCCCCATTTTGCATCTGTATATGAACATAGGGTAACATCATCTAATTTATCATACCATAATCCATAGTCAATTATGCCTTTCAAATACCAAAATATTCTTTTTACTGTTGCATAATGTGACTCTTTAGGATCAACTTGAAATCTTGCAACAATTCCAACTGCATGTGATATATCTGGTCTTGTATGAGTTAAATACTACAATCCTCCAATCATGGATCTCTACTTTTTTTCAACTACAGGAGTTTCATCTATGCTAGATAACTTATGACCAGTTACCATAGGTGTGCCAACAGGCTTACAATTTTCCATTCCAAATCTCTTCAACAAGTCTTTTAGATATTTTGTTTGACATAAGAAAATACCATCACTATTTTGTGCTATCTATAATCCTAAAAAATATTTCATTTCACCAATCATGCTCATCTCAAATTTTGTCTTCATTTGATTAGTGAATTTATCACTAGCTTCATCTTCTCCTCCAAAGATAATATCATCAACAAAGATAACTACAATCAATAAACCATTCTCAATCTCTTTCAGATACAAATTAATGTCTACAGTGCCTTTAGTAAATCCTAATTTTATCAAATATTTATCTAATCTTACATATCATGTTCTAGGTGTTGGCTTTAGTCCATATATAGCTTTGTTAAGTTTACATACCATATCTCCTTCTTGAGTTAATGAAAAACCTTCAAGCTGCTCAATGTAGACTTCTTCCAATTCTCCATTCAGAAATGTAGATTTCACATCCATTTGATACACTTTGAATTTCTTATAAGCTGCATAAGCCAAAAACATTCTTATCGCTTCAATTCTTGCTACAGGTGAAAAAGTCTCTTCATAATCAATTCCTTCTTATTGCGAGTATCCTTTTGATGCAAGAGCATCCTAGGATTCTTGGAAATCCTATATCAACCAAAAATGTGTTTGTCTTTGAAGGTAGATTGCTAGTCTTGATCTTAGTTTGTGGAGTACTTTCTTGGTTTGGGAGATTGGTTACTCGATTTCTATGGTTACCGAAGTTTCTCGATCTCTGAAAAATGCTCGATAACTAAAGGTGTTCATTCACTAGCACTTGATGATAACTACATTGCTCAATCATGCTTGGCATGGTCGGTTGAATGACACTCAGTTATTTCCTTTGTTGCTCGGTGTTCTTGCTTACCGATTGGATTGTTTGGATGGATCAGCTTGGCCGACTGGTTCCATTTATTTGGGTCATGCTCCTTGAGTTATGGTCTGACCATTGGATGTGTGGGGACCTAGATCTGGCATGTTACATTCTTCTTTGTGGATTTGATGACCGTTTGGGGCCATCTTGGAGAGTTTATTTATTTGTAAGGCTATTTGAGAGCTGACTGATGTTTTGGCATTTAATATTTGTATATCCTGTAGAGCCAACTTGTGGCTAGGATTTAGTATTTAAGTAGATGCTTGGGTAGTTGTTTAGAGAGGGGATGTTAGGAGTGGAATTTAGTAGCCTACAAGCTTAGGAACAGGAAGATTGCTTGGAAGTTTGAGTACAAGTTTAGATCTTTCCTGTGTGCCTACCAGTGTGTTGCGTGTTGCAGACCTGGACTAGCTAAATACTGATTTTATGGAAAACATTTGGATCTTATGAGATCTTGTAGACTGTGACTTTCTTTTTATCTGGCCATAACCGGGAAGGCCTTACAGCTCAGCACATTTCATGTAATCAGTGATTTGATGAATAAATATTTATGTTCTATACCAGATTTGTTGTTGTTGTTGTGTATTTCTATTGCGTATTGGTTTGGCTACAAGGTCAATTAGTCCTTCATTGGATTCCCCAACCTTGACTGCATCAGGTGGTATCAGAGTGAAGTTTGTTCCTATTTGAGCAAAGTTTGTTCCTATTGGAGCCAAGTGGATCTTGTGTGTTTGTGTCTAGATCTTGATTTGAAGATGCCTCTGAAAAGAAATCGTGAGATCTCAAAGCAGGAGGAAGCTACTGGAGACTTTAGTCTTGAAGATTTTAGGGCTTTGTAGAAACAAGTGCAAGATCTACAAGAGGAATTAAGAAAGAAGAAGCCTACCTTGAAAGAGGATAGTGATGATGAATCTGAGGAGGAAGATCATTTTGAAGAAGATGTAGAAGAAGCTAGAGATCCTGAAGAGAATAGAATTTTGAAAGCTATGTTTAAGATTGGGAAAAGACCTAAGATTGAAGTTTATGCATTTTCTAGAAGCCTTAGGCTAGAAGAATTGATTGATTGGATTAATGGGATAGATGAATACTTTGAGTATGAAGAAATAGAAGATCTTGATAGGGTTAGATTTGCAAAGACTAAGTTGAAAGGTCATGCAAATATTTGGTGGAGAGAAGTTTAGTTGGAAAGAGATAGAAGAGGAAAGGAAAATTTCATTAAATGGAACCAAATCATTAACAAGTTGAAGAAGCAATTCATTCTGGTGGATTATGAATTGGACATGTTTAAGAAGATGCAAGCTTTGAAGCAGACTAACAAATCGGTGGAGTATACCGAGGAGTTTTACAAAATCTTGATTAGGACTGGTCATTCTGAAGCTAATAAAGAGAAGGTTGCTAGGTATGTCTATGGTTTGAGACCTAGTATTCAAGAAGAATTACTTATTGTTCAGATGAAAAAAAATCAGTGATTCTTATTAGATGGCATTAAAGATTGAAGAGAAGCTGAATAAGAAGTTTGAAGGAAGATATAACAATAGGAACTAAGGAGGTAAAACTAGTGAGATAGTTGCTGAAGGAAATATGATAGAGAATCCTAAGTCTGATGTGGGATCTAGCAGTAATCAAGGTACTAATAATTTCAATAGTGGACAGAGAGGAAGGTGGAAGAATGAGTTCATCGGTACTTGTTATAACTATGATGAAGCTGGTCACAAAAGTTTTCATTATCCTAAGAAGAGGGTGGCACTAACTGCTGAAGAAGATATTGTGAATGTTGTAGAAAAGGTGAGACACTTATCACTAGGAGATTAGCTTCATGTGTCTAGGAACCGGTGCAAAGAAGGAATTTGTTTAGAACTAGATGTAAGTGCAAGGATAAGGTATGTAATGTCATAGTTGATGGTGGCAGTTTTGAGAACTTTGTTTCAAATGAAATGGTTTGTAAGTTAAATTTGGAAAGAAGTAAACATCCTAATCCTTATTAGATTAGTTGGATACAAGATGTTTCTAAGGTTAGAGTTGAAGAACAATGCTTGGTTAATTTTCAGATTGGATCTTACCAAGATGAGATATTGTGTGATATATTGCCTATGGATTCTTGTCATCTATTTCTTGGTAGACCTTGGCAATTTGACATAAATGTTTTGTTTGATGGTTGTGCTAACACCTATGTGGTTAGGCATGAAGGATCAAGGCATAAGTTGTTACCTTTACAGGAGACAGGGGTTAAGGGATGTGGAGTTATTAGGTGTTGTCCTTATGAAAAATCTCAGGAGAAGAGGATGGATGAACCTATTCCTACAAAGCCTGGTTTGAAAGAGAAGGAGAATCATATATCTGAAGAGTTTGTTGAGATTAAGAGGTAGATGATATTTTTGACATAGATGGTACAACAGATGATAACATTCATGAAATAGAGACATGCAGATGATACTGAGTTGATTGAAGAGTCTAAAGAAGATGGTGTTTACCGAGACACTGATGTGATTGGCAGTGGTCAGAATTGGTTTCTATCAGTTGCCGACCAAAAGGATAAGAAAAGTGGAAAGTAGAAGAACTTGTTGCAAGGAGGAATGAATGAAGTGAAGACTAATTGGAGTAAAGGACAAGAAGAGATATGGGTGAAGAACAAATTCGGCATACCTGCTCTAATTCCCTTGAGACATCCCTAATTTCCTTATGAGAAAATCTTTCTTACCTGGGGTTTTTGATGCAGGAGCATCCAATGATTCTTGGCAATCCTGTATCAACCAAAAATATTTTTGTCTTTGAAGGTAGATTGCTAGTTTTGATCTTAGTTGGTGGAGTACTTGCTCAGTTTGGGAGACTAGTTGCTCAGTTTCTATGCTTATCGAGGTTGCTCGGTCTCTAAAGAATGCTCATTAACTGAAGGCATCAGTTCACTGGTACTTGGTGATAACTATGTTGCTCAGTCATGCTTGGTGTGGTCAGTTGACTAGCGCTCAGTTATTTCCTTTGTTGCTCGGTGTTCTTGCTTACCAACTGGATAGTTTGGATGGATCAACTTGGCCTATTGGTTCCATTGATTTGGGTCACGCTCCTCGAGTTATGGTTTGACCATTGGATGTGTGGGGACCTAGATCTAGCATGTTGCATTCTTCTTTGTAGATCTGATGACCGTTTGAGGCCATCTTGGAGAGTTTATTTATTTGTAAGCCTATTTGAGAGCCGAATGATGTTTTGGCATTTAGTAATTGTATATCCTACAGAGATGACTTGTAGCTGGGATTTAGTATTTAAGTAGATGCTTGGGTATTTTTTTAGAGAGGGGATGTTAGGAGTGGAAGTTAGTAGCTTGCGAGCTTAGGACAGGAAGATTTCTTGGAAGTTTGAGTACAAGTTTAGATCTTTCCTGGGTGCCTACTAGTGTGTTGTGTGTTGCAGACTTGGGCTAGTTGAATACTGATGTTGTGGAAAAGATTTGGATCCTACCAGATCTTATAAACTATGACTTGCTTTGTATCTAGTTGTAACTGGGAAGGCCTTACTGCTCAACACATTGCATGTAATTGGTGGTTTGATGAATAAAGATTTATTTTCTATATCAGATTTGTTGTTGTTGTTGTGTATTTCCACTGCGTATTGGTTTGGCTGCAAGGTCAGCCAGTCCTTCATTGGATTCCCCAACCTTGACTGCATCACCTTTACATACCAATCTTACATTTTTTCTTACAACTTCACCTTGTTCATTCATCTTATTTCTGAATACCCATTTAGTTTCCTATAACATTTTTATCTTTAGGTCTAGCGACCAATTCCAAAGTCTCATTCTTCTCAATTTGATCTAGTTCTTCCTTAATTGTTTGAATCCAATTTTCATCTTTACAAGCTTCATCTATAGTTTTAGGTTCAATTTGAGAAATCAAATATAGTTCTTCTTGTACCTTATTTCTTGTCAAAACTCATTTTTCTATGCTCCCAATAATTTGATCAACAGGATGATTCCTTGCTAGATTCTTATTAGGTGTCATTGTTTCAGTTCTTGCTTCAACTCTGTGTTCTAATCTTGGTTCTTCTCTTATGTCCTCAATATAACTGTCATTCTACAAATCATTGTCAGTTTCATAAAATAATTTAACATTTTCTTGATCAATTCTAGGGTGAACTTCTTCATCTGATTCATAATCAAGTATTATTTCCTAAATTTTGAACTTCTCATCAACTTTAACATTTGCACTCTCAACAATAGTCTTAGTTCTTTTATTGAAACATCTATAAGCTTTTCTTTTCAATGAATAACCAAGAAATATACCTTCATCACTTCTAGGATCAAACTTACCAATGTCATCATCTCTCTTAATATAACATTTGCTTCCAAAAATTATGAAATACTTAACTGATGGTGCATGTCCAAACCATAATTCATAAGGTGTCTTGTTTGTGTCTGCTATGATTTCTCTTAATATAACATTTGCTTCCAAAAATTATGAAATGCTTAACTGATGGTGCATGTCCAAACCATAATTCATAAGGTGTCTTGTTTGTGTCTGCTATGATTTGTACTATGTTCATTGTATATACTATTGTATCCACCGCTTCTCTCCAGAATGTCTTCGCTATATCATTCTCAAATAACATAGCTCTTGTTGCTTCAATTACTGATTTGTTCCTTCTTTTTGCAATACCATTTTGTTCAGGTGTTCTAGGAGCTGAAAACTATCTCTTAATACCATTCACTTCACAAAAAGTATTAAATTCCTTAGAAGTAAATTCTCCACCTCTATCAAACCTTAAACATTTAATCTTCATTCTAGATTCATTCTCAACTTTGTTCTTAATCAATCTAAACTTGTCAAATGCTTCAGATTTTTCTTTAAGAAATGATATCCACATCATTCTTGTAAAGTCATCAACAAAAATCATAAAATACCTTTCACCATAGAATCCTCTAGTCCTTGTGGGACCGCTCAAATTTGTATGAACAATTTCCAATTTTGCTGCTATAGTGAACTTCTTACTTGGAAGTAACTTCTTTTCTATTTAGCCATAACACATTCTTTGGATATCATGTTAGTAAGTTTCATATTCTTAGAAAAATCTCTTACTACGAATGTAGTACTTACTTTCACAATGTAATTAAAATTTATATCACAAAACCTTTTGTGCCATAACCAACTGTCATTAATTTTAGTAATCAAACATGTCTTCTCAATAGGATTCAACTGAAATACATTACCTATGTGTAAAGAATAAAATAATATAATAATAATATGGATGGTGATGATATGATATCCTTTACATTTAGAAAGAATTGGGGAAGGTAAGATTCTCTTCTTAATCCCAAATTCCCAAATGAAAGATCCAAATTGATTAACCACAAGAAAATGGTCAATACATAAATGAATCAATCGATTAGTAATAAGAATAAAGAGGAAAACCTTACATTCCATTTTGGAAGAGAGTATTGAAATTAATTGAAGACAAATACTAACCTCAAAGTATAGCAGATCTGGAAATTTCTATTTTCTGGTGTCTATATTGAGTTTCTGTAAATTCTACAACCGGATTTGGAACATAAACATGAAAATGGAGAAAACCCAAAAATCTTTTTCTTTTCTGAGCCAGGTTGACCTTGACCCCTCCATGTCAGCCTTGACTTGCACTACTCTGACGGAAATTCTATTTGCGGATCCCGAAAGTTTTTTGAAAAGGGTATCCGAATCTGCTCTGTAATTTTTTGTTTTGCACATGCACCTGCAAGAAAAATGGTTTTGTTGTTTGGATGGGGGGTTTTCCTTGGTCAAACCCCAATTTTGGAATTAACCTTGGAATAGAATTGAAATTGTAGTAATAAACAAAGTAAATAGAAAAATTCACCTTACTTATGTTGAAACCCTTGTGGAGGATTTGAATCCTTGAATCCAGAAGTATGGATGCTCGAAATGGATGTAGAATTGTAGGATGTCTCAAAGAAATTGCATTTAGATCTTCAACACTAATCTTGAATGGATCTTGGAATAGGAAGAATCTTGAATGGATATGGATGAAGAAATCTTCAACAAGAGAGCTCCATAGAGCTTGAATCCTTCAATGGCTACCAATGGATCTCCTTGATGAATTGAATCTTGAAAGCTTGAACACTTGAATGCTTGAATGTTTGAATTCTTTAATGCTTGAATTCTTCCTTTCTCCTTCTTGCTTTCTCTCTTCAATATCATGTTCTTGGTTGCCAAAATGAGAGGAAAAGGCTTCCTTATATACTAGTCTAGAGCACAAACTTATAGAGAGGTCGACATATGAGAAATAAATTCCCATTAGGCTCATACCCCTAGGAGTGGACCTAAATTAAATACCTTTTAAAATTCACCATTTCGAAGCCCAAAACAACCGACCCAGAAGTGGGAAAAGAAATCTTTTCAAACCCCGACATCCAAAAATCTTTGAAATTTGAAATTTAAACGTAAAGGTCGACCATGACCTAGGTCAGGGTTGAGGTTGACCATGACCTAGGTCAAGGTTGAGGTTGACCTTGAACCTAAGGTCAAGAACCTCAAAATTACAAATCAAGATGCCAGAAATAGGTAGGAAAGAAGTGGAAAATAGGGCAGGATAGGGGAAAAAATCTAGATCCAAGTCAAAGACCCATTCAAGGCATTTGACATCACCCCAAACCACTTACTCAGAGGGATAAACCAATCCTAAATGGAAGTGCTTTCATTTTATGATGATACATTTAGCCCCCACTTTAGCAAGAGTATGGACTTGATGCAAACTCTTGGTAAATGAGATCACAAAGAAAAAGAAAATCTTATTGAAATTAAAGGGACAAAGAAATCCTCAAGCCCCCAAGGACTCAAGTCTTTGTCAACCCCAAGATTACAATAAGAGAGACATCACTAGAAAAAAGAGAGAAGAGGATGTAATTACCTCACCCAATGAGAGCTTATGTCCCATTTTGAATCACACAAGGAAACATCACAACTAGAAAGATGGAGTTAAACCGCCTAGTGAATGTGGCTACTCACTAGTCAATCCATCAAGGATTCACCCTCAGGGATATTCTATTCCAAAAGAATAAAGCCAAAACAAGAGAGATCCATTCTTAAGGACACTTCCGACCTTAAGGGATCAAAACTTGTCAATTGAAACAGGAGGGATCAAGAGATCCTATAAGGTAAAAATCCATGCTTTAAGGATTAGTCTCTAATCCATAAAGGGAGAAAAGTTTTGAAATTTTTTTTGAAAGTGTGTGTGTGAAAAAAGTGAGCAGAGTATATGCCCCCACATTAAAGTCATTGCTAACACTTTAATAGGAGCAATGGCTTGAACGGAAACATAAACAATCCACTGATTATGTTTCCACTATGAGATGCCCCCAAGGGAAGACAAATCAAGGGAAATACCACATAAACATATAGAGAACACATAAGGGATCTACCTACCATGGGGTCAGTATGATCATAAGATTATATATATATATATATATATATATATATATATATATATATATATGATATTATTGCAAATGAATTGACATCATTCCCCAAAGAAAGTAAAACTACAATCACAATGGAGGAAAGAAAATGAAAGAGTTACAAAGAAGAGTCTTTTTGAACCACAACATGGAGACCAAAAAGAATCAATGCTACCAAGTCACACATCCAAGCGGACTACACAAGCAAAACATTTACAAAACAATAGAACATGTACAACATAACATGAAAACAACATATAGAAGAATAGAGATACATATAGAGGAATAGTACAATAGATTCGATTCCTTTATTACCTTGTACCAACAAAGTAACAAGGGTCGTATAAAAGAATCTAACAAAAATTTAGCAAACACATTACAGGAGAAACACAATACAATAGGCAAATACACAAAAAGCTACCATGGAGGACAATCCAATCACGCACATTTCCTACTCTCCCCATCTCGATCTATATCATTTAGGTAAGGTGGGAAACTTGCAAGAGGGACTATATCTAACATAATAGGAATAATAGCTAGTTCCAAACAAGGATCCTCTTGAGAATTGTGATGTTTGATACTAGGTGTAATTATCAATTGTGTTGAAAGCATATTAGGTAAATCGATATCAATGTCAATAGTCTCATATTCATCATTATTATATTTAGGATCATCAAGAGTATCTTCTTCATCAAGATTAATCGAAATAGAATCTAAGATATGAATAGAATCATCATAATCATTCATCTTAACATCATTATTAACATTAACTTCTTCCAACACATCAGGCATAGGCTGGTCAAAAGAAGGTAAAGAACTTTGAAGAACAGAGGCATGGGCCTTAGCTTGAGCCTGATGCTTCTTATGATGTTCATTGGTAGATCGGTTACATTTTGTCTTGTTTGAAATAGGTTGAGAACTAGGAGGAACAACCACTAGTTCCTTTGCAAATTCTATAGGAGGATTAGTAGGATTCTCTATAGGCTAAAAGAAATACTAGGAGCTTGATTAATAGAACTAGAGGCAATGGGTAAAGGAGGTATGGAAGGCGTAGGCAAAAGACCATGGTTAAGATCCATCCAAGGCATGCTTAACTCAACAATCTTGTGATTCTTATAGGCTTGATGTGATCAAAAAATGTTATTAGGTCGAGAAGGACATGAATTAGGTAATGAAGGCCAAATTAAGTCAAGGGTAGCACAATCCCTAGGCCTAGAAGGTGATATAAACTATGATTAATTGTTTTCACTTCTTCATCATGAATAAATTTAATACACTTATGGATAGGAGAAGAAACGACATGCATGGAATTCAACCAAGGAAAACCAAGATTAACTTGAAATTGATCAGAAGTAGGGACAACCACAAAGGTAGTTTCCACAACTTTACCACAAAGTTCAACAGGCAAGTTAATAGAACCAAATGATGGATAGAGAAAACCATTACAAGTTTGGATCCACACATTAGATGTATCATAACAATCACATTGTAAGTTTTTCATAAAAATCTTTTCTTCAGTAATGATATTGACTAAGGATGTAGGATCAACAAGACAACCACACGTAGGTATCTTAGAAATCCTAGCATAAATGTAGAGGGGACCATCAAGAGCTTTAATAGTCTTAGAATCATCAAAGGTGATCAAGAGTTCCCTAGGTCTTTTATTCTTAAGTTGTTTTCAAGGTTTAGGTTGAGGTTTCAGTTTAGGCTTAGGTTGAGGTGGAACTTGAAGTTGAGGTTGATATTGAGGCTGGGGTGGAGATTCAGGTTGAGACAAAATAACATGCTCCTCGTGGTTAACAATATGATTGAGATCATCCATATTTGAATCATAAAAAATATCCACAGAAGATGGATGAACAATCATATTAGTATCATGTGTAGGCAAAGGATTCATATAGATTTGGAGGTTTTGATTAGGAGGAGAGATAGATTTTTTCCCACTACCATCAAAATTATCAACAGATAAAGTATTAGAGTCAATTAAGTCTTGAACCTTATGTTTTAGAGAATAACACTTCTCAGTATCATGGCCATTCTGATGATGGTATTGGAAAAAGGCTTTGGGATCAAAGGATTTGGATGCCATCGTAGTAGGTAAAAGAGGTCAAATAGGAGGCAAAGTAATCATATTAGCATTCAACAATTTACTCATAATAGAATGTAAAGATCCAAAAAGAGGAGTAAACGTATGATTCAAATGAAAAGCAATGGACGTAGAAGTGGCATTGTTGGATGCAACAACAACTTGATCAACAATTGCAATTGCTTGCTTATTTATCTTGATGTAGTTGTTAGGTTTTTGAAACTTGTTGGGATTAGAAGCATCACTCTTATCAACTAGAATAGGAGCCATTAGAGTGTTGCTCTCAAATTGACTCACTTGTAATTGATAATGATGAAGCACTGCACAAAGTTGTTGAAAAGAGGTAAATTCAATAAGCAAAATCTTATCTCTAATATCCTTTTGTAAATTTGAAATAAACATATGTTGAATATCTATATCAGGAACAGGATAAGAAATTTGAGCATACAAATGCTTAAATCTACCAATAAATTCAGTCAATTTTTCTTTAGTATTTTGTTTACAATGCATCAAATCAGTTAAGGACACTTGCAGACCAATGTCATTTTGGAATTATTGGATAAAGACATTAGCAATTTTTGGAAAAGAATCAATAGAATAAGGAGGCGGGGAACAATACCATTTCAAGGCCTTATCATGAAAAGTTCTAGCAAACAAATTGGCTAAAATCCTATGGTCATGAGCATAATCACTAAAAAGGATTTGAAATTTTTTAACATGAGTGATAGGGTCTCCCTTACCATTGTAATTCTCAAGACAAGGTATATCGGCTTGCTGAGGAACATGAGCACGAATAATGTCTAGGGATAAAGGACTACCCATGTCACATGTAGGAATACTAAAATTGGATTGAGTTAAACACTCAAGTTGTTGTTGTGAGGAGGACACAATTTGAGCCAGACTAATGATTGTGGAATCATTAGAATAAATAGGAGGCATAGAAACATTAGAAACACTAGGGAAAGTGTAGGAAGCAACAGGAATAGAAGACACAATCAGTGGGACACTTGGAACCATAATTGGAAGAGGGTTGGAGTAGGTAAAAGGAATATTATGGTAAGAAGGTTATGAGGTAGGTAGAGACACCAGTGGAAAAATCATAGGAAGAGATGTAGTCACTAAAGGAGGAGTATAAGTAGGAATGCTAGGTAAAGGAATGAAAGAAGGTTCCACACTAGTGATAGGAGGAGTGAATCCTAAATCTTGAGCTTCTTGAGATAAAGGTTTGACATTTAAATGCACAAGATGAGTGATACCACATAAGAGATTAACACCTTTATCACTATCCCAAAGAAATTTCTTAAGAGCCTCTATAGCTTGAATAAAATCTTGATTATGGTTTTCTTGAATAAGCCAATTTGCCATTTTATCAAGTTCAATTGAAATTTTTTGGACTTGTTCAGGAGGAAATCCTAAAGCATCATCCTCATCATGAGATGAGTGAAAATATTTATGCTCCATAGTATGATTGGAATCATGAGTAATCAAATTGTCATCTAGGATCATAAGGAAAGGAGAGGAAGAATCAGGATCAAAGGAACCCATAAGTCTATGACTTCTTCTAACCGGGATATTATAAGTAGGACTAGAAGTAGTAAAGCTCATAAACCAATGCAATGCAAATGAACTAAATTAGGAAAACACAAGGCATGAACAAATAAATGTTTTTGTATTTTTTCTTTATATGATTTTTATTTTTTTTGAAATGTAAATGCAAGCACATAAAAGAAGGCTAATTTAATATACATGCAAGATCTAACATGAAGTGTAAATCTAACACCACAAAAGAAAGAGTTGTCATAAGTGGGTTCACCAAAATGTAAAGAATAAAATAATATAATAATAATATGGATGTTGATGATATGATATCCTTTACATTTAGAAAGAATTAGGGAAGGTAAGATTCTCTTCTTAATCCCAAATTCCCAAATTGATTAACCACAAGAAAATGGTCAATGCATAAATGCATCAATCGATTAGTAATAAGAAGAAAGAGTAAAACCTTACATTCCATTTTGGAAGAGAGTATTGAAATGAATTGAAGACAAATACTAACCTCAAAGTATAGCAGATCTAGAAATTGCTTCTTTCCGGTGTCTCTACTGAGTTTTTGGAAATTCTGCAACCAGAGCTGGAACAGAAACACAGAGATGGAGAAAACCTAGAAATATTTTTCTTTTCTAAGCTAGGTCGACCTTGACCCCTTTATGTCAACCTTGACCTGCACTACTCCGATAGAAATTATGTTCACAGATCCTCAATGTTTGTCGAAAAGGGTATCTGAATCTGCTCTATAATTCATTGTTATGCACCTGCACCTACAAGAAAAATGGTTTTGTTATTTTGATGGGGGGTTTTCCTTGGTCAAATCTTGGTTTTGGAATTAACCTTGGAATAGAATTGAAATTGCAATAATAAACAAAGTAAATAGAACAATTCACCTTGCTTATGTTGAAACCCTTATGGAGGATTCGAATCCTTGAATCCACAAGTATGGATGCTCCAAATGGATGTAGAATTGTAGGATGTCTCAAATAAATTGCATGTAGATCTTCAACACCAATCTTGAATGGATCTTGGAATAGGAAGAAGATTGAATGGATGTGGATGGAGAAATCTTCAACAAGAGAGCTCCATAGAGCTTGAATCCCTAAATGGCTACCAATGGATCTCCTTGATCAATTGAATCTTGAATGCTTGAACACTTGAATGCTTGAATGCTTGAATGTTTGAATGTTTGAATGCTTGAATGCTTCCTTTCTCCTTCTTGTTTTCTCTCTTCAATATCATGTTTCTTGGTTGCCAAAATGAGATGAAAAGACTTCCTTATATAGTAGTCTAGGGCACAAACTTCTAGAGAGGCTGACATATGAGAAATAAATTCCCATTAGGCTCATACCCCTAGGTGTTGACCTAAAATAAATACCTTTTAAGAGTCACCATTTCAAAGCCCAAAACAACCGATCCAGAAGCGCGAAAAGAAATCTTTTCGAACCCTGACATCTGAAAATCTTCAGAATTTGAAATTTAGACCCTAGGTCAGGGTCAAGGTCAACCTTGACCCAGAAGGTCAACCTTGACCCTTAGGTCAAGAACCTCAAAATCACATAGTAGGATGCCAGAAATAGGTGGGAAAGAAGTGGAAATTAGGGCAGGACAGGGGAAAAAAGCCAGATCCAAGTCAAAGACCCCTTTAAGGAATTTGACATGACCCTAAACCACTTACTTGAATGGCTAAATCAGTCCTAAATGGAAGTACTTCCATTTTTTGATGATACACTATGGTTCTTGATCTAGTTCCAATCATATTACCATTCTTATCCTTGATCACACAAGTCTTCTTAGTAAACCAAACTTGATATCCCTTATCAACTAAATTTCCAACACTTCAAAGATTATGTTTCAATCCATCCACAAAGTAAACATCATCAGTGTTAGTCTTTCCATCAAGAGTAATAGATCCTATTCCTTTTATCAAGCAAGGTGCATTGTTTCCAACTCTAACAATTCCTCCATCATACTTGTTAAACTTTATAAATTTCTTCATATCTCCAATCATATCATGTGAATAACCACTATCTATGATCGAATCAATTTTCTTTTCTACTTGAGAAACTAAAGCTTTTTCTTCTCTAACTTTAGTTTCTAAGTTTTCTTCTTTTATTGCTACAAATCCTATGTCATCACTCTCATTATCACTTTCACTAAATATTTTCTCAACGCTAGCCTCAAATTCCTCATCATTGGCATAGTAAAATTCTTTAGATCTTCTAGGTTTAAAATTCTTCTTATATTTCTTCACTGTCTTAGGGCATTTAGATGCGAAATGACCATATTCTTGACATGTCCAACATTTAAAGATTTTTTTACCTTCAAGTTCTCTTTTCATAAGCAAGGCAATTCATTCCTAAATCTTTCCATCTTCTTCAGTCTTAGATATGTTGCAACTAGCATAATCTCCACTAACACTTGTACTTCTTGACAAAGTAGGGTGATCACTAAGTGTGATGAATGTTGTCTCAATTCTAGGTAGATCTCTTGACTGTCTCAAGCCTATCTATGTTGCTTCTTATCTTCCAAGAAGAGTTTCTTTGGTAAACGTTTCAGTACAAGGTATAACTTGTTCAATCATCTATGATGTCTGCTTAAACATAGGGGTAAGTGTCTTTAAGATATTCCATATGAATTCATCTTCAGTTTTATTTCCTTCACAAGCTTTGATACTTGCAACAATCTCTGATATTCTACCAATATAACTTCTAAGAGATTCATCTTCCATCATCTTTTCATCTTGAAATAAATATATCCAATTCTATAATTTGAATCTCTTTGCATGCACATCACCTTCAAAAGTAGATTGTAAAGCTAACCAAATTTCATGAGATGTCCTTAGATTTTTTACCTGATTGTATTCATTCTCTGGAAGAGCTAACAAAAGTACTTCTCTGGCAAGTATGTTACACATGAATAGATCTCTTTCCTTTTCAGTACAATCTTCAAGTTTATCTTCTTCAATGATAGTCTTATCATCCTTTTTCATCAACCAATATCCTCGTCCTAAACATAGAAAATGTGTCTTCATCTTTTATTTCCAGCTATCATAGTTAACTCCATCAAATAGAGGGCTTTCTTGCCTGAAATGAGTCACCATAGATCTCCTTAAGTTGTTAAAATTTTCCTTCAAGGACCTCCTACTCTGATACCAATTGTTAGAAAGTAAAGTACACCAAGATAACTAAGAGGTGGGGTGGAATCAGTTATCAGATAAAAATAACTTATAATACTATTATCAAATTTCAACCATGTAATCAATATAAACAACCATAGAAAGATAAACATACACAATAACATAAGATATGTTGACTAGGGAACCTCTTGATTAGAGAGTAAACCTTGGTGGGGATGGTACCCACAAAAGATGTACTAATATGAAGATTCCTTGTGAGAGGATGGAATATGTTAGGAGTCTTATGAAATACATTCAGTACATATTAGTCCATGTTAGGAGACTTTGAATCCCTGTTAAAAGATTCTAACCTGGTTAAGAGTTATGGAAGGCAGAAGGACCCATTGTCCAAATAGCTTCAAGGGAAAGATCACTAAACTCACTATCCAACTAATATTTGTATTATCTGAACATAATAATACCAACAATTACTGATCTCAGCAACTTATCTTCACTCCTTTGACTGTGCCAAACCTCACCAACTGTTCCACCAGATCTCAATACCAAATCTTCTTAATTCGCATATCCTCTTACAATATTATATCATTTCTCATTCCACACTTCTATATCAAATCAAGGAAAAAAATCCTTCCTTTATATTGCACTCAAATAATTTACAATAGAGTCAGCCAACTAGGCTTAACCATTACAAAAATATAAATCATTACACGTTACATATTTCATAACCATATAAAACTGTCGGCTTCCAAACTGAATAATTCTTCACACATGTGACCAATGACTATGTTATCTCATCTAGGTCACCTCTGAAATATCATCAACCTTTGTTCAATTTTGCATGTCCAGATTCTATCCCGATTAGGAGATATAATCTAGTTATCACAAACTGCTTCTCAGGAATACTATCTGAATACTGTTTCCACTAAATTACACATAACTGTCATGAATAATTAAATTTTTGTATGTGCTCTTAGACATAATCTCAAGACACAATATAGAACAAGTCCTCAACTCCGCATAGCTTGATATGCAATTATCCATGTGCGCTAATACAAATATTGTCTGCTTCTCTGCTAATCTTCAATAAATCAATGTGTTGACATTAATGACAAACACAGTCATGAATGCAACATACAACTGCTACAGAATGACTCTGAATACTCCCCCATAGGATATATTCAATATTCATTCCTAACAATTTTTAGTTTAATATTTTCATCCTTTCAGCCTCCAATAGTCCAAAATTTTGCTCGGCATGGTGTTTTGAACTTAGTCACTTTTCGGAGTAGAGCTCATCACGAAATTTTTTTGGGTCGTCACTATCAAGAACTTCTAGTCTGCTACAATGGATTTCCAGTCTAATTGACCACATGTTTTGGGTCATTTTTGCATGCTTTGGGGATATCTTTCAATTAGAATCTTGAAGAGAAGCCATGATGAGGGTTTATGGGAAGAACTCCAAGTTTTGAAGAAAGATTATGAAGGAAAATGGTGAAACTCCAGAGCACATTTTGAGTTTTTTAACGCATCTTAGGCTTTGAAATAGTAATGCACCTGGATTAAATCTTTGCTAGATAGTTTAGGGTAGCTTTAAGAATAGTTTCTTTTCAATAAATCTATAGTTCAAATTTATTTCAAAGTTGCATGCGTAGTTGAAACCCTAGCTGCAAATTTATTTCCCTAAAGGGTGAAGCCCTATAAATTGTGATTCAACAATGTAATTTTGGTCAGATTATCATTGCAATACAAATTATACAATTTGTTCTTCAATCATAGTGTGAATTTTCTACTATCTTTGTGAAGTTTATGAATGTGTTGTTTCTCATTCGTTTATTTCAAAGACCCAATTGATTGTATGGTAATTTTGATATGTGGATTTATTAGTCTAGTGTTTATCATTGATGCATTATTTTGTTGTGAAAAATTATTGGGAAGATTTTTCTTTGGTGCTTCAAGATAAATTTGTCTCATGTGTGCACACATTCGTGGTGGCTTCGTGACTTGATGAATTTTGACATATCTTACATCTGCATTTATTTCCATTGATGATTGCATCTGCAAAATTGGGGTTGTGAATTATTCAAATGTATGTTTTGTGGGTTTTCATCATTTTCATGGTAATTTAATTTGCCAAAGTGGTGCAATGATGGTTTATGTCCATTATTTTTACTTTCTGCAAATTTTATTCAATTCTTGTTACCTTTCTCTCTATTTTCTAAAAATTAGTCGTAATAGATTAAATCAAATTTACATGTTTTAGATATTGCTTTTTGTTTTAAAAGATTATGAAAATACAAAAAGAAAGAGAAGAGAAAGATCATTTTTTTAAAGATTGTTTTTCAGCTTCTCCAAGATAGAGCCAACAAAGGCCTCCTCATGAACAATTTCACATTTATCTTCGATTGAACTATCCATACGAATGAGACCCAGCTCCAAAAGGAACATTGAGACTAATTTTATCATTCTTCCAAGAGGGGAATTTGTTCATCCAAATTCCTAGCTATTTTATCATGTAAAATGACACTCAACAATTCTCTTTGCCAGAAAGTTGGAATGGTTTGGTAATGGTTGTTAGTAATTCTATTTCTAGTTTAAATACCCTAAAATTTGATGATGTTGTTGGTGTTATTCTGAGTGAGGAAATTCATAGGAAAAGCTCAGGTGGATCCACATCATGTAGCATTTTGAATGTAAAAAGAAGAGGTGGATCAAGGGATAGAGGAAATAATTTTGGAGGTCATGGGAAATCCCAAGGAAAATCAAAGGGCAAGAGGTCACAATCCAGATGACCAAATGATTGCTGATACTGTAGGAAACCAGGTCCTAAGAAGAAATATTGTTGGTCTTGGAAGAATAAAGAAGGAGACAAACAAGAAGGTAATAAGGAGGCAAATGTGGTAAGTAACAAATCTGAAGAGGATGTTTTTCTTCCTTCCCTTGAAAATGTTGATGATTCATGGGTTCTATATTTAGGGGCTTCATTTCATGCTACACCCCATAGAAGTTATTTTCTTGATTATGTCCAAGGGAATTTTGGGCTAGTTTATTTGGGAGATAATGAACCTTGTTAGATTGTTAGAAAGGAAAGAATTAAGATTAAGTTGCAGGATGGGAATCATTGGCTACTAAAAGAGGTAAGACATGTTCCAAGGCTGAGTAGGAATTTAATTTCTGTGAGGCAACTAAGTGATGAAGGTTGCACAGTTACTTTTAATGACAAAAATTGTAAGGTGTCAAAAAGGTTCCTTAGTAGTAAAAAAAGGTGTGAAAGTAGGCACCTTATATCTTTGTATAGGTCATACTATTTCTTCTACTTTAATTATTACAGAGAAAAGTCAATGTTCAGGGATAGTTGTTGTAGTTGAGCAAGTAGAATATGAAGCAATAATTGTAGATTCTGAAACAACACTATGAAACAACAGATTTGGGCACATGAGTGAAAAAAGGAATAAAATTTCTTCATTCAAAGAAAATTTTACTGGGTCTAAAATGTGTCAATATGAATTTTTGTAAAATTTGTGTGTATGGAAAACAAAAGAGAGTTAGTTTTCAAAAGAATGCGAAGGAAAAAAAGATGAGAAGTTAGAGATTTTGGATACATATATGTATGGGGACTAGCTCAGGTATATTCCCTTGGTGGCTCTCTGTATTATGTTACATTCATTGATGATGCAAGTAGGAAAGTATGGATTTGTTTCCTTAGGCATAAATTTGATGTATTTGAAACTTTTAAAAAATAGAAAAGCTTGATTGAGAATGAGATTGGTAAAAGACTAAAATGTCTCAGATCTAATAGTGGTGGTGAGTTTTGCAACAAAGAGTTTGAATATTATTGTTCCTCTAATGATATGCATAGGTAGAAAGTGGTTCCAAGGAATCCACAAGAAAATGGAGTGGTTGAATGCATGAATATGACAATAATGGAGCATGCAAAGAGTATGAGGTTGCATGTTGGTCTACCCTTAAACATGTGGGAAGAGGATGTAAACACTATTATTTATTTAATCAATAGAGGTACCTATACTCCTTTGGGTTGTGGTATTCCAGAGGAAGCATGGACAAGTAAGAAGGTGAGTTATTCTTTTCTCGGAACCTTCAATTGTGAGGCATTTGCACATGTAGATTCTAAAAATAGAACCAAGTTGGAAGCTGAGTCAAAGAAATGTATATTTGTTGGATATGGCATCGATGAATTTGGCTATAGACTTTGGGATTTTGAAACTAATAAATTGTAAGAAGCTAGGATGTCATATTCAATGATAAAGTATTGTACAAAGATCAATTACATCAGCATGAGAAGAAACAAAATGATTATGTAGTGTTGGATGATACTCCAAAAGATGATGTTCCATTGGTCCCTCATGCTTTACAACAACAACAACAACAATAAATACCACAAACTCCAATGAATGTTAGATGGTCAACAAGGATTAGTAGATCTCCTGAAAGGTTCTCTCCCTCTTTGTATTCTATTTTATTAATAGATGTTGGTGAACCAGAAGGATATGATGAAGTTGTGTAGGTGGATACAAAATTTCAGTGGGAGCTTTCCATGGAAGAAGAAATGGACTCCTTGCTAAAAAATCAGACTTGGAAATTATGTAAGTTACCTACAGGTAAAAATTCATTACCAAATAAATGGGTTTATAGGTTGAAAGAGGAGGATGGAGGTAAGAAAAGATTTAAATCCCAAGTTAGTTGTAAAGGGATTATCACATAAAAAGGGCATTGATTTTGATGAGATATTTTCTCCAGTTGTAAAAATGACTTCTATACGCATTATTTTGAGTATTGTGGCTATTGAAGATTTGCATTTGGAACAACTTGATGTTAAAACAAATTTTCTCCATGGTGATTTAGAAGAATAAATATATATGCAACAACCATAAGGTTTTGAGGTCAAAGGTAAGGATAACTTAGTGTGCAAATTGCAGAAAAGATTATATGGCTTGAAGCAAGCACCTCGACAATGGTATATTAAATTTGATAGCTTTATGGTTGAGCATGGATACAATCGGTGTAATTCAAACCATTGTGTTTATTTTAAGAGGATGGATGATGAGAGCTACATTATTTTATGTTTATATGTTGATGATATGCTTGTAGCGAGGTCTAACATGGATCACATTAAGGAGTTGAAACAATAGTTAGCACATTATTTTTATATGAAAGATTTGGGGGCAAAAAAACAAATCCTTGGTATGGAAACTGCAGAGATAGTAAAAACAATAAATTGACTCTATCTCAGACTGATTATGTTGAAAAGGTTTTGTAAAGATTCCAAGTGGAGAATGAAAAAGTTGTCATCGCACCTTTTCCTAGTCATTTGAAATTAACTAAGGAGATGTGTCCCAAGACACAAGAGGAGGAAGACAAAATGTTCGAGGTACCATATGCCTCAGTTGTAGGCAGTTTGATGTATGTCATGGTATGCACTAGACTAGATATTACACATGCTATAGGATTTGTCATTAGGTATTTGATTCATCTTGGAGTTAAGGATTGGAATGCAGTAAAATGGATTCTCAGATATTTGAGAGGTACATTCAATAAATGTTTATGTTTCAGGGGCTCTAATATTGATTTAAAAGGCTATGTTGACTTAGATTTGGTAGGGGATTTAGATACCATGCGGAGTACCAAAGGTTATGTATTAACTATTGGTGGGACAACATTGAGTTGAATTTCTTGACTACAAAAGGTGGTTTCTTTATCCACTACAGAGGCAGAGTATGTTGTTGCTATAGAGGAAGCTAAGGAGATGATATGGTTGCAATTCTTCATGGAAGAGTTGGGAAAATCACAGACTAAAAATTATCTATTTACAAATATCCAGAGTGTCATCCATCTTGCAAATAATTTTTCCTTGCATTCAAAGACCAAATATATATAGTTGGCTATCACTTCTGTTGAGCGTCATTTTTACATGAAGGCAATGGCTAGGAATTTGCATGAGCAACTTCCCATCTTGGAAGATTGATGGAATCAATCTTAAGGTTCCTTCTAGTTGGGTCTCAACCGCTTGGATAGCCCAACGGAAGACAAATGTGTATTTTTTAACAAGGAGGCCTTTGATAGTTCTTCTCTCAAGGGAAACTGCAAAACAAACTTTAGGAAACCAAGATATCTCTTTTTTGCCATGATTTTGAAATTTAAGAATGAAAGCAATGCTAATTTAATTAATCTACTGAAAGTAACTTGCAAAGAGGGTTAGAAAATGTAGGATAAAAAGAGATTTGAAAGGAATTACTGAAAATAAATCTAACAGACATATGCTAATATGACACCACCATGGGAATTAAATAACCAAGAAGATGAAGAAACACATAAAATAGAGATCAGATCATGTCACAATCTTTAGCTAAATGGATGCAATCATCAACAGAATCGAATAAATGTAGCCGTATGATAAGTCAAAACTCATCAGATCATGAAGCCACTCCAGATGTGTGCACACATGAGACAAGTTAATCTTCAAGCACCAAAGAATGATCTTCTCAGAGATTCATCACAACATAACAATGTAATACCAGCAAACACCAAACTAAAGATCATAGACTTAAAATCATTAAACAACCAATTGGCTCTTTGAAATAAAGAATGAGAAAATCACACATTCACAAATTTCACATAGATAGAAAATAAATCACACCATGAATGAAGCACCAATTGTATTTGTTGTATTAATCATCAAGTCGACCCTCATTACATCATTTTATTACAATTTATAGAGCTCTGCTCTTATTTTTGTAGCTAGGGTTTCGCTGCAACTAAAACTTGAAATTAAATCTAAACTAAAGCTTGCATTAAAGAAACTACTTCTAAAGCTTAACTAAGCTAGCCTAGCATGGAATTAATCCTCATGAATTACAAAGATTTGAATAAAATCAAGCATTAAACAACTCAAAAATGGAGCTGGAACTTGCGCATGCACTGGACAATCTTCATGTTTGCACCCTTGACCCTTGCTTTCAGCTTCTCCACGTGGACCCAATTGGAAGAGATCCCAAAATCATGCACAAAAAATCCCAAAAAGGAATCCCAAGTGACTGGAAAGTGATCTCTAAGATAACTGGACTTAACTTTCAAACGTGCCAAAAAATGCCTAAATCCCGACAGTTGGTCTAAAAAACTCAAGACCCAAAATTGACTAAGTGCTAAGTCCTTTATCTCCACTATTTTGGACTTGTCAGACCTGTCAGACTTGTAGGTGGCCAAAAAACTCCTTATGGCCAAAATGCCAAAAATCAGGCACTGCAAAATTGGCTAAGTGTCAAAACTAAATTTCCTGTACACAAAATTTGGCAGGTTTTGAGTTGGAGGCTCACTGGCTAGGAGACACTTTTGGATGTGCTTTCTTGAACCTATCTACTATGTCCAACACCTCATCAAAGTCTGGCATCTTGATCCCTTTAAGGATCTCTTTCTGCCTATCTCTGAAATCAATCAATTCTTTTGGAAAAGCCTTTATTTCTTCCTCTTGACTTAGCATTTTTTGAATTTCCTCCTTCTGGTAGAACATCTGTTGGAGGTCTTCCTTAGACTTTACCCCTTGGAATATGCCTAGATATTGATCGATGATGTCATTTACTGATGCATGGTCTTATCATCATCTTCATCAAACAAATCTAGATGCAAACCTTCAAAGAACTCCTGCAGCTCCTTTGCAAAAAGCGTGTTGTCATCCCTTCTTTTATTCAACCTCTTGAGAATCTTCTCAAATATGGCCAATGCCGCTGCTATCTCTTGGATCCATTCTTCAAAATTATCCAATTCTTCACCTTCATAAATCTTCATCAGAACCTGGAAGTGTTGCTTTCTTATCATCGTTAACTCATCCAACACCTTTTGCCAGTTGAGGATGGTTTCTTCTACACCATTTTCTTCACTCATGATCTCCACTAAAGAAGTTATTCCCATCAAAATGTTCCAGAAGGGTCTTAGGATCCTCCTGAGAGATAAGCTAGCGAACTGCTCAAAATCCAGCTTCCAGTCAACATAAGCCTGTACAAAAGAATGTGGAACATTTGTATCTATATCCCCTTTCTTCTCCAAAATTGTCTGTAATGAGGCTTCGGGGTTATTAGGGTCAATTGGATCCGCTATCTTCATAATTAATTTCTTCATAGCTTCATTTTTCTCTTCCAAAGCTTTTATCCTTTCTTCATCTTTATTCATGAAGCCTAGAGTGTGCTTCAAGCTCAAAGTAGCCAAGGTTTTGCTACTTTCCCTAGTTAGTTCTCCCAAGTCTACCTCCTCCAACACATAATCATACGGAGTGATCTCATTTATACCAACATCCATTTTAGGAACAACCACCTATGCTTTCCACCTCCTTGTTTGGTCTTTTGTTACATATGACATTCTCCTTGCTTGGGGAACTGATGCCATTTGGTGGAAAGCATGCCCTAGCATGGTTATGTCAACCTCATCATCAATGTATACTCTAACCCTCGGCTGCACTTCTTTGGTAAACCATGTGGGCTTTGAGAATGCATACAATGGCTCATAGAGAGTAGCCAATGTAGAAGAGGTTGCTAAGTGTTTTGTCCTTATTTCATCTTGAGCTTCTTCTTCTTCTCCCATTTCCCGCTCATTCCCAGCATCCTGTTCATGTTCTCCCTCATCAACAGTTTTTTGCTCATCAGCCATTTGATCCTTAGTATCTATTTGTGGCTTATCTTCTTCAGTATGTGGTTCCTCTTCCACTTGTGACTCTCCCTTGTCATCTGGCTCCTCGGATCCTACATGAATTTCTTCCATTTTCTCTCTGCCAATGACTTCTACTTCTTTCTCCAGCTCCTACGAGCTCTGGGCACTGATTCAATGTGAACTTGGGGAGGAATATTGAGTGGGGGAGGTGTAGGAGACACAAGGGGAGAGGTTGAATGGGCTGGTGGAGGTGGAGTTAAAAGGGGAACATGGGATGAAGAAGGTTGCTGAGGCAACAAAGTATTATGTACAGGAGTGGAAAGTGGAATAGTGGGAGGCTCTTGAAGTGGAATAGTAGGAGGTGTGGAAGGATGAGGTGGAGGCGGAGGTGGCCCTTGTGAACACCTTGTCTATATTGTATATAGAATCCAAAACTTTATCCGAATCAGCATCTATCACCTTCTACAGAATCTTCAACAATAGTGAACCCTATGCCAGCTCTAGACTCATCCAGCAACAGTCATGGACTCTTACCTCATAATCATCTACACAATTGGCCCAATGGTCTTCAATATGCAACTCGTGAACATAGTGTCTTCCCACTATGTGGCTATAAGTACCAATGGGGTCAAAGTGAGGCCTCACCATATTGTAGGTTGCCAATGGGAATTCATCCCATTCTCCAGTCAATGACTTGTAGAATTTCATGTTAGGTACACAGTGGGGGCTAATGGAAATAGGAAAGTCCCAGCAATGTTTCTTCTTATGCTTGATATTCTCATGGGCATCAGACAATTGGCTTGCTATCTCCAGTAGAACTACCCTATCAGAAGGGTCCTTAGGAGCTTCTTGGGTGCTAAGGTGCTTCCTACCACTTGAATGTATGTGAATGTTCAAAATTGTATATAAAATGCCCCAATGGCCTTTACTTTAGCCGTTGCTTCTGTTGATAACCTTTTAGCATAGTCACCCTCAATGCAGCAGATGATTGCAAAAATGAAGGCATCATTAACTATTCTAAACTCTAGGCTATTGTGTGCGAAGAAGTCTTTCCTCACCAATTGAGGGTACAAAGTGAATGGCCACATGTTTTTTTCTCCGATGTTTCCAGCTTTAGTTAATCTCGGATATACTGCCCTAGTGGCTAGTAAGTACATGACATAGGATGTCATGTAGAAGTGGGGGTCTGTCTTCACTTGAATCAGTTGTTCATCTAGCTGGTCACTTAGAATAGCCGCCCAATCAAACCTTGCTTGCCTTTCTTTTATTTTTTGGATTAGGAAGATCATCCAAGGTTACAATTGGTGGGACTTGGGCAGCCCGTACACCCTTCTTATCATTGTTATAGCTGCCTGGATATCCTCTTTCATATAGCCCCTCCTCATATCAATTCTATCCAGTCTATTCTTGGGCAATGGCTGCATCAAGTACTCATTATTCACGATGTTGTGAGCCCTTTGTGTGTCCTTGCTATAAAATTCCATCCCCTTGTTGATATTGAAATTAAAGAACTTATCTACCCCTTTGGGCAGATGGAAAACATCTTCAATATTGTTGTGCCTCAATTCCAAGACCACTTCTCCAAGGCTATTCTTGACCATGCACTCATTTGGCACATAGTTATTGGCCAATGTGTTAATCAGATCTGTCGACTGGATGGAGACTGGGTGCACTGCTGCATTCACCAGAGAACAGTGGACTAATGAAGTGCAGTCCTCTAAATGGCCCACTGGCTGATCACATTTTTTTAGGTACTCATTCCAACTCACATTCCTGATATCTGTATCAGTTATCCTTGCATGTAAGTTAGTCACCTTGGACGGTGGATGGTATCCTTTGAAATGATACTTCATTGCTAGTGACACTAGTACCTTCTCATCCATATATGCAGAGAGGACAAGACATGAATGAGTAACATGATGAGAGAAAAAGACCCAAAAACAAAGTACATTACTAATTTTCAAGCTCAAATGGGTTAGAAAAGGAATTTTTGGCCTTTCAGACCATCGGGGGTTTCACATCTCTGAAAGGCCGAAAGGGTTGAAACTGTTGAATGAGGCCTCTACCATGTTCAAAAAGCTTTCGGTGAATCAGAGGTCTGAAAACCCCAGAGGCCAAAAAGGCCAACACATTTGAAAAGGCTGAAAGGCTAAGGAGGGTTCCTATCTTGACAAAAAATGGTGAATCAGGGAGTTAAAGATCTTTGACGTGCGAAAAGGTCGATATGGCCGAAAGTGCCAAAATCAAGGATCATAAGGTATACTTCAGCGTTTCAGAGGTGCAAAATTTTTTGATGTGCGACAACACCAAAATGTCAAAAATGATCTAGCACTTGGGGATTTTGATGATTGGCAAGCGCTCCGAAAGTTTTGAACCCTAAAGGTTCAAAACTAGGGTTTATAGTCAGACTCAAAAAGTGAGTCCGATGATGATTTTGACCACAAACTCACCAAGGGATGCAAGGTGACTACCTTGACAATCCCTATAGCCTAAAAAGGCTGACTCTAAGCAACCTAGACCTAAGGACAAGGCCAAAAAGGCCAAAAATATGCCAACCCTAAACCTAGGACAAACTGAGAAGGCTGAAAGCAAAAAGACCCTAATCTAAGACCAAAAAAGAGGGGAGAAAAAAAAAACCTTCCTAGGAAATGAAGAACTCGACAATGATCAGCAAAGAGACGAGATCCAAGCGACGAAAAAGCAGGTAGGAGGTGGAGGAGCGAGCGCAAAAGTGAGGGTTCAAAAACCCTCACGTTCCTTTTATAGGCTATGCAGGGTTGTTGATGTAAGCACCCCGCAAATCGGCCTTTTGGCCTTTACAGGGGTGTCAAACCTCTGAAGGGCCGAAAGACCCGAAAGGCTAACTCCCTTGCGAGGGTCAAACTTTTAGGTTGCCGACCACCAAAAGGTCCAAAAATGATCTCAGAGCCAAAAGACCCAAAGATTCGCTACTTGCTCTATCCCTTCGTACTTTCAGACATCCAAAAGTGCGAAAGGGCAAAAAGGCCGAAAAGGCCAAAAACTAAAAAAAACTAAGGACAAAAACCCAAAAATAACAAAAGGGAGACAAGAAAAAACCAAGAGGGGGGGGCCTTGAGGCCATGAGGGCCATTAGGGGAGTGTGGTTGTGGGACCACAACAACTTCATTCGGTCAGTATTGGGAAATGGATAGTTAAAGCTGGACAAGATACATACATATAAAAATCCAGTGGATATGTTTACAAAGGAAGTAAAAAGGGAGAAGCTAAAATCCTCTTCAGCTTCGATTGGTCTTCAAGACTTAAAACAATAAAAATAACAGCAGAGTCTAGGGTGTGTTAATCCAGTGGGAACTTTAGGGGTAGCGGTGTTGCTACGAGATCAGTCTCCAAGTGGGAGGTTTCTTAGTGTTGAGCCTGATCAGTCCCCAAGTGAGAGATTATTGGTTTGTAGTGATTGATCAGGAAAGTATTGTACACTTCTCATTTATTGTGGGGTTAACTCGTCAAGCATTTTTGAGTTGACACGTCAAACATTTCCCTAGGTTGACTCATCTAGTATTTTAGGGTTAACTTGTTAACCGACATATGTCTTTTTATAATGGCTTAGGGTTAGTTTTTTCTCAATATATGAGAATTTCATAGCTTCTTACAATGGTATTGAGTTGCAAGTGATTGTAGATTGTAACAGGATGAAATTAATGGTTATTAATATCAGACTCTCTGTTTGGTAGACGTAGCCCAGGATTGGGTGAACCACATTAAATATTTGTGTCTTCTTCTTCTACTTATGTGTGATTTATTCCTTTGTATTATTGAATATATTTGCATGTAACTATTAAATATCTATCTACTAATCCTAACACATGACATACATAATAATACAACTTCCACTGCACATGTCGCAGGGATAAGAATAATACAATACAAGTACCTATACATCTCCTAAATTAATATCACTAACCAATACAAAAAAATGGAATACAAGATATACTTCTCATGATGATAATAAGAAAGTATCCAAGCAAAGAACAAGAAGATAGAAGCAGCTTCAAGGATCATCTAAACACCAAGTCACGAACATCAGATCTCCATGGTAATAGAATCATTACCACCTGACCATGTGAAACCTAATTCCACTCCCACCATGTTGAGGAGATAATACTAGGCCTCACTCAAGGAAACAATCCAAAACAAGAAAAACTAATGCCAAGGTACAATAGATAAAATGGTAGCAAAGGATTACAAGGTTATCAAGTATTAATGATCATGATACAAAATAGGGAAGTGTCATCACATACGTCTAACCCTTGGACTTTGTCCTGGTAGCCTCTCTGGACCCCGACGCCCAAGTGACCATATGCAGTATCAATAAACCTCTCATACAAATAAGGCTACTAACTATGCTAGAACACATACCACACTAGGTGACAAGCATCATCTCACACATCTTAGACTGTACTAGCGCTCAAGGCATGGTGAGGTATACAATTATCTTATTAATGTTTTCTCTCAATAAATTTATTAATTTATCACTTTATTAAGCTACTTACAATGAGTAATTCTGGCAGCCACTTGAGGGCTCTAACACTCATTGCAAGCCCCTTTATGCTCCTAGATAACCTACCACAATGCTCCTAGCAAAATTACCAAAGAGAAAGTAAATCAAAACCCTAAAAGATTTTGATTAATCAGTTAACCATTAACGTCATAAAAAATAAGTGATGGAACATAACAAATAATATCTCATCCTATAAAAGGATCTAAATTGTCCATCCCGTACTAGAAATCTCAATGAATCAAATACCAAATCTCATAGTTCAACATGTCACAAGATAAATCAAAACTCAAGAACAAGTCATTACTGACTTCACTCTCCAATCTGGAGTAATAACATAATCCAAACCATCACTTAGATCATAGAACAGCCAAATAGAAGAAACAAGATGACCAAGTTAATTAAGACTCAATACCATAATTTTTATCTCCTTCTATGGTTAAATAACATAATGATCAAGACTCAGGAACACATGACATCACATCTCAAATGTACACAAGACAACACATGAACCAATCATGTTATCAAAGTGGTTAAGAACATTTTGAATGAACACCCAAAGACAAAAGGTATAAAACCATCTAAATATTTCAAGTTTCAAAAGATAAAACCCCCCTAGGACATCAATCTACCCTAACTAACATTTTCAACAAGGCCAAATAAAACAAAACCCTGATCAGAAAATTCTATTTCACATGAAAACACCACTTACAAGTAAATCACATATTTACCAAAACAATCTTTATAAATTAATTTATAATATTCTAGATATAAATTAATTTATTAAGTATAATTACTAAATAACAATACAATTAAATTTGAATAATAATCAATAATAAAAATCACAACTCCTTTTTTTAAAACATAATTAACTTTTGTTGATGTTTTGTAGCTTCGGTCGGATAAACATTATGAGTCAATACTAGTGAAGATACATATATATATATATATATATATGCTATGTAAATATTAGAGAAATTAATATAATACTCAAGAGATATTATATATATATAATCATAATTATCATTATATTAACTACATCATAATGAATAGATATGTCCCATGAAGGGACATGTCTCTTCTTGGCTCATTCTCAATATAAATGTAAGATATTGTTGCATTTGGAAAACACATACTATACATGCAGTGATATTACATTTGCAATTATCCTAAACACCTTAACATGGTATAAGAGCCAGGTTGCAAAAGTAAGAGAGTAGTTTGTTGATGGCGAATGTGTGATTGTCTCTGAAAATACAGTCTTAGTATGGGGACAATATCTCACAAATACACCATTGAATTTTTTTGCATTTTGGATATGTTGGTGATAAATAAACTTTGAAGAATCTCACTGGAGTGATTGGTGAGAAAGTGTCGGGTTCAAAAGTTATGACCAACTATGTATGAGTCTATGTGAAATCTGGTGAGTGAAGTTGTGTTGCAGATTTTTGTCCACACCGAGTGCAAAGAATAAGGTCAAGTGAATTGTAGCAAATTTGTTAATAAGAAAACATCAGCAATTATATATTGGCAACTATGTCATTCCTGAACACGGTGATTCATTAAAGACATAATTTACACACTGATATTTTGAATAGAGTGACTTGAAAAAAGAAAAGAAAAAGCGATGCTTAGTAAGAGGTTGAGGATGATGAATTTGAAAAGTATACACAATGATTTCCATAATGATTAGTTAGACCTTGTAGTGGCTTTCATTAAAGAGACATATTAATTTTGTATGATCATGGTCAAGCATTAACAAAGAAGCACGTATTCAAAGAAAGGTGTCTCTTTCTAGAAAGCAAGTATTAATTATAGAGTGTCACCTCTCTTGGAGAAATCAAGTAATTTCAAAAGAAGACATAAGCATTGTTCAATGATATAAGAGTGATAATTTTACATTTTGGGGGAATAATAACCAATGTTACATTCCCACTTGAACCATCTTTAGTGGGGAGATGATTCAAAGGGGAGATGTCTTTCAAATACTCTGAGAAGGTGTTTTCTAATTTCATGTATATGGACCTTCATTGAAGAAAATTGTATCAAGGATGTTGATGCGTAGATAAGTATTTATTATCCTTGAGTATTAATTTATCTACTCATTGTAATATCTCTCTTATTTTTATTTTTGTACGTACTATAAGACCTATTTTCCTTGATCTTTTTTGATGATGCTCTTGTAGGAAAAAGAAGATAGATATTAGATTCAAAGGGAGTCTGACTCTTCCCAGGTAACTTTGGATGAGGAGCTTAGAAGATTGATATCAGACTCAGAGGGAGTCTAATAGTTCATCTTAAGCAATCTTGGATGAAAAGATCAACAGATTGATAATTGCTCAATGATTTCTTCTCTGTGAGATAAGTTCAAGGTGAAATCTCTTGTTTCCACCCTCTGCGCTGAGGCATGATGGATGTCATGTGTGTGACTCTGTGTTTTTTTTAATGGGCCTACCTCTTGTGTACATAATGAGGAAGTGATGACTTCCAAATGATTATCACTTGTATTTGCAGAAGTTATTGAAAGGTGACGATCTTACAATAACTTAATATGCTATTATGATGGACATCCTGTGATGTCTAAGCAGATCATGATAGGTGATAACTTGCATGGTGGATTAATTTCCTTAAGTAGATCATTTCCTTCTACTGTGATGGACATCTTATGATGTCTAAGTAGATCTTGATAGATGATAACTTGCATAGTGGATGAAGTTTCTTAAATAGACCATGGCCTTCTATTGTGATGGACATCTTATGATGTCTAAGAAGATCATGATAGATGATAACTTGCATGGTGGATTAAGTTCCTTAAATAGACCATGGCCTTCTATTATGATGTAAACCTTATGATGTCTAAGCAGATTATGATAGATGATAACTTGCATGGTTGATTAAGTTCCTTAAACAGACCATGGCCTTCTATTGTGATAGACATCTTATGATGGTTGAAACAGGTCATGATAGATGATATCTTGCATGGTGGATTAAGTTCCTTAAATAGACCATGGCCTTCTATTGTGATAGACATCTTATGATGGTTGAAACAAATCATGATAGATGACGAATGTCCCTATGGTAAGTATTATTGAGGATACATGTGCACATTACCTATGGACATTTTTGAGAACTTGGTGAGCATCATGCGACTTGATATTCTGTGGCCAATGCTTGGGATATCATGAGATGATACCTTAATAAATTTTTGAGTACTTGGTGAATATCATGTGACTTGATATTTCGTGGCCAATGCTCTCAATATCATGAGATGATATTCTTATGAATCTATGAGTTATGGTGAATATCATGCGACTTGATATTCCTAGTCAGACCATATCTCTGATATCATGGTAAATGATATCTTGCGATCCTAATCATGTGTTTAATCTTCCCTGGCTAAGAGGGAGTGTTGATAATTTGTAGCTTCAGTTGGATAGAGTCAACACTAGTGAAGATATATATATATATATATATATATATATATATATATATATATATATATATATATATATATATATATATATATATATATATATATATATATATATAGATATAGATATATATATATATATATATATCTATATATAGATATATATATATATCTATATATAGATATATATATATATCTATATATATATATAGATATATAGATATATAGCTATATATATATATATATATATATATATATATATATATATATATATATATATATATATATATATATATATATATATATATATATCTATATATATATCTATATATATATATATATATATATATATATATAATGTAAATATTAGAGAAATTACTATAATACTCAAGATATGTGTGTGTGTGTGTGTGTGTGTGTGTGTGTGTGTGTGTGTGTGTGTGTATAATCATAATTGTCATTATATTAATTACATAATAATGAATACCCATGAAGGGACGTCTCTCTTCTTGGCTCATTCTCAATATAAATGCAAGAGATTGTTGCATGTGGAAAACACATACTATACAGGCAGTGCTATTACATTTGCAACGATCCTAAACACCTTAACAACTTTTATAAACTAATTTACAATCATCCTTATATAAATTAACTTATTAAAGTAATTACTAACCTTAAATTAAAATAATAATTATTAATAAATTATTGAGTAAAACTTAAATTTAATAATTCTATAAAATTTAATTTAATTTAAATAAAATAAAACTAAATATATAAAAGAATATGATATTTGGTGGGGGTGGGGGGGAGTTCGACCCCACCCCCTTCCTTTCTTTTTTTCTCCAAGGGGATGGTGGGGATTTTCGTCGGTAGACCCCCTCTATTGTGTGGTGTTTAACAGACCCTTTGTCATCTGATAGCAAGGTTGTTGTTTGGTAGACCCTCTATCATCCTACAGTAGGACTATCGTTCGACAGAACCTTTATCGTTATGGTAGAAGGGTTATCACTATGGCAGTCCCTTTGTTGTTACAACAACAGGGTTGACGTCGGCACCCTCTCCTGTGGGGCAGTGGGGTGGTGGCCACCCCTCCCAAGAAAAATTTAAATTTAAATTTTTTTTTCAATTTTTGCAATAATAAATAAATAAAATTTATTTATTTATTCTTTCTTTTTCTTTTCTTTTTTCTAATAACTTCTTAATATCAAAATTCCAAAAAATATAAACAATTATCTTTTTATAATAAATTTTCAATAGGGTTTTCCTTTTCAAATATATAAACCAACCTATATTTTAAAACCATTAACAACATGTATACAAATAATTACATAAATTTAGCTTTATAGAAGACATGAATTCATTTATTTAATAGGCTCATGAAAATATACTCAAGGGTGAATAGTTATTTAATTTGGTATAAACCCTAACTGGAAAACTCACACATTTTTTAATAAATCTCCTCCTAAGTTTTCAACTAATCTTCATAAAAAATAATAATACCAGATATGACATTAATGCAATTTCCTATGAAAACCTCAATTAAAACCATACCCAAAACTTCTTAAAACAAAACAACCTTAACACAACACTCAAATTTCTCAAAACAATCTGACAAACACGAAGAAGACAATCTTTTTGAAAGGAAAGATTTACAAAAGTTTTCAAAGTGTACCTTAATTCCACCAGTTGATTTGTAACAACCAAATTCAATTCCAAAATTCTCCAAAAATCAAGCTTTCAATAAATTTCCTTCACATCCAAAACCATAGCCAAAAAACCTATAAACTTGTCCCCCTCAAAATGACCAAAAATGACTCTAATATAGAAAACTTAGCAAACCAAACTCGAACATGCAACTCACAATCAGAAATTAGAATTCAACTATTAAAAATAATAAAAAAGTTAACTCAAAATCAAAGAAATCAAAACTCAACTCCAACCTCGTTTATATCAATCCTTTATTTAAAAGAATTATTTATTTATTTATTTAATAATTCCAATTCATGCAAATCACTCAACCTTTAATCTTAAATCTATATTTCAATTTTATTTACTGAATGTACAAAAATAAATTGCATAATAATATGTAATTAATAATTAATATTTTTAGCATCTTAATAATATGCAAATTGATAATTAAATATCAATTCATTAATTTATTAAAAAGAATTATAACTAATCCCTCAATTAAGTCTATTAACTCAACCTTCTAATTTAGAACTGATAAATCAATTCCTTTTAACTGGTGTGCATATAATTGCATGATTATATTTTAATTATAATTAATATCTTTAACACCACTTAATAAACAAAATGATAATTAATATCAATTTATATTATTTAAACATTTAATTTAGATTTAGAATTAATATTTAATTAAATCTTTATTTTCAAAATTAGACTTTTAATTAAGTCTTTTTAAATAATCAATGATATTTAATTAATTTTATTAATTAAATATTTATATATTTAATATTTCTATATTCATAATATATAATTATCTTAATCTCATAATTAATCTTAATTAAATCTTTAATGCATTAATAACACAAAATTAACATCAAGACACTTGACAAATAAACGCAAAGGAAAAATTGACCAAACTCATAAAGTAATATTCAAGCTCAAAGAAAGGGTTCATGAATGATGTCACCTTGATGAATTCGAAGGGCAGCAGATAAGATACTTGTCCACTATTTGAGAAAAATAAATGACTTAGGTTGGGATTTAGACCTAGATGTTATATCGCCTCTCTTACCATTGAGATAATGTGATAGGGCATGCTCATCTTGGCAGTTTAGAAAAGTCGATGCCCAGTACACGAGCATGTACATACATGTATAAATATATACAGACAATGGCAAGGATCGACTAATCGTATGGATCTCGTAAGTAACTATGAATCCGCCCCTCAACCACATCAGGCATGTCAAACAGAAAAGTAAAACATACGTGTCAATCATACAAATGGAAGTATGTGGTCAGTAAATCCATAAATATAAATGACATCATAACTTATAGAAAATTAAACTATGAGAGGGGTATTACACCCCCCTCCCTGACAATTAGGCTTACTCCTAGAAGCCTACAAACAAATAAGGATATGCATTCCTCAATCACAAAACATCCCACTAAGATAAAAGAAAAACATCTCAAAACAAGCCATAAAATAAGGACATGATATATAGTCATCAAGAGTAATATAATTCTAGTTTAAGCATAAACTGAAAATCACATTGATCAATCATTCATCATTTAACAATTTCTCAAATAGATCTAGATCATTATTCATTCATCATCATAGAAAACATTTAGTAATCAATTGTATAAAGCACAAATTAGTATCTGTATCAATAATAAGTTGAAAAGTTCATGCAAACCTAGTTAATGCAACACTCATGCAAACATATGTGGTACAAAATGCATTTTATTTTCACATACATAGTATAATCTCTACAATTCCCTCTCTTGCACATACTATCAAAGGTCCTTAACGAACATGATAGAAACAATACTTATCACAAAACATAGCTAGCAATACCAAATATTCGTAATAGCCACCGCAAAAATCAAAAAGGTAAAACCCAAGTGGGGGAATACCAAGTTCAACATTTAAATCATAAAATGCTATCAATTTCAATAGTAAATCGAGCATGACCAGTGTCACAAAATAGATAGCAAAAAGAGAGTTAGGTGACTAATCTAGGTATAAGAAAGTTCAAAAGTTTAATGCTAGCCCACACACATCATGAACAAAATCATCAATAATTAAAAGAAATTATCAACTTAAAATATTTCACACAAGGTGACTAGTGTCAGTCACACTCAAGGAAGTAATCACTTCATGACATCCAGGGATCCAATATACCAGATGTGTTATAGAATGTACCCAAACATTATAGACAACTCAAATCATTCATTCTTTGTTACAATCATCTTTTATGTAATCATATGCAAATGTATCTATCCATTTTTTTTCCAAAATCCTACAATTAGATTATACATTACAATAGTTCTCATATGAATGCAATACCCAATTCAATTGGGGACTTAGGTCCTTGACCCAATTGGTCTACTACGAAGAAAACCTATCAAATCTTATAAATGTACATCTCATAATAAATGATACATTATTTCTAATGAATACACAATACATTTTAATGTAAATGAAATTATTATTAATTATTTTCCTAATTTTGAAATCAATCGTATACTTTCAAATCCAATTGCAATACTCACACAATATAGTATGTAATACTCAAATAGGATCCAATTAATAACATACAAGTCTAGTCATCAAATATATATATATATATATATATATATATATATATATATATATATATATATATATATATATATATATATATATATATATATATATATATATATATATATATATATATATATATCATTATTGGAGTTGATGAGTAAACAACCCACAGCTCCCAAGAACACATGTGTGCAAACACCTATCACAGAAAGAGAGAGAAGAAGCAAGAAGCTATGGAGGCCTGAATGCATTGATCCACAAGAGAGGAGAAATCATTCTTGATGTACAAAAACAAAAGTTGCAATTCAATAATGAATAATCTGTTACACAATCTGTTATAAAAACAAAGGAGATCAATCCTTATAAAAGGAGATCTGAAAACCTAAAAAGGTAAAACCTAAGTTGCACAATAATAATTAATAAAGTAATTAATTATTATATGCCTAAAGTTTAGCTTAAGTAGAAAGAGATAATAAGTGACTTAGTAATTAAATCAATATGATTCAATTAATAAGAAAACAACTTATTACTCTAACACCCCCCTTAAGATGAACTTTGGGAGAAGCTAAAAACTTAGAAAGAACTATTGAAAGCAAATGGGTCCCAGCAACAAAGGCCTGATCAGGTACCCAAGTACAAAAGAGAGTGTCTATAAAGTGGAGAAATAAAGAAAACCACATGGGAAGAACTCTATTCCAAAAAGAGACAAAGACTAGTCTGAAGGACTAAAGAAGCCTCCAAAACTAGAAATGTTCTAGAAAATAGGAACAAGGATGAACATGTACAACATCACTGAAGCAAGAAGATGCAAATTCTGTCAAGAAGTAGCTGATGATCTAAAGATCCTCCATTGAAATATGACTAGGTAGACAAGACTTTAATCTGCATTAGTGCCCTCAAATGACACTACTCAAATAAGGAGGCAAACAAAGGCAAACAACTGAAGTCGAAGATACAGAATACTGTAATCTGCACATGTCCTCAAATGACACTACTCAAATCAGGAGGGAAACACCTGAACTCAAAAATACAGATAGCATAAAAACACCAAGAGTTTGAAGAGTTGATCAATCAAAACTGGAAGAGTGCGTCCAAAAAATAGGAAAGACAAGAGTGTCCATATGGTAAATGATCCATCTCACTGGAATGCATAGGTACCCAGCCACTGCATTCGCCTAGTACATAGAATCAAATACTGAATACATAGCTCACACTATTGAACCAAGGAAGTTGTAGAACCAACAGTAGAAATCCCCTCATAATGCTGACAAGGGAGTAATGACAGGTACACTGAAAAGATCATCCAATATAAACTGCATGATACCAGGAACATCGAAGGTGCAGAGAGAGTACAAACATAAATAAAGATACCTGGGGCTAATGTCGTTGGAGGAACGCTCACATGACAAAAGTAGATGGAAAAAAAAGGAAAACATCAAACCCCCCCTGACATTTTATAATGGAGTGCAAGTACATAGAGCATGAACATGTGCAAAATCTCATACATGCAATAGAATGACATTTATCTCAATGCGTGTGCATAAAAAAATGTTACAAAAGTGAAGTATACATTGTTCAAAGAAGAGAAAAGGCTGCTAAAATAAAAGAACAGCCTAAGATGAGCCATCCCTCAAAGGGAAGAGATCCTAGGACTTGAAACATCCAAGATACCCACCAGATTGAAAAAATGCAAAAATCTGAATAAAATGTACCTGGAGCATAATCTGGAAAAAAGACTCATAGCACTGGAAATCTTACAAAACAAGCTTTCCTACAATATATTATTTGCCCAAAACGGAGTCCAGATGCGCAATATAGAGCTTTCGGAGTGCATAACTGAACATCTAGCTTTGACAGTAAAAAACACCATCAAAAAAGAAAAATAAAAAATTCAAACCTCTAGATCTGGATAGAGCAAAAAATCACAGGTATGCTGATGGGCCCAAAAAATGATGTCCAGATGTGCTAACATGTGTTGACGTCAGCACTTCACGGGTCTAAAATTGATAGCCAAATGGCCGTCGCATCATTAAAGCCCCCTAGGGCTAACAAATTGGGCCCCTGGTCGACATATGACCAGGGGCTAAGAATGCATCTGCATCGCTTAAATTTGACGGCCAAATGGTCATCGTTGCCCAAAAATAAATAAAAATTTTGCAAAATCGCATGCACACCTCAGGGTTCATGCCAGGCCCTATGGATTTTTTCCTTGATTTGTGTGCTAGGGCACCAAATTTTTTTCTCTGATTTGCAAAAAATGGTGACTATCTTGGGATGCACGCTGGGGCCAGTTACAAAAAAATTTTTGCCACATATTCCAAGTTTGTCCAAATTTGACAAATTTTATATGGATGTAGGGGTTCTTGGGCTCTTTGAACATAATGGTGAGGTTTGATTGAGCCCAAGATGACTAGAAAAAGAGCCCCCCCCTAGATCTGACAAAAAACCCTCTGAAAAACTTAGATCTGACGAACATGACCAAATCTCTCAAGAAGAGGATAGGGGCAAACAGATCTGAAGCTTTGATACCATATTGGAGTTGATGAGTAAAAAATCCACAACTCCCAAGAACACCTGCATGTAAAAACCTATCACAGAAAGAGAGAGAGAGAGAGAGAGAAGAAGCAAGAAGCTATGGAGGTCTGAACGTATTGATCCACGAGAGATGAGAAATCTAGTGCAGGAGCACCCAATGAGGAAACCAATGAAGGAAGAAGACCTCCATGAAGGTATCAAGTTGATTTCATAGGCCAAGTGCCTAAGGAGGATCAAAGGATCCTTAGTATGTAATAACAGTCCTATTTTGTAAGCCTAGTGGCCTAGGGTGCACTATAAACCCTATGGTTAACTATGGTCCAAGGGACTTAGTTTGGTTCAAGATAGGTTAGTTAAGGTTGAGTTAGTACTTTTAGAGAAATTCAACTTTTGTTCAGTCCCTAGAAGACATAGGGAACCATTTTTTTTGTTCATCAAGACAAAAGTTGTCAACAATAATGTTTAAACTTCACAATGTCATTGAGAACAGTTTCAAAATCTGGTATCCAACATTCACAACCTCTCAAAATTGGTTGGAACATTTCATTTAGATACAAAATAGATCAAAAAATCTTCACTTAGTTTGTTGTTGTAAACGGGAGAAAGAAAATATCAAAATTTAATTAAAAAATCTGCATTTTTATGAGAAAATGACTGGTTTTTGGTTTGGCACGCCCCCGTACAGATCGAGATTCAAAATCTGATCTCATGGAAAGTTTTTAGACTCTCCCAGCTTTCATTTTCAATTGGATTGAGTCTTTTTGGTTGAGTGTGGAGGGAGTAACGAGCTATAGATTAGGGAAGATCGTGTTTTGTGCCCTAGCTGCAGTTTTCCTCATTCACACCTATGTTTCTCCCAAATGAGCCAAGAAATACCTTATAAATTGGTGAAAGGGGGGATTGGAGGATGTATTCTAAGTTCCTTCTAGTCCTAGAATGGAAGAATGTGGTTTGGAGGAGTTTGATATGAAGAACAGCCAGGCATTCGCAATGTGACTGGCACATTTTCCTTGCAGACCCCATAACTTACGTCTGGAATCAAATTGAATCTTGAAACTTGGGATTCATGCTATTTTAACAAGCCTTAAGAGGTTCCCAATACTGCCCCCGAGAAATTCATGGTTTTGCTAGGTGCCCCTTCTTTAAACACCATATTTAGGCCTGTATGAATGTTGAAGTTTGGAGATTTAGGTGAGGATCCATCCATCGTCATTTTGGTAGGGTGGTTGTCTCATGGATTGTGTTTGGGAAATCCCATAATAATTGGGTCCTCTTTGGGACAAGAGAGTACTGTCTTCACAAAGACATTTTGGAGGTCTAGAAGGGCATTGGAGAAATAGTGAAACCTATGTGCCGAGAGTCTGATTGATCAAAATGAGAGGCTAGATAGGCTCTGTAAGTATCAATAGAGGTTATACAATATATCCTCACTTTGTTTGAGTGTTGACACAAATCAAGACAAGTTGGAATGTCTGGATCTAGAGGGTCAATTTGGACCTTGGGGCTGCATTTGGGGGTTGAAATCTTGGAGTGAAGTTGTGGGGATGGTTATGTTAAGGTACCAGTGTATTGAGGAAATACAACTAAGGTGAGAGGTTCGACTGAGACATTCCATAAGAGAGGGGAGTAGTTGCTTGTCAGGAGCAAGATCACACTTGAGGGTTTACAAGTGGTATTTGATCGAACCTCTACATCAATTGGTATAAGATCAAGAAAGATCTTTAGGAGAAGGATTAGAAACCATGTCTGCAGATGAAGAAGATTCAAAGATCCCATCAAGAATCACTAATGTCAAACTTGCAAAGATTGTGAGGGAGAAGATGGCCCAAAACAAAGATTTGAGGAGAGAAATAGAGAGACTCAAAGGAAAAGTTCATAGGAAGGGTGGTGGAGACTCTGAGGAAGAAAGGAGTGAAGAAGAGCCCCTTGAGTAGGAAGAGGAAGAGGTTCCTGAAGATCAGAGACTACTCTTGAAGACCTTGAAGTCCATGGAGAGGAGGACCATGGATACCAAACTAGATCTTCCCATGTGTAATGGAAAGATGGATCCAAAAGCAACGATGGATTGGGTTGACACTCTCACAAGTTTCTTTGACTGTGAAGATATACCCAAGAATCAGAGGGTAAAGATTGCCAAGTCAAAGTTGAAAGGACCTCCACTCACATGGTGGAATTTCACTCAAGATGAAAAGGTGAAGAATGGAAAAAGACAAATAACTACTTTGAAGAGGATGGTAGCCTTTCTCAGAGAGGCATACGTCCCTGAAGATTATGAAGTTCAACTTCATAAGAAGAGGATGAGTTTGAGGTAGAAAGAACTAGATGTCTCAAGTTACACCGAAGAGTTTCAGAGGTTGGTCATGAAATCCAAGACAGTAGAGCCTGAACATGAAAAGATTGCAAAGTACATGCAAGATTGAGGATTACAATTCAGGATGAACTTAGCTTGAGTAGCCCTGCCATAGTACATAAATGCTATCAGTTAGCATTTAAGGTTGAAGAAAAACTCAAGAGGAAACAAGAACAAGGTGGTAGAGGAAGAGGACAAATAGATTTTGGAAACCAAGGCAGAGGCAACTCTCAAGGGAGAGGAAAAGGTCCCAAGGATTATGGGGAATCAAGCCATGAACATAATCAAGGAGAAAGAAACTCTAGGGGATCCTTCAGGGGAAGGAGATCAAACTCTAGAGGAAAATTTGGGGGAAGAGGCATAGATGTCATCAAATGCTTTAGGTGTCATCAACCTGGGCACTTAGCATCAAAGTGTCCTGAAAAAAGGAAACAAAAATGGTGAAAGGAGAGCCAATTTAGTGAGAGATGAAGATACACACAACGTGCACTCACATGAATCCTTTGTAGCACCAGAACAATGAGAGTCGTTCATGATGAGAAGGGCTTTGATCAAGGCACCTAGTGCACCAAAGCCACCCCAAAGAAAGACACTTTTTGAAACTACATGTAAAGTGGGAAACAAGGTATGTAGAGTAGTTATTGATTATGGTTCTACTGATAATTTGGTATCTCTTGAAGCGGTTGAGAAGCTAAAACTAGAAAGGATTACGTATCCCACACCCTACAAGGTGTCATGGCTCACAAAAGGGCAGCATACAGTCATTGAAGAGCAAGCATGGATAGAGTTTCAGATTGGAAAGTACAAAGACATGGTACTTTGTGACATAGTGCCTATGGATGCATTCCATTTTCTCTTTGGTAGACCATGGCAATATGACTTGGAAGCACACCACGATGGAAGGAAGAACACCTACTCCATAAGACACCAAGGTAAGAAGGTAACTTTACTACCCATGCCTGATAATGGCGAAGAGCAAAAAGATTCTAAGTTTTTATTTGTAGGAGAGAAGGAGTTTTTGAAAGTATTAAAGGAGAAAGATACTCCTTGTTATGCTTTGATTGTACTACCAAAACAAGAAGAGGGAAAGGTATTGAAAATAAAAGAGGAACCTAGGAGATTAGGTCCTAAGGAGGTAGCAAATTTGCTAGAAAGGTACAAGGAAATAGTGACCAAGAAGTTGCCAAATACCTTACCCCCAATTAGAGAGATTAGCCATAACATTGATCTAATCCCTGGAGCCACACTTCCAAACAAAGTGGCATATAAACTTACACCCCAGCAAAATGAAGAGAAGTCCAAGAAAATCCAAGAACTTTTGGAGAAGGGTTTGATTACCAAAAGTTTGAGCCCATGTGTTGTCCCTGCCCTATTAGCACCTAAGAAGGAAGGGACTTGGAGGTTGTGTATGGATTCTAGAGCCATTAATAGAATCACTATTAGGTATAGGTTCCCTATGCCTAGAATTGAAGACCTACTGGACCATCTAGGGGGTGCAAGGTACTATTCAAAGGTGGATTTGAAGAGTGGGTACCACCAAATCAGAATAAGGGCTAGAGATGAATGGAAGACAACGTTTAAAACTAATGAAGGGTTGTATGAATGGAGAGTAATGCCTTTTGGGTTATCCAACGCTCCTAGCACCTTCATGAGGCTCATGAACAAGGTGTTGAAGACATTTCTTGGGAAGTTTGTGATTATGTATTTAGATGATATCCTTGTTTTCAGCAAGACTAAGGATGAACATTTGAAACATCTAAATTTGGTCCTTAAAAGATTGCAAGAAGAGAAGCTCCTGATAAACTTGGATAAGTGTGTTTTTATGCAGGAAGAATTAGTATATCTTAGTTTTTTGGTTTCAGGTGGAAGCATAAAGATGGATCCAGAAAAGGTGGAAATCATATTGAATTGGCCCTCTCCAAGGACCATGACAAAGGTTAGAAGTTTCCATGGGTTGGCTTCTTTTTATAGGAAGTTCATAAGGGGATTCAGTCAGATCTGTGCACCAATTTTGGAGACTATCAAAGGGGGGCTGAAATGCAAGTTTGTGTGGACCAAGGAGGCTAAGGAGGCTTTTCAAAGTCTAAAACAAAAGGTAGCAAAGTAGCCTATACTGGCTTTTCCAGATTTTCAAAAGATTTTTGTGATTGAATGTGGTGCTTCTAATGTGGCTATAGGGGTTGTTCTAAGCCAAGAGGGGAGGCCCATTGCATTTTTTAGTGAAAAATTGAATGAGGCTAAGAGGAAGTACTCCTCTTATGATCTTGAGATGTACGCTTTAGTACAAGCCTTGAAGAAATGGAGACACTACCTCCTTCCAAAGGAGTTCATTGTTTTTACTGACAACCAAGCACTTAGTTTTTTGAACAGCCAGGAGAAGTTGAGTCACAAACACATGAAGTGGGTTGAATCAATCCAAGCATACACCTTTTCAATCAAACAAAAGAAAGGAGTTTCCAACAAAGTGTTGATGCTTTGAGTAGGAGGGCCATGACAGTGCAAGAAGTAAAATTGCAAAGTGTAGGTATTGATTCCTTGAAAGGTATGTATGAAAATGATGAAGATTTTCATGAGATTTATAAGTTTTGTTTTGATTTTTCCAAAGCATATCATGTTGAATATGTTGATTACTTGATCCAAGACAATTTTTTGTTTAAAGGACATCAACTATGCATTCCAAGGTGCTCTATGAGAGACAACATAGTAAAAGAGAAGCATTGTGGGAGTATGAGTGGTCATTTTGGGCTGGATAAAACTCTTGAACAGGTAAGAAGACATTATTTTTGGCCTAAAATGCATGGGGGTGTAAGGAGGTTTGTTGAACAATGCACCATTTTTCAAAAGGCCAAGGGCACTTCCACTAATGCTGGTTTGTATCAACCATTACCTATACCTACAAGGCCTTGGGAAAGTTGTAGTATGGATTTTGTAATGGGATTGCCTAGGACTCAGAAGGGTTTTGATAACATCTTTGTTGTGGTAGATAGGTTCAGCAAGATAGTCCATTTCATGCCATGTAAAAGTACAAGTGATGCAACCTATGTGGCAAATCTATTTTTCAAAGAAATAGTGAGGATACATGGGATTCCTCAAACTATTATATCTGACAGGGATGTGAAGTTCGTTGGACATTTTTGGAGAACCTTATGGAAAAGGCTGGGAACGAACTTGAACTTTAGTTCAGCCTATCATCCTCAAATGGATGGGCAAACTGAAGTTGTCAATAGATCTTTGGGCAATCTATTGAGATGCTTGACAAAGCAATATGGAGATAAGTGGGATAATGTTCTTCTACAAGCGGAATTTGCCTTTAATGATTCAGTAAATAGAAGTACAAGAAGAAGTCCATTTCAGATTGTGTATGGTCAGAATCCAAGAGGCATATTGGAGTTAAGGGATCTTCCTCAAGATGGGAAAGTGAGTGCTCATGGAGAACAGTTCACTGATAGCATGAAAGAAATCCATGATCAAGTAAGGTTGGCACTGCAAAAAAGTTTATAGAAGTATAAGGAGAATGCTAATAAGAAGAGGAGGGATGTACAATTTCAGGTAGGAGATTTGGTATGGGCATACCTAAGGAAAGAGAGGATTTCTAAAGGTAGACACACAAAAATTCTCATGAAGAAAGTGGGTCCTTGCAAGATTTGAAGAAGCACGGGCTGAATGCCTATAAAATTTCTTTTCCATCTCACCTTGGTATTTCTCCTATCTTCAATATATGTGATCTAATGCCATATAAAGGTCATTTTGATGCAGGTTCAGAGATCCATGTTGATGAATTGCAGGCAGATACTGCAGCTATTCTTTCTCATGCACCCAAGAAACTGGAGAAGATCATTGATACAAGGGTCATCAAAAGAGCCAAGAACAATGTGTACAAGCAATACCTTGTGAAGTGGTCTGGACAATCTGAAGAAGATGCCACTTGTATGGATGAGGCAGCACTGCAGAAGCATGGTACTTCATTAGAACAACTTATCTCAAGTGGAATTGAGATCAATCCACCCAGGGAGTATGGTGCAAGAGCACCCAATGAGGCAACCAATGAAGGAAGAAGACCTCCATGAAGGTATCGAGTTGATTTCATAGGCCAAGTGCCTAAGGAGGATCAGAGGATCCTTAGTATGTAATAACAGTCTTGTTTTGTAAGCCTAGTGGCGTAGGGTGCACTATAAACCCTATGGTTAACTATGGTCCAAGGGACTTAGTTTGGTTCAAGATAGGTTAGTTAAGGTTGAGTTAGTGCTTTTAGAGCAATTCAACTTTTTTTCGGTCCCTAGAAGACATAGGGAACCATTTTTTTTGTTCATCAAGACAAAAGTTGTCAACAATCATGTTGCAACTTCTCAATGTCACTAAGAATAGTTTCAAAATCTGGTATCCAACATTCACAACCTCTCAAAATCGATTGGAACATTTAGTTTGGATACTAAATGGATCAATAAACCTTCACTTAGTTTGTTTTTGTAAATGGGAGAAAGAAAAGATTAAAATTTAATAAAAACTCTGCATTTTTATGAGAAAATGACTGGTTTTTGGTTTGGCACACTCCGTACGGATCGAGATTCAAAATTTGATCTCATGAAAAGTTTTTAGACTCTCCCAGCTTTCATTTGCAATTGGATTGAGTCTTTTTGGTTGAGTGTGGAGGGAGTAACGGGCTATAGATTAGGGAAGACCGTGTTTTGTGCCCTAGTCGTGGTTTTCCTCATTCAAGCCTTCGTTTCTCCCAAATGAGCCAATGAAATACCTTATAAATTGGTGAAAGGGGGGATCTAAGGATGTATTCTAAGTTCCTTATAGTCTTAGAATGGAAGAATGCGGTTTGGAGGAGTTTGATATAAAAATAGCCAGGCATCCGCAATGTGACTGGCACATTTTCCTTGTAGACCGCATAACTTATTTTTGGAATCGAATTGAATCCTGAAACTTGGGATTCAGGCTATTTTAACAAGCCTCAAGAGGTTCCCAATACTGCCCCCGAGAAATTCATGGTTTTGCTAGGTGCCCCTTCTTTAAACACCATATTTAGGCCTGTATGAATGTTGAAGTCTGGAGATTTAGGTTAGGATCCAGCCATCGTCATTTTAGTAGGGTGGTTGTCTCATGGATTGTGTTTAGGAAATCCCATAATAATTGGGTCCTCTTTGGGACAAGAGAGTACTATCTTCACAAAGACATTTTGGAGGTCTAGAAGGGCATTAGAGAAATAATGAAACCTGTGTGTCGAGAGTCTGATTGATCAAATTGAGAGGCTGGATAGGCTCTATAAGTATCAACAGAGGTTATACAATAGATCCTCACTTTGAATCACAAATCTCATATTTGTGGGTGTTGACACAAATCAAGACAGGTTGGAATGCCTGGATCTAGAGGGTCAATTCGAACCTTGGGGCTGCATTTGGGGGGTGAAATCTTGGAGTGAATTTGTGGGGATGGTTATGTTAAGGTAACAGTGTATTGAGGAAATACAACTAAGGTGATAGGTTCGATCGAGACATTCCATAAGAGAGGGGAGTAGTTGCTTGTCAAGAGCAAGATCACACGTGAGGGTTTACAAGTGGTATTTGATCGAACCTCTACATCAAAATCATTCTTGATATGCAAAAACAAAAGTTGCAATTCAATAATGAATAATCTATTACACAATCTATTATGAAAACAAAAGAGATCAATCCAGGAGATCTAAAAACCTAAAAGGTAAAACCTAGGTTGCACAATAATAATTAATAAAGTAATTAATTATTATATGCCTAAAGTTTAGCTTAAGCAAAAAGAGATAATAAGTGACTTAATAATTAAATCAATATGATTCAATTAATAAGAAAACAACTTATTACTCTAACAATCATATCACTAGGGACATAGTAATAGGGTCACTCAAGGAACATACAATGTTTAAAGAGATATGAGTAATTAATAAGAAGCTCCTAAAACTAGGACACTCAACACCAAGAAGGATCATATAAATACTAAACAACATCACTCATCAAGTATCATACTAAGTCAATACGAGGATAACCTAACCATGATCACTAATCATTCACACACACAAATCACACAAGGGCTACAAGAAGCAAGCTAACTAATCACTCACAACAAAAATCTCACTTAGACGGTTACCATCTTCATGAGCAACAATGTGGCTAGAGATCCCAGTGTTTTAACACGGGTCCTAACAATGAATCGAGGCTCTATAGATATTTCACCTATGACAATCAATAGACAAAGTGATATCTCAAAGAAGTTTAAGGGCAAGTAAAGACATAAATGTTTAGTTGCAATATAATGGTTCTAAAACACAAACGAGTTATGTGTCTATATTTTATTTTAAGTGTACTATAAGACACCTAATGTGCGTATAAATTCCCAGAGTTCCTAGTGTAGAAACTCAAGTTCTAATACAAAATGCAATGCCATGTCAGGGAACCCAGGGGAAATTAACCTAAAACATGTTACTAAGTTTACCGAATAATTTTTTTCTTAAAAGTTTACAATCAATAATGAATAACAATGTGAAAGCAATATAACATAAGACAATACATACTCATAAATGTAACTTATTTATAGATTACAAGTCTCAAAGGTTCCATGACGTAGAATTACGTATAAGTTAACTAATATACTAAGAACAATCTATATCATAATCACATGATATATCTTAGGTTCATTTTAAAACCCAAATTAAAGTATTCCTAATCCTATACTTAATCATAATGAAAATAACACAAATCATAAAGTACACTAACATATTCATTTGAACTGAATAATAAGATACATTCATTACATAAATGAAATCAAAGATACAATCCATAGAGTACAATTGATACATCATGACATTCATAATAATACAACTTCCACTGCACATGTCGCAGGGATAAGAATAATACAATACAAGTACATATACATCTCATGAATCAATGTCACTAACCAATACATAAAAATGGAATACAAGATATACATCTCATTATGATAATAAGAAAGTTTCCAAGCAAAGAACAAAAAGATAGAACCAACATCAAGGATCATCCAAACACCAAGTCACAAACATCGGATCTCAATGGTAATAGAATCACTACCACCCAATCACGTGGAACCAAGAAGTCCACTCTCACCATGTTGAGGAGATAACACCAGGCCTCACTCAAGGAAACAATCCAAAATAAGAAAAACTAATGCCAAGGTACACTAGATAAAATGGTAGTAAAAGGATTACAAGGTTATCAAGTATAAATGATCATGACACAAAAATGGTGTACCAAAAGCAACATAGGAACCTAGAACACATATAGGGAAGTGTCAACACATATGTCTAACCCTTGGACTTTGTCTTGACAGTCTCTTTGGACCCCGGCACCCAAGTGACCATATGCAGTATCAGTAAACCTCTCATATAGACAAGGCTACTATGTCAGGACACACACCACATTAGGCGGCAAGCATCATCTCACAGATTCTAGCCTGTACTAGTGCTCAAGGCATAGTGAGGTACACAATTATCTTATTAATATTTTCTCTCAATAAATTTATTAAGTTATCACTTTATTAAGCTACTTGCAATGATTGATTTTGGTAGCCGCTTGAGGGCCCTGACACTCATTGCAAGCCACTTCCCCTCTATGCTCCTAGATAACCTACCATAATGCTCCCAACAAAATTACCTAAGAGAAAGTAAGTCAAAACCCTAAAAGATTTTCATAAATCAGTTAACCATGAACGCCATTAAAGATAAGTGTTAGAGCATAACAAAAAATATCTCATCTTATACAAGGATCTAAGTTGTCCATCTCATACTGGACATTTGAATGAATCAAATACCAAATCTCATAGTTCAACATATCACAAGTTTTCAATAAATTTCCTTTACATCCAAAACCATAGCCAAAAAACTTGTAAACATGTCCCCTCAAAATGACAAAAAATGACTCTAATATAGAAAACTTAGCAAACCAAATTCAAACATGTAACTCACAATCAGGAATTAGAACTCAATTGTTAAAAAAAAAAATAGTTAACTCAAAGCCACATGAATCAAAACTCAACCCCAACCTCGTTTATATCAATCATTTTTAAAAGAATTGTTTATTTAATTAATAATTTCAATTCATGCTAATCACTCAACTTTTAATTTTAAATCTATATTTCAATTTTATTAACTGAATGTGCAAAATTAAATTGCATAATAATATTTAATTAACAATTAATATTTTTAGCATATTAATAATATGCAAATTGATAATTAAATATCAATTCAATAACTTATTAAAAAGAATTATAACTAATCTTTAGCACCACTTAATAAGCAACGTGATAATTAATATCAATTTATATTTTTTGAACATTTAATTTAGATTTAGATTTAACATTTAATTAAATCTTTTTTTCATAATTAGACTTTAATTAAGTCTTTTTAAATAATCCATGATATTTAATTAATTTTTATTAATTTAATATTTATATATTTAATATTTTCATATTCATAAAATATAATTATCTTAATCTCATAATTAATCTTTAATGTATTAATAACACAAAATTCACATCAAGACACTTGACAAATAAACACGAAGGAAAAAATGACCAAACCCATAAAGTAATAATCAAGCTCAAAAAAATGGCACGCTCATCCTGACAATTTAGAGAAGTCGATGTTTGGTACCTGAAATCCTGCATAAAAGATGAGCATGTACATACATGTATAAATATATAATAGACAATGACGGGGATGGGCTAATCGTGTGGATCTCGCAAGTAAGTAACTATGACTTCATCCCTCAACCACATCAAGCACGTCAAACAAAAAAGAAAAACATACACGTCAACCATACGCATGCAAGTATGGGGTCAATAAATCCATAAATATAAATGACATTATAACTCATAGAAAATTAAACTATAAGGGGGGTATTACAATTTGCACACCTAAATCCTCCTCTTATAAATCAACCTAAGGACTAATACCATGCTCTCCATCTAGATTTCTAGAAGCCAAAAGTTCTTGACCCATAGGAATAGGAAGATTTGCAATAGTCCCATCAAACTGATCTAAGTCATCCAAAGCACCAAACTTGTTAAAAACCTCATCAGATTCCCTGTCTTGAAAGGTTCGCTTCATGCCTCTTCCTTTGTTTTGGGATTTTACCAGGACAAAGCCTTCCTTATCTACAACCATAAGAGCCTTCCCCTTATCATGTTTAGGGGGTGGAACATTCAAATCACTTATAGAAGTCCCTGTAGGTTGACTTAGGGCACATCCATTGCAAATGCCCATATTCATGACAAATCCGGCAATGAAATGACAAGGTTTCATAATCCAACTGTTGAACCCAAGTGTTTGATCCAAACTGGATTTCCATAGAGTCTAGTAATGGCTTGCTTAAATCAATTTCAACACAAATACGAGCATAAGTAATTACCTTTTTTTTCCATAATCTGTCACGGAGGAGCAACTGACCTTCCCAGCTACACAACAACTAGATTGAAGATGTCCTCACACCAGAATTCCAAAGGAAACCATGGAAGTCTAACCCAAACGGGGACCCTTGATGGACTCTTCAATAGGTTTGAACCCAATATGCCATGGCTTGGTAAAGAGACCAACCTGATTATAAAAATAAGGCCCTCCTTTAAAAGCCTTATTCCTATCAGACATGCACGACAAAATAACCAAGAAATATCCATTAGCTCCCAGAAGCACATCCATTTCCCCCTTCTAGATTCCATGTGCAACGAGCCCACAACTCCAAAAAGGGCAGAAACACTTTTATTCCCACAAATTTACAAATCAAAGCATGACTACATAGGTAGTTGATATCTTCTTCCACTGAATTGGATTGAATCACAAGTACAGGCATAGTCTCGCTCCTTGCAAGGCAACCATTCACCTTTGAAGGTTTGAAACCTTCCATTTGAGACAGTCTCCCCCATGCCAACACCAAATGAGCCAGATATCAAATTTTCACAGACTTGAGAAGTTGAAATACCTCCTACTGCAACATCTCTAAACGAAGAGTTATGTTGTCCAAACTTACCAATGATATTCACCATACACGGCCAAAAAAACCTAATGATATCCCAAACACAAATCATCACAAAACCAAAGATCACCAACAAATCCACATTTGCACAAAAATATCACATCACCCAAAGGAAGCTTAGTAGTCCCTCTGAACAAACCCCAAAGCTGCCAAAAAGACTCAAAAATAGAATGAAACAAAGAAACTCGGGACCTCATCCACCTGCGCCCACCCTACTTGCTTGCTGAAAGCCCCCAAACTTAGCAAATGCCCACACACACAAATATATATATATATATATATATATATATATATATATATATATATATATATATATAAGAGAGAGAGAAAAAGAGGGGGGGGAGAGAGTGTTTTTATTCAAATTTTAAATTTTATTTTAACTATATGAAAAAAGATAACATTGTTCATTTTGTTTTAACTCTAAAAACACACATATCAAGCAACTATGTACTCTTTTTCTACTTAAACACAATGTTAAAGAAATAAATAAATAATGGCAATGGCAATATAAACAAAGCACAAATATAAAAAGGCCCATTAAATGAAACATTAGTGAGTTAGTAATACATAATAAGCTAAATTTATATAAACTATATATTTTTTCATGTGATGTGTTCAAGTGGTTAAGTAAGAAAATCTAAATATAGAACTAATTTTAACAACATTCTATTTTTCAAATATAACGACTTTGTAAATAAATTTGAACAAAATTGTAACAAAATGATAACAAATATGCATATACAAAACTTCCCGCACCTGCCCCTATCCCATATTTATAGTATGTTTAAAATAGACTTTACTTGATTTTCATTAGATATCTCCAAAGGCATAAAATTCACAGGGGACACATTCAATCTTCTATTATTTTCAATAAATATCATTAAAACCTAAGGTGAAGCAAACAAGCTAAGAGCTAAACTATGATACAAGCATTGGGTGGACAAATTAAAAATGATTCAAGATTGTCAGGTCTTATTGGGTGGACAAATTAAAAAACCAATGGGTGTTGATGAGACTTTTTAGGATTATTTTAAAGTGAGTGGTCCTATGAATTCCTTAGTGCAATTTGGATTTAAAGTTTTAAGCCTCAAAATTTATAAAAATGAATTTTTTATTTAACATTTACAATTCACGAGTAAAAAAAAATCAATTGATCCAAATTGAAATGTTTTAGATGTGTGACAAGTGGCAGAAAAAAGTCTACACTAGTAGAGCATTTTTAGCCCTCCACCCTCCACCTTTTGTACCTGATCAAATCTGCAACCCTAAACAGTCAGAGCTGCTATTTTTCAAAAAAAAAGATTCTAATTAATCATAAACAGTTTTTATTTGACTTCATGAAACCTCGTGCTCTTTAAAAAGAGATCCTGAAAACCCGCACAGGTAGCAGAGGTTGTCGGTAGTTCCCCATGATCTCAGGTTCAACTCCCTGCCCGGAATCATCCAATGTACCTGACTTACAGACGGCTTGGTACATCCCCAAATAATTAGTCTTACCCCAGCTTGCCCCTCCTAAACCCCAACTTGGCAACAAGTAAGACCAAGGTAAGGAGGGTTGGGCACTGGGCTGGGTCACAAGGATACCTCTGGCGCAACAAAGAATAAGGAAAAGATCCTAAGGCCCCCCTCATTGTAACCTACCCTAAACAGTGTACATAGCAAGGGCTTCATAAAACGACATTATAATTGTCTAGCATATTTGACTACAATATAAAACTTGTGACAAATAATAGATTAAAACATATACTGGAACATTGTATACAATTACTTCAGTCACTATTAGAACAATTCTTTTAGGTTGCATTTCATATATATGTGGTGAAAAGACTTCCATATTTTACTGTTAATAAAGACGTATAATTGTATACAGTAGTTACTGGTTGAAACAAAGATTACTGTGAAATTATAGAAAAATTCATATCAATCAATTCATCATAATAACAATATAAGTAGACAATTGCAATCATTATCATGTTCCTCTAATTGGTCTTTTATTGCAGGACACGGTATGGTCTCATCCAGCAGAGAATAGAACCACGAGGAAGGCATCTGCAATCGTCCTTGCAGTGAACGCTCATTTCTACCTATCCGTGGGATGCGCTGGACATGCCGCATTTGGTTATCATGCACCCAACAACCTTTTATCAGGCTTTAGATTCTACAATCCTTTCTGGCTGGCTGAAATAGGCAGCATGTGTGTATTGCAATCCACTTGGTGGGAGCTTATCAGATACATTCGAGACACAAAACCAGTTCAAGGCTACTTGAGCACTGACGTTCATTATCAAGTTATTGTTCACAAATTGCAGCAGTAGCAGCTGTATGGAGATCGGTGCTCACACTAGAGTTCCTTTCATCGTTAACTTTTGATGAGCATTAGAAATGATGTGCAGGTCCAACTTAGACGAACAGATGAAACATCTTGTACTCCACCTCTGTAAGACAAAAATCGAACAAAGGATTGCAATATCCTTTTGAAAAAAATGCAAAATAATGTGTATTTTTTGGCAGACATATTGGTCCTATGCGGGAGCTTGAAGGGATTTTGAATAAGCTTAGAATATTGTCTGGCATGGAATGCATCCCTAATGGCTATCTATTTTACCAAATTAGCCTTAGAACCTCCAACCAGTTGCAAGTTGCTGGAGATGCCTTATGATGCTGAGCATGCTCACCATACCTAAAACATGACCATCATAGTAACACTATTTCTAGGGTTTTGCTACAAATACGCATTGTGATACCCTAAATATCACAGAACTGAACTGTTTTTTGCATCCTCACGTGGCTAAATCTCCCAGGGCTTTGATGACTATCACACTTCTCCCAGGCCAAACAAGTTTGTAGTAAAAAATATTAAATGGTAATTTAAATTGTTTCCCACTTGCCTTCCCTTATTACTACTAAGAAATGAGCAAGTGATTAGTGCTTTTGGTTGTGTACAAGATTTTCTGCTTGCAGATGTCTCCTATGGACAGATAAGAATAAGGGGAGAGAACCCAATCGTGAGCACCCTAACTTCACACTTCTCAAAATCTACATGGAAATTTCAAATCACTCCAAATTTGTCGGCAAATCCCGTTTATTAACTATGATTTCAGGGCCACATCATCAAATATATTGCCAAAACAACATGTTTTTTGCCAAGTGTCTAAAACAACCCAAAAAAGGTGAGACCAATGATCCGTGCAAAAAGGAAGACTCATACTTATGCACCTGACATGTCATCAATTGATTTGTTGGTTTTTGCAACTAAGAGATACATTTCACTCAATTATGGGTAGTCATCATCAGCAATAATAAGTTTAAAGTCAACTATCCGGGCAATGTTGTCAAAAATATACAACATTAAATCAACTGCTATAACAGCCATTGGAATGCACTCAGGCCCTGGTGTGAATGTTATAGCTAACTTCTTGGCTGTGTTGTGATGTACTTGTGTACCATTATGAAGGATCTTACCAATATTTTATAAGATTTCTTGGTCAGCATTTTAGAAACACATACTTCACTGCATTTTATTTCTTCCAAATTTATGTAATAAAAAACATCCTTGAAGACCAGAACAATAAATTAGTAAGAGATATCAACCCACAAAATGAATGAAAATATCTAAATTGAAGATGCATCTTACAGAAAATAGATTTGTAAGAGATGTTCAGCCACAAAAGAAATGAGTACATCTAAAATGATGATACAAGATTGTGAAGCAACCAAGGCCTCAGGTTGCTTGTCCTGGTGACCAAGAATAAATTCCAAAGTTAGGATTCAATTGTAGAGATATTTCCTGTTTTAACTCAAAAATTGCAAGAAACACAAAATCGACTGGATATAATACTCTATAAAAGCTTGTAATTCTAATCCAATATTACTTCAAAGCCTTCTAGTAATGTCCAATTTAATTGCTAGTCCATAGGTTCTATTGGAAATAGCAAATCATGGCAAGTAGTGATGCAGTTGGAGAGAGAAACTGTCTCTATGATGGATTTCTTATGAGACTTGCCATTGAGAAGTAGTTTGAGAATCTATAGGGTATGCAATCTCATATATAGAAATTAAACACAATCCGATATAATACAGATTCAGTTTGATTTCATTTTAGGTGGCAGATGGTGAAGGTGCAAATCTGATCTCTTAATAATAACTGCATTGATTATGGCCTTTGTGTGTTCCTATAAATAACTGATATTTTATAGGTGCATGGAACCGGACCACTAGATTTTTTATGCATCTTACTTTTAAATGGGCTAGGCCAGCTTAGACTTGTGCATAGATCATTGAAAATCATTGAAAGGGGAACAAGAATTGTTTACCAGCAATTTAAAATTGTTTACCAGCCAAAAGGACCTTGCTTTCCTACTATTAGTCTCAATTCAGAACAAATAAGAGTGCATTGTACATTGCAAATTTACAAAAATAAGTCCAAACACAACAGAAAGTTAAACAATTGAAAATTGTATCCTTGTCAACGAATGCCTTAAATAGTAGAGTGATCAACATAAGCCTGAAAGAGTTTTCAGTACAAGGGGACTTCTCGATCAAATTCCCAAGATTTAACTTCTTTTGAACATTCACTATATAAAGCAAAGCTATAAATATAAGTGACAAATGCTTCTCAAATTCATTTAAGTGTATAGAAAGGCTCGCTTCAGCAAAACAAAATTTAACTCATCTAAAGAAAATAGGACGATAAGAAAAATTCCTCATACCAACCAAAACAATATTCTGACGCATACCCTAATCATAAAAATAAGTTCAACATAAATAATTTAACTAGCCTCTGACAAAGGGTACTCAAAACCACATCCTTCCCACAGAATTTTCTGTAAACTCCAGTAAAGGTTTCCAACTTGTATTCTGTGTTATTACGCTCCTTGGGATCCAGATAGATCTGAAAAATGGGAAATCACATAGTCAAACAAGATGCACAGATATAGCTTAAGAATAGGTCCAAAGATTTAGATTTACAGGTTTCTTTGTCACCAATAATCTTACCTTCATTATCTTGGAGCCATCAACACGGTACCTAACTCGCTTCCCCACAATCTCTGCAGGATAGACAACATCTTCCAAGGTGGCCTCATGGACAGAAGTCAATGTTCGACTACGGGGTCGAACTGCAGCTGAGCCTTTCTTTGGTGGCCTCAATATCCTCCTTGTGGCAATCATAACAACATCCTGTCTTTCAGCAAGGATTGGGTATCCACATTATTACTGCAATATAACAAGCAAGAAGAAAGACATTTGAAAAAGGAAAAAAAACAGAGGACTTCTTAAGCTGTTAACCTTTCCACTGAACTTCTTTTCCAGCTCTCGAACAAGCCTCACATGAATCTTTCGGAAAGCCTTCCTCAAGCGGTATGGAACATGGATGACGATAGCCTTACGATTTCCAGATATATCAACTTGCCTGTACAAGACTAAAAGATTTTATAACTGAATTAAAATCTAAGACCTCTTCAACTATGCTTAAATATTTTTCTAGCAGTTGAAATCATCTAAGTAAAACTACAAGGCATGCTGATAACCATGCATGGGTGTAACTTTTGGAGAGCAGTAAACATTCAAGGCGTCACAAGTCACAAATAACATATGGGAATCCAACTGCTGGTAGAAAACCATCTTACTTGGCAGAGTTAATATACAAATCCTTGAGCTCACTCTTCAGCTCCTGATTAGTGTTTTCCAAATCAAATAAGGCCTGCAGTACAGAATAAAGGTAGTTACAACAACATGAAAGAAACCTAATACATATTGCATCAAAGATAAGATGAGCATTACAAGATTTGATCCTGACCTGTGCCACAGACTCCTCAAAGTCATCAGGTTCTGCACCCTTTTCTTTTTGAATTTTCCTCCTAGCAGTATACATGATTGCTAAAGCTTACCTGCAAACAAACACAATAAAATTTGGAAAATCTTAGACAAGTTTTGTATTTTTAATACAAGTTAGTTTTGTATTCCCAAAACAAATGTAGCAAATAAAAATTTGTGATCTGTGCCAGCCAAAATTTTGCAAGTAATAAACAACCTTCAATTCAGAGTTGAAGTAGAGAACTGACTGTAGGCTAAACGCCCTATTTGTCCATACTTCTTATAAGTTTTGATAAAAATACTGTTTAAAATATCTTATTCCATTCATCGCCTCAAGAGACGATGCATATCTATGTGGGTGAATTTTTCAATCTGAAAAATATAAAAGAACTGAAACTCCTATACCACAAAATACTAAATGGCCAATACCAAGCCAGATGTAATAAAAAAACAGTTCTCAACTCTTTTGAGACTAGGAAAAAGCCATGTGGGGCACTTTTTACCAGTTTCTTGAACACCTTGCACAAAAACCTTAATCGATTACATATCCAAAAATGCTGCCACAACATAAATGTGAACATGCTTTTAAGACTAAGTTTAGAGGCACACATAATGATTAACCAATTGACAATGCTTTAATAGTAGATCCTAGGATCAAGTTATTTTTAGCATATGTCAATTTTGCCATAAGTGGTCTTGAAATAAACAAATCTGAATAGCAAACTTTAAAGCATTTTTGTAGAATAACTAAACCCACAGAAATTACTTTTACAATATCAAACATTATGCACATTTATTTGTTACAATGCAGACAGGTTAGAAAACGTATGACATGATATTAGATGCATTTCTTGCTGAGTTTCTTGTTTGTAGATTTATTGCATTGTGCGTCTAAGATCTCTCATACATACAACTAGTGGAATAAGATTGGGTAGGCTTAGACAAAATGTTTACTCTGTGAAGTCTTACCTTTCACAGTATTTATATAATATATCATATCATTGCTTTAACAGTGACATTTCATTCATGTTCATAAAGACGTAGAAAAAAACCTTAAACCAAACAATTAAAATTGTCTTCCAAATGGCAGAGACAAGATGATAAACAAACATATTTGTACCTACAGTTAAGATTGCAGCATATAAGGCCATAATATTAGTTGTTGCAACTAAAAAATGCATCAGGTCAAACTATCAGTGCCTTGCCACAAATAATAAAGGCTACTAGGTAACATAATATAATAAAACCCATTCATATTAAAATTGATATACAGCATTTAATATGCAAGTCAAAACTTCAGATAAGTTTTCTTCAACACGCAATGATATGCCACTGATACTGCCATACCTAATAATAAAGAACAAACTTCCTGCAAGAGTGTCACCCAGATTTACAAGAATGTTGTTTTCAAAAAAACATCTCTGAGCTTTGTCTTTCAGATTTGTAAAACCATAAAAGCGGAACTTACAAAAACAATAAATATTGACAAGTCACCTGCAGACATTAGGGTACCAGTAAACAGATCTAAAGGCCACTTCAGATCAGGGCACAGGGGCAAATGAATAAGTGTACAGCTATATTATACATAAATATAGGCACCCGAAGATGTGTGCCTGGCTTCTAGTCCACACTAGTCCATATAGTGGAGTCTAATAGTGATTATTTCAATTTAAGTCAGTCAGGAAGGCTACACATTGGGTCAGAATTAATATCAAAGGTGCTAGACTCAAGTTCGGGCTTTGGACTAATTGCAGATAATTCAGATTAAACTTGCTGATGGACTAAAACACAACACAAATTCGACAAATAGAATAAACAAGATCAAAGGAGGTTGAACATGCATGAATTTCAACTTAGTCATAGTGCAATGGAGATTCTAAACTGTCACACAAAATCAAGGTTTCATGAGTTCCCATTAATGTTCAATGAAGAGCAAACAAACTGAAGTAAACTAGATAAATGTCCCAGAAAAATTCAGCATAATTGATACTCCTCTAACCTGATAGGAGGAAAAAAATGTGGGTAATATCACTTTTAACACCTGAGAATTGAAAGATCGTGTTACCATTTCGTGCTTCAACTTTTTTCTCGAGAAAATTTAGTACTTAGATTTCTCAATACTCAAAATTCTCAGGTTCAGGTCGCCCCCGGATAAAAATTGTACTTACTCCTCCCTCATTAAGAGATGGAGATAAACTGCTAGGTTTTCTCTAGTTATGGAACAATGTCACAAATGAAGAACATCTCAATGGATCGACATAATTCCTCTTGTTATAATTAATTATATTTGTTTTTATTAAAACTACAGATCTACCAGAGAAGAACATTTGATTGTCTTGAATAGCTATTGTAGAGACGTTTCAAGAAAACATTGGTTGTACTTAAAGGCTCGGTCATAAATAACCATCACCAGAGACGCGTTTGTTTTCATGGGATTGTAGTGCGTCAGTTGACCATAGATAGATGCAGCGTGCTGCATAAATAAACAAATTCTAAATATGAAGGGCTATCAAACCCCACAAAACCAGAGGACAAAGCCGAAAATTTCAAAGCGATCTGCTCAAAGAAGGCAATATCATTGTAAATGACGAGGCAATCTTCCCTGGAGGAGTTTTAAACTAAGCAAATAACAACCATTCGGCAAAAAGGGATTCTCGTTTCAAAAGAGATGAACCAGAGCAGCTAAGATTCAAAGGAACCCAAGCTCTAGATGACGAAAATCAAGACAGAAACCCAACAGATACAACCCAGACCTTCAAGCAATCTTCCTTTGGCCTAGTTTCGAAGCACGCCCACCTCCTCCAATGCAATATCATATACAGCAAACACAAAATAGGCAAAGAATTTTTTTCTGTGTTTTCTGAATCAAACCTGCATTAAACAGTGCAAAGATTGTTACGTTCTCAAGATCTTACCTCAAAACCTTTCGATGAAGAGGACTACAGCATCACGCGATCCCCCCTCGACAGCAAAGGAGGTTCTAATCTCTTCCAAGCACTACTTGAAAGCAAAAACCCTAAAATTAGGGTTTTGTAATGGATTCGAAAGCTTTATGAAATAGGCTTTTTCTACTTGAACAAGTGTAGGCTGCGAAGTTTTATTGAATTTCAATTGCTAGAAATAAATTATCGACAATGACTAAAAAAGACAGCCCTCAAAATTAACATATTTTTATTTTTATAAATAAAATTAATGTAGAAGATGCCTTCAAGATATTAAATTCTAAAAATCTTAAGTATTCCTTAAAAAATTATTAAAAAATAAAACCATTTATATAAAAAGGAAAATTTATATTTCTTAATAAAGAGTCTTATTCTTTTTGTTTTTATACCACGAAGAAGAAGGGTGATGTTAATATATAGGTAGTCCTTGTAATCTAATACAAGTAACATTTGGAGAGTAAAAATCACCACATGGATCGTAAGTAAGAAGCTAGGGTATAGTATTGAAGAAAGGTCTAAAATGATC